>CM040435.1:5703659-5848220 GCA_022702705.1 Papilionanthe hookeriana x Papilionanthe teres
CGCGGGCCTGATGACTTGGTCATGGCATGAGTAGTTCAAAAATCATGAATGGGTGGATCTGATCCATCACCACCTTCCTCAATCAATCTCCACTCTTAAAAACCAAGAATAGTTCTTTAATCTTCGTGGATCCTCCTCCAACGTTCAAATCCAAACACCCAGAGCTCATGTGTGGCTCTCTTTCCTTATCCCTTCCCCAACTCCACTCCATAACTTACAGACAAATCCCCAAACTAAAACAGAGCTCGCTGAAAACCCAGTCTTTATCATGTCAGAAGCAGAGAAGCCACAACAACATCAAACGCAGACAGAATCAGCAGAGCAGCAGCTGAGTTCTGACACTGTTGCAGCTCTCCACCAAACAATAGATCGAGAATGGAGCGCGCTTCAGCGCACGGCATGCCAGACGGCGGCGGGGAGAGCTTTATGGAGCCATGTGGTGCATGACCCGGTGGCCGGCGTGCTCGCCGGCGAGAGCTTCTCGGAAGCCTGAGGGAGAAGATGAGGAACGATAAGCTTAACAATGCGCGGGAGGTTTCGGGGGTGATATTGGCGATCAGGACGCTGTGGTTCGATGCGAGGATCGAAGCTGCAATCAGATCGTTTGGAGAAGGTGAAGCGCAGGTTGTTCTGCTTGGCGCAGGTGCGTGAATTCAAGGTGTATGTAAATTTTCCAAGAAGAAAGTATAAAATAAAAAAAAATGAAGATTTAGTTACATATCACTAAATTGCTATCTATATACTTATTATACGAGCTCCCAATCACTCTCACGTGTTTAACTATTTGAGGACCGCCCTAATTACCAGCAAGTGATCAGAGAGGGATTCAAACCCTTTACCCGAGGGAACTTAACTAACAAGTCACGGATTGCGGCACGTATATACTTATGTAATATATAAACTTTAATTTTTAAGGGTATGTCAACCTTATCTATGCATTAAAAGTATTTCATCTTTTTAAAATAAATTAAAATAGTGATATTTTTTATGTGATGCATCAAAAATTGGGTTGTAGAAATATAAAATGTGGATTTTGGTGCGTTAGATATGTAATTACATAAGAAGTGAGTGATATGTACATAAATGCCCAAAAATAAAATAAAATTTACACAAATACCATACATTTCTTTTGTGTTTACTTATCTAACACTCAAACTTTGATAGTTATACTTAGAGTATATTATTGAGGGGGTCCGAGTGGACACGTGTGGTGGCACGTTTGATTTTTCAACTTACCGCGGCTTATATAAATTAAAAATAATTTTGTTAGACATTTACTCGCATAAGAAAATTTATGCCCCCTTGAAAAATTCATGGCTCCGCCATTGCTTTCATATCATAAAACTAAGGGTGTAAACGTGTTGAACTCGAGCGAGCTTGAGCTCAACTCACATTTGACTCGTTAAAAGTATCATTGTTCATGTTCGACTCGTTTGTATTTCAAACATAAAAATATTCATGTTCGACTGGTTTTCAACATAGTACGAACACGAGTTGTTCACAAACAAAAACCATTTTGAGAACGCTAATTGATGTATGCAAATGTTAGGAGCGTAAACGAATCGAGCTTGAGCTAGTCCGGACTCGATTTGTTAAAACATATCATAGTTTGTGTTCTAGCTCGTTTATATATCGATGTTAAAAAATTTGTTTGTGTTTGACTCATTTGTCTATCGAGTCGAACACGAGCTATTCACGAACAATGAGCTATTTTGACAATCGTAATCATACAACCGTAAATATGAAGTGTAGGAAGAGATTTGAATCTCATTATTTATATAAAATATTCATTTAAATAGAATTTAATATATTTTTATTCTATTTTTAATTATTAATTTTAATTGATTATAAATCATTGTATCTGTAGTAATTTAAATTATCTAGAAATAATACTCATTATATAAATTGAGCCAAAACGAGTAGAACACGAGCGAACAAAATTTTATTCGTGTTCAACTCGTTTATATGTCGAGCGCAAAAAAATTATTCATGTTCGGTTCGTTTATATGTCAAGCGCAAAAAAATTGTTCATGTTCGGCTCGTTTGCTTAAGAACAAATCTAACACGAGCAAGCTAACGAGCCGAACACAAGCTATTCGCAAACAACGAGCTTTTTTTGAGAAACTTCAATTTTTACATAAATGCTACATTACTTGTGCATTAAAAAAAAAAAAAAAAAAAAATTGCTTTTTAAGAGTTAAAATAGTGATATTTTTGCTGTGATAGTAAAGATTTAGGTGATGGAATTGGGTTCTCCATGTTGCATCTGCTTGAATTCTTATAGCAAGAGAGTTAAAACAGCAAGTAGAATAAAATCATAATCTCAGACATTGTAATCGGAATCAGAAGAACTAATGAGAACTACCCAAATTCTGCATTTAGTTGAGACTTCTTCTCCATTCCTGTTATAGAAACCAAGCAAGCATTGACTGCTTATGAGAGTGAATTACCGTGCAGGTATGGATGCAAGAGCCTACAGACTGAACTGCCTTAAAGAAAGCCATGTATTCGAATTGGACTTTGCTGATCTACTGCAAGTAAAAGCATCACTTTTAAAGGAGGCAATGGGATCTGCTGAGCAGCAGAAGAAGGCAATGAAAGCCAAGTCTGTGATAAGTGTAGCCTCAGATATAAGAGATGGAAACTGGCTTGAAAAGCTACAGGTTTGCGGCGGCTTCACGCCCGACAAGAGTACAGTATGGGTGCTGGAAGGCATACTGTATTACCTCCCTCACCTCAATGCCATGGAAGTGCTTCGCACCATTGCTGCCAACAGTTTGCTCACAAAGACTGTTCTTTTGGCTGACTTCATGAATGAATCATCAGCCTCACTCTCCAATTCTACTTACCACTTTTATAGTGATTGGCCGGACCAGTTGCTGGAAGCTCTTGGGTTTCACAATGTAAAGCTTTCCCAGATTGGTGATCCTGATGCGAATTTCGGCTTGCTTCATGATCCACAGAATTTGTTCAATAAGCTCAGGAGCTTGCCGAGATCGGTGAAGATCAATCCGGAGGATGGGACGCCATGTTGTCGGCTTTATCTCGTCGAAGCTTCAGGGTTCCCTAAGGAGTAAAGATAGTCTCAATTAGTACGAATGCTATGCTTCCAGATATTGTGGTAGCAGAAGAGTATATATAGAACAACATAGATATCATGATGTTTGATATATTGTAATAAGAGATTTGAGAAGAAATATCAATATCATTCATAGTGGCTATTGATTCAGCCAATGTTTAAAAGGTAATCAATATTTCAGCAAAATCGCTATTTCAAGTATATTTTTATATTATGTTGGTGTCAGCTAATTTAGCTGATAAAGATCTTTGTAATGTAAGGGTTTTAATAGCTTTACTCTAAGCCTCTTCACATGATGATTGTATAACACCGCCTCCGAGCAACCATAAGAAGCAGAAATCAGCTCTTCATTTTGATGGGTGTTAGAAAATTCATGGCGGTAGAAGTAATGAATTTTTTTCTCAGCATTGCACTATAATTCAGCACACACTTGGATGAAAGAAAACAACCAACAATGACCCAGAAGTTTTTACATGGAAAAACCCGTAAAGGAATAAAATCACGGGGTTTAGTTCAGTTGTAAAAATCCACTATAGATTGATGATTACACATATGACTCTTCTCTAGTTTTTAGGGTGTCTACCCAAGTTCATAAGCCATGCAATAAGTTTCTTACTCAAAATCATGTAAAACTCTACTAGACCCATTTTCTTCTACCTTTATCTGTTTGTCTGGTAAGTTTGTATATTATTTTCAAGTTGATCACATACTTGTCATGCCATATGTTCAACTTGCCACATTATACTACAAAATAAGCTTTAGTTGCATTGGGTAGAGCTAATAACATATCACAGTCAATAATATGAAACTATTACTGTATGCAGTTAGTAGGAAATGGGTAAAATGTTTGAGTTGATAAAAGTAGGAGTAAGCTCTGGAACAAGAGCATGTGTTTCAGAAGCAGATTCATTTGAAGAAAAATTAAACCCTGATAATTAGATAATCACTTTATTAAATTTATTTAAAGGGGAGTCAATTGATTCCAATCATATTGCAAAATTTAAATTGATGATGGAAGAGAGCAAATATTGTGGAAGCATGAAAGGTTTGAATGTTTATGCTTGAATGTTTGATATCCTCATCTGTAGATGAGCCTTGAAATAATTAGAGAAATTGTGCCCAAAGATTTTATATAAAATGAGAAGGAACATAGTTTATATGTTACTTTGCTACAAGAAAATATATATTAATAAGCATTTGAAGCATAAAACCTAAGCTAGAGAGGCCATCGGTTATTACATGTATTTTAATATATATATATATATATATATATATATTTCTTAGAATGACGCTATATTCATAGAGAAAGAGGGATATAGTATGTTGAATTACATTTGTACCATTGCTTTGATGGAGGTTGTACAGGTTATTACATGTATTTTATGTATGTGGGCCTAAGCCCTGGTGGCTTTAAAGCTCGGCTAGCTAGACTGAAAATCCTTTGAAAAGAGCTAGAGAGGCTCATTGGTTGGCATGGTTTGGTAAGGTTGCTGGTCGGCTAGGAAAGGTACTGGCGGTGGGTTGGACTCTTTCAGGCAAATTCTGCTCCGAAATTCTCCCAAAACCTGATATCATGAGAAAAGTTTTAAGTTAGAGTTGTAAATAAGCAAAAATTTTGTTTCAGGCAAATTCTACTCCAAAATTCTCCCAAAACCTAATGTCATGAGAAAAGCTTCGATTTTTACGAGTCAGAATGGTTTCCACCATCTATGGACACCCTCAAGAGCCCCAAACCCATATCTAACATGGGTTCTCCTGTTCCAATAGCCCTACAAATCCAAAATTTTCAAGTAATGGAGGAAGAGCACCAGGTGAGGCAAAATCTAACAAGAATGGGACTGAAGATATCAAACCAAATCAAAGGTGAAAATATAAAAAGTAATTAAAACATCAGTTTGCATTTTTAAAATGATCGTATACATTTCAAATAAGTTGCAAATTCAAAGAGCAACATATTTCAAATTTATAGTTTCTTTAAAGACTGCACACTTCTTGAAATTGCAATATTCTAAATTCTGAGTGGGTGAGACGTTTATCAAGTAGCGTGAAGCAACGAGCCTTTTGAAGCCGACTGATAAAACCATTGGAAGCAAAATGTTAATATCAAACTATAATGACAATAGTGCAAAAACAAAAATTCAAATATGTCACTCTCTAGCGTCCTCCACAAAGCTTCCATAATGAGAGATGTCCCATCTCTTATGTAAAATGACCAATTCTATGCCAAACAGAGGATGCGTCCATTAAATTTTTGAACCCTGTACCATATTAAAGATGCAAGACCTTCTCAGAGTAGCAATAAAACAGTTTTTTCATGCAATCCAGACGACAAATTTGACCTGATAAACTCACTAGAAAAAAATCAGATGAGAATGATAAAACCCAGAAATGGGCTTTGAAGTCCAGAATGGAAACCCTTCCATGAATCTATGCACATATATGGTCACTTCAACTAAGTGATCCGTATATGTGCCTGTAAACAAGTCGAGTCGAGCTTGTCCACTCTCGGATTGAGATTGAGCTTGAGCCTGAGCTTGAGCTTCATTGATTGATCAAGTTCAAGCTTGAGCTCAACTCTATGACCAACTTATTTATTATGATAGAGAGAAAGCAAGAATAATTCAAGCTAGTGTTATAAATAAAATGAGTATTCAAGAGAATATTAATAAGAAATCACTTAATATAAAATGCAAGATATCATGTTCTAAATATTTGTAATAATTTAAAAGATCAACTATTGAATTTTAAGATAATTCAAGTTTCATTTATATTAATTATTTCTTAAAAATGCCGACTCACAAGCTAACGAGTCGAGCCAGCGCTGGTCTGACCTAGGTTTGTTAGCTCATTGAGCTATTCACAAGCCACTTACCGAGCCAAGCACGAGCCAGCTCACTAGTCAGCTTGGCTCAATTACACCTCTATATCTGCTCCAAAAAAATCAATGATGTGACCAGTGCAATCAATATTTCACTTCAACATATAGCATGATTATCACAATAAAATGCAGTACTAAAAAGTAGAGAAGCTAAGACATAACTGGACTCTGCCAAGTTTACTCAGTCCCTTTGAGCGGATCACTCAAGTAGAAATATTACATGAAAATGACAACACATCCCAAGCTTCAATGCTTTGAAGTAAAATCTAAAAAGAAAAAAGATGTTGGAGAATGTAATAAAAATGGATTAAGCCTTCAGACACCTAAACAATCTTTTATACCCTGTTCAAAATTGTCAAGGGCGGAGATTGATTGCAACAGGCCAATTTTCACCTTTTCCCTGCATTACGAGTTAAATCTGGTGTAAATAGCAACTTTAAATCAAATTTAGAAGTCCTTCCTACTGGGACTTTGAACATCTTAAACAGCAATAATTAGATCAGAACAATGTAGCAAATAGTCAAGCTCATGAGTAAACATTATCTCAATTAGTGTAGACCTACAAAAAGCATCAACACTAATTCTAATACGGTTGCATTGATAAGAGAGGTGCATATATTAGTTTTTTTAAGTGAATCACCCCTGCTATATGCATGTGACATAATTTGAATAGATGAGACCACTTATTCATTAGAATTGAAGAATTGAAAGAACTTTTAAATGATATGAGACTGGGATTAGTTTAAAAACTTAAGTACACATATGTTAGTGAATGTAAGAATGATATTATCAATTAATATTTTTGGAAGATCAATGGATACTTAAGTATTATAGAATTAAGCAAATTGGAGCTTTTGTTCAAAATATTTAGAATACAAATAGAACATATTACTTAAAAATTAAGTTTTGCTAAATAAAAAAATGCCACAAACATGATATATAATACGAGAATATAATGGAGCACAATGTGAATTTTGTAAACTACAAACAATTATGCTTTATTATATGGAACAAAATGTTGTAGAATAAAAAGTGCATTTATAGCCAAGTTGTCTTAAATAAATGAAAATTTAGGATGGATGTATGGTAAAAATGAAAATGATAAGTAATAAATGATTGTATAAACATAATGGTGAGGGGAGAACTTACTGGAGATAAAACAGGCACAAAATAGAATTGTACAACATGAGTGTAAAATGGCAGTGGAGGGTAGAATAAGTGAAAGGAATAAAGAAGAAAAAAATAGACATATATACAACAAAATCATGCTAGATCATTTAAATAAAGTAGCATTCAATAAGATTTATTATTGAGGAAGTGTAAATATGATTCCAAATAGTTGGTATAAGTAGCTGTGAAAACAAATTCAATTGAGCTAGGGTTGCCCCATCTTGAGCTTGAGTTGATGCGACTAATCAAGCTCGATTCACTTCAATGACTTTAAGCTGGCTCGTCTCTTATAAAAGAAAATAAAATAAAGATGAATCCCAAAGGTTGCAACAATGTAACTATCGTAATCAAGGAGAAAATATAGGATAAAACATAAAATTTTTCAGAAGGAAAATGGGAATTCTTTTTTTTTTTTTTTCTGTAACCTTGTGAATAAAGCCTTAAATGATAATATCAATAAGTATATATTGTCTAAAAGTTCTTTTAATGAGCCTGCTCATGAGCTAACAATGTGATTAAAGGCTAGTTCGGCTCAAGTTTGGCTAATGAGTCAATTATCAAGTCGAGCTTATGCCGGCCAAACTCAATTGCCCCTCTATGATGTTGATTTTGTAAAATAAAATTCCTCTAAGAAGATCATACCTATCTGAAGTCACACCAAGATCACTGTCATCAATGATACCTCCAAGAAATGAAAATGATCTGCACATACAAAAAATAATCAAGATAAATTTACCTAAATACTTTTGAATATACTTAAAATTAAGTATCAAAAACACTTATTTCGCTTACCTGCCAAATTGAACGCAAAAGTCTAATCACTTGCATTTCTATAACTAGTGTATAAGTTCATGAACATTCAAGATTTACAAAAAGTTCGAAGGTGCAAGATTGCACAAGGTAAGCCTAAACAAAAAGTTGGTTAAATAATAATCTATATAAACTAGTAGCAAGAAGCATGTGCAATAAGTAGTTTGAACTTGATGAAATCATCATTTATTCCTACAGAACCAATATCAACTTCATGTAATAATATATGTGCCCTTCACGCATATTCAGCTCCACATCTTCAATACTTCAACCGAAATTCTTCTGATAGAACCCATATAAGGCTGAAGTTGTGTTTATCATAGCTGGCTTGGACTTCCAATGACGACAAATTCAATATCAGAATTTAAAATAAAATAAAATAATGATTTCAAATGACCACTCCATGAACCTTATGAGATCGTCCAGTCTAGTCACTGCCTCTAACTTCACCGGATCCCCATCATCGAGTAGCGAAGCGGCATTCTTTACAATTAATGTAAAAGTGCAAACCTGCAAGAACACAAAAATTTCATATTTTAACTGCATTGATGAAACCTTCCAGGTTCTCCACCAGTCATGTGGAAAAAGAAAAAAAAAACACTTCTTTTCATAAAAATTAAATTTCACTCTATCTTATAGACTTCCCAAGAGAAACCCAACCTCCACTCCCGTACTGGCTTGAAATGCTACAAAAGAATTCCTATCCTGAGGGACACAATCCCTAGCTGCGGAATTCAGCAGCTTTCGGAGCTCCCCAGCAACCATCACTGGTGATTTCAAATCTGTCGAGCATAATCAAAATTCTGAAAACCAAAGCCAATAAAGTTTTGTTTGGTTTGAAGGAATTACAATAAAGGAAATGAAAACTAAATGATAATAACAATGATAGAGAGATTGGATTGAAACTTATTTTCCCCACACCTAATTGGTTGAGAAGAACATGAGTGCACGGTATATTTTCTTTCTTGTTTAGCCGTATAGAAATTTACTTTATTTTTATTTATTTATTTATTTTGTGAGATGAGGGAGCATGCAAGTTATGTGATGGCCTAATGTTTTTTTTCTTTCTTGTTTAATCGGTTGCCTGGCGATGCAAACAGTGTTTTTGAAAATAATAGAGTAAAAAAATTATTAGTCGAATTTAGAAATCACGATTATGTTATGCTTCAGAAAAACCCTCTCAAAAGCTCTTCAAAGGTAACAAATTCAATTTCATCATAGAACAAATGCAAACAAAATAATCATCATTTTCAAGATACTAGTTTAAAACCACAAGCACCTGAATATGTCTACCCCAACAAGCGCAACATTAAGTGTAAGTGCACGTCTCAAACAATTTTAACTCTAAAAATATTTAGAGATCAAGTGAGCTCGAAGCAATATAAAATTGTTGCAAAACATGACCAACAACTCAAAAAACATCCAAATATAAGCAAAATGAGGGCATGAAGTAGTTGTTCCAAGCCGCCGCCTCCTCATCCATCGCATATGGCGGAGTTCAGGCAATGACAACCTCCAATCTACCCACTAGAAAGCACTTGTTACTCGCCATACAATGGTCGTTTCTGACAGTCACAAGGAACATTAGTTACTTTGAAATTCATCCGATGATATCTAGCTTCCTGGAGTTCTTGTAACTCTCATCGACCACAGTTTTGCAAGCCATTTGTGACCAATTATTAATCTCGAAGAGACAAACATTGCAATACAAAAAAGTGCTAAATATCACCATCTTTTTTCAACCACCACGAAATTTGATCCACAAAGCTTCTTTCGCATCAATTCAACCATCTGAATTTCAATTTTTCAATCATGTTGGATTTGTTGTGCCAATATCAACAAAATGACTTTTCAGATCATCGATCAAATACATGGCAAATGTTGCAAGGCCGCTAATGGCAGCCCCTAATTCAGGCTGATCGTAGACTTAAAGGAAGGATCCAATTAATGCTAGATCAAGGGAGATATTAAGGAAGAGTGCAATCTAGTATGATCTTTGTAAATAAGAATATTCTATATTCCTTGTATACTTGGGATTTGTAAACGACATTTGCAGCTTATTAATAAGTTATTGCGCATCAGCCGTGGCAGTGAAACCGTTGCGGATAAGCTTCGCTATTTGTTGAATTTTTACAGTTTGAAAACAGTTGTGTTGTAGTTTTTTCTGAACAAACAATCATTATATCGTTGTATTGTAATATTGTTAATAACAGAACTGTTTATACTAGCTCATCTCATACTTGATAAAGAAATATTCAATCTGAATAATACAAAATAAAAAATAGACACCTCACAAAACAATAAGTAGCACGACTATCAAAATTAAAAAAAAATAATTATTGAAATAACAATACATAATAAGATAATATTATTTTTAAAATATAGCTAGTTTAAGTCACGAGATAAGCCATCGTACAAGGAAACTCTTCACGTCCGATCACTCTCGGCATTGGAATCCTCCAACACATCTGTCTACCTAAAGAAGTCACAATTTTTGTTCTTCTCTTTGGACACTTGTAAAATTATCTCCCGTAGCTATGTGGTTGTTGTGAAGCAAGCAAGAAACATTATAGTCTGCAGTAGCAGTGCAATCTTTCGAAGGTACCGAAAATCCTCGAGCTTATATTTTCAGAAGGCTTAAAAACATATATCGTTAGATATAACACTAATAAAAATTAATAACATAGGTAGTTAATTAATGTTTTATGCAGCAGTGAGGTCTCAGTGAACTCAGTATACCAACGAATCTGTCACTACAAGACTTTATAAAAAAATAGTTCTTAGTTGCAACCCATGTAACACCGAGCTTGTGTATGTCACATATGCATATCACCCAAAAAAACCTTAAAAATCATAGCACTGAAAAAGAAGATGAACTTGATTGTCTTCATCAAGATTCCACATATGACACCAATCAATAGCGACATAAAGGACATCCAGAAGAACCTATAAGTTCAAACGCCTCATTATAGACCTCCAAAACCCACAAAAAAAGATATATAATATTTAGGATACATATATTACTCACATAAGCCTCATTGGTCATCCAAGTAGAACAAAAATACATACAAAAGGAAAAGAAGTATATATTATTTGCATAAAACTGATACAATAAATATCAAATGCACTTATATAAAATACAGATAGGATAAATAGTAAATGTTTTTAACAATCATTACAATAAAAAAATAAAAAACCAACATTCCCTCCAATCAACCTCCAACTATTGCATTCGTAATTCATTCCCTAAATTCTGTCATATCGCTTGCACATTCGTCATCTTAAGTGCAGGTCTCGAACACATCATTTTCGTCCTGTGACAAAGGTTGTCCAATACGATATTAATATGTCTCAGCAGAGACATGTAAATGACCATCATCTGTCCTACATAAATCAATGTCGTTGCGGGAATGATGCCGCCGAATGTAATTGTGGAAAATCATCATGACAATCACAATCTGCACCTGTTTGGGAAACGGATAAGTTGACATATCGCAAAGTATAATCCATTTTTTCATTCAAACACCAAAAGTCCCCTCAATGACACTGCGTAAGGAGAAATATATTTTGTTAAATAGTTCTCATGTCTCGCGTGACATTGTCAGCTCTCTCAAAGTCAGGTATGTGGTATCTCGTATCAGAATAGAGCTTCGGATACCCTCGTTGTAACGGATACCCAACATCGACAAGATAATATTTATCTGATGTGAATAGAATGATTAGTGTTGAAGTCAAAAAATAGGTGATTGGTTGAGTCTCGAGCGAACCTGTTTGTGGATATGAGAAGTTGTATTTCCTATTCCGTGTTGAAAATTTGACTATCATGTGCACTGAACTCCCAACCGGTCATGAAAAAAATAAAGCACGCGTTGAAGTCACATACAAAGATGACATTCTGCATCAGTGACCCACGACGGCTGATGAATGTGATATTCTCATTATTTGGCACACGTGCATCCATGTATGTTCTATCGATTGTTCAAATACAATTTTAAAAAAAATAGACAAGAATTATTGAATTACTATATTCGTTTAAAAATTGAATGTAATAAATAAGAGAAATTACCTCAAAATATGGCATATCGCGTATCGTGTGAAATCTCTGTAGAGATCCGTTCGAATATAGGATAAGTTGGCTTTATGACTCCTGATGAAAATTTGATAAATGTAATTATATCTACAAATTATTTCGGAAGGGTGTTGAAATCGCTCCATAGCTCCTCGCAGTGATTCATTCTGTGAAAAATATATAGATGATTATTGCCAATAGCTCTTGTGAAGTCGTCAAGGTGGAGTCATGAAGTCCATGATTTTTGTGTAGTTCGTCCAACAGATCGATAAATACCGCCTGTGTTATGTGGAATGTATTGTTAAACCTCGTTGGGTGGCTCACAAGCAACTCTCCAACTCATTTGCTACCAACTTACGAGGATGTCATGCAAAGGGAGCACTCTATGTACGAATTGTGATACTCAAACATAAAACACACTGCAGCTGCAACTCTCCCTCTACGTCTTTCTTTATTTGCATTCATGTAATTTTGTGTCAAAGTAAGCACCAACGAATTAGTTATAATTATATAATGCCATGAACAATCTCAACTTCAAAATAAAATTAGAAAAGTAAATATGAAACATAATGATGAAAAATAATAATACTAATCAAATTTAACATTGTCCCAATGAAAAAAGTAAAAAAACCAAAAGCAAATAAAAATGTTCAATGCAGCACGAAATGAAAAATGTCCCACAAGAATATAAAGAAAATCAGGTGTCTCTCAAGTGTCACAGTCTGCATAAAAATAACATAAATAATGCACCCTACGGTCAGGGATCATCATCATGAAAAACTCTCTTCAGGTCGAGCTTTCAAGTAACTTCATAGAGAACATATACAAAGGCATGTCATAAACTTTGGAGTTGCCTCCAGAATAAGCATAACCCGTTGGACATAAGTTGTTTGTGATTAGTCGAGGTCATTTAACTATAAACTCTGGCTTCTAATGAAAGCAAAGTCATCCTTTTTCTTCTTCTCAACCCTAGAACATTTTGATCGGCTAGTGGATTCCACCTCATTGAAGTTCGAACTAAAACCTTCATCAGAATCACCAGCTTGTTCGGCTGTCTAATTTTCAGGGATGCCACCAAACCCCGCCTCATTGGGGGCGCATGTTTTTTTTCTCGTTGTCACAAAACCACCAAAACAATCTAACATCTCTTCCAGCTTGGAATCGATGTCACTATATTTAAATTTTTTCGCAACTGACATCACCTACAAATTCATATGACATGTTAATGGATTTGGAAAAAAAAACTTACAAACTGAAAAAAACAGTGGACGTTTCGAAAATGCTCACCGTCAGTCTGTTTGTCAACCACTCTTCTAAAGCATCAATTGTTCGTTTTATTGGATCTCAACCAAGCCAATGGATCATCACTTCAATTCTTTCCATATTTTTCAATCATTTTTAGCTGATCTCACTTGTTTTTCACTACATCCTATCGTACTCTCTTTCTGTACTTTCTTTAAATTTTTAAATAATATTTTGCAACTCCTTATTGAAATAAGTTGTCGGTCTTTTTCCTAATTTGATCTCCTTGATGCAAATGTCGCAAAATATTAATTTTGTCTCTATATCGCACAATACAGATGAACCGGTCTCTTTTGTACTAATCATTATATTACTATAATGAAAAAACTAATCAACATAAATAAGAATATCGCAACTCAAAGAAAAATAAGAATGTCACAATATCATCACCAATGCCTCCCACACCACACTACAACACCTACACATCACCACTGTCACCACCTCCACACACACACTAACACATCAATACACTAAAACATCCACAACACCACCACCTCCACCACCACCTCCACACACCAACACCTCCACACAAATACAACCACACGCCCTCCACCACCTTCGCAACACCACCAACTTCAGACATCCACCAACACATCCTCTAACACAAACACAGTCACACGCCAACCACCACCTCCACACACAAACCTCCACATCCATAACATTGCTATCAACAAATCAAATATCATCTTTCAGCATTTTTCAAATTCTCTGTCAAACATCAAAGGTAAAGATAAAATCTCACCCCATATTTTTCATTTGATGCAATTACATACAGGGCACCCGAAACATTACTATCAACAAATTAAACACCCTCTTTCAGCATTTTTTCAAATTCTCAGTCAGACACCAAAGTTAAAGATAAAACTCCACCCCATATTTTTTATTTGATGCAATTTCATACAGGGCACCTAAACATTGCTATCAACAAATCAAGCACCCATTTCAGACATTTTTCAAATTCTCTTTTAAACATCAAAGGAAAGATAAAATGTCATCCCAATTTTATCATTCGAAGCATTTACATACAGGGCACCCGAAACATTGCTATTAATGAATCAAACACCCTCTTACAGCCATTTCTCAAAATTCTCACTCAAACATCAAAGGTATAGATAAAACCTCATGCCATATTTTTCATTTTAGGCCACTACATACAGGGCACCGAAAACATTGTTATAAACAAATCAAACGCCCCCTTTCAGCCATTTTGCAAATTCACAGTCAAACATCAAACGTAAAGATAAAATCTGATTTCATATAACATTCAGCAACAAAATCATAAAATCCAAATTCTAAATCATAAAGAGAAAGCCACAAATTGCAAAATCTAAATTCTCACTTCAAACCACAAATGAGAAATACAGAAATGGCAAAATTTAAATTCTCACTTCAAACCGCAAGTGAGAAAGCCACAAACCACAAAGAGAAAGTCATTCCAACGAAAAAAATATGTGATATTGTGGGAGGACAGAGAACAAAGTAAACAAAAATAGTGTTGGAGAGGGAGAGTAGAGAGACAACTCGTTTGAGGGAGAGTGGAGAGACAACTCGTTCCCAATAGATATTGGAGGGAAGAGAGAAAGGAAACCAGTTGGAGGGAAGAGAGAAAGGAAACAAGTTGCCACCGGAGAGAGACGTGAGAGAGGATCAAGAGAAGCGTGACCCAAGGCAGAAGAAACGCGAGAGAGAGAGCAGTGGTGAGAGAGGAGCACCGAGAGGGGCATGCGAGTTGTAGGTTCGAGAAGAAACACCAGCCACGGGGTCGAACCTGAGACCCACGTTTAACATTACTTTTGCGCCGCGGTTTCCAAACGCCTCATCCAGTGTTTTCAAAAAGCACCGCACCAAATAAGTTGTCCCAAACGGGCTATTAATCAGAGCAGTAATATCATTTTCAAACTTTATAAATATGCCCTATACTTATTTCAGACATTTCCAACCCAACCCCTGAATCATAGAAAAATTTTAGTGTTTTGTCTCTTTCACCTCCAAATGAAAAACCATTTCAACCATCCTCAATGGCCTTTTAAACCTTCCAACACTGTTTCATTTGATGTCTTCATCCCCAGAATGGAAACCCTTCCATGAATTTATGCAAACCAAACAAACTCCGAAGAGAATAACGTGCAATAGAAACGAAAACAAATCACTAAGTACCAATCGCCTGATACGCATTGCGGAGGCTCTGCCGAGACGCGTCGATGGGAGCCAAGACGAACCTCGCCGCCTTCTTCTTCTGATCTCGGAGCCATTCCTTTGGTCCCGCTACAAATAAATAATTACCAAAATCCACTACCGTTAAACGAAGCAAGTAATAACATAAATGAGATAAAAAAAACAGTGGGGCAGAAATTAACGTTCTCACTAATGCTAATGGAGAAAGCGGCAGCTCGGCGGGGAATGGCTAGCAATGCTGTGACAACCGGCAGGGAGAGGACTACAAGAGCAGCTCGGCGGGACGCTTCCGGACAATTAGGGTTTGTTTCGAGTACCTCCGGTGGTCGGTGATTAGGGATAGGGCTTCGCCGCGGGGTGAATGCGTTGTGTTGGGTGCAGGTGCTTCGAGCAGTGATGGCTCTTTGCAGTATTGCCATGGCGGTCTTGCTCGTGTTGTAACTCTGAGCAGATAGATGATGCGTGTTGTTCAGTGAAACGAGTGAGTGGAGGTTGGGGTTGTAAACCACCCAAACACATTATTGTTCGCATTTGCTTCATTTAATAAAGTGAATGAAAAAAAAAATTATTTGTGTTCGCTCGTTATATCGAAATTAAACACGAATTTCCTGACAAATCGAACACAAACTGTTCGCGAACAACGAGCTTTTTTGACAATTCTAACTTTTACAGCATACTTCATCAAAATGAAGCAACTTGATCAAGTATTCCATACATATCAGGTAATTCGTACTTCCTCAAAATGAAGCAAATCAAAAGTATTTAGAATTTTATTTAGGATTTTATTTTAATATATAATATAGTATATTAATTATAATATTATAATATTTATATTAATATAGTTAATACTATAATATTATTATTGCTATTAATAATTTATCATATATTATAATTTATAGGATTTTAATTTTTTTAAATATGATAACTTTTTATAATATAAAATTATTTAAAATATCATAAATTTTTTATATATAATTATTTTAAATTATTTTATATTTCTAACAATAACGAATCGAACACGAATGAACACATCATTGTTCGTGTTTGATTCGCTTATCAAACCGAACGAAAAAAAATTATTTGTGTTCATCTCGTTTGCTTACTGAACGAATCGAACACAAACTTCTTGGCGAACTGCACACGAACTGTTCGTAAAAAACGAGCTTTTTTTATAGCCCTCGTGGAGAGGGCACGAGCTCAATCGGACTAGGATTGAAAACATAATAAATTACTTTAATATAGATGGGCATTTACATAGATATCACCTATTTTTTATGTATTGCATATCTAATGACTGAGGTTTACTTATGTAATTATATCACCAAATCTCTTATATCAATAAAAAATATCACAATTTTTTAAATTAAAATTGGACTATATATTTTCATACACGGATAACATGATGTTTAAGTAAAATGGTTGGGCTGATTGGAGCCAGCTGAGCCTACTGGAACTCTCCAGGCTAATTATAGCTTGTGGTCAGATCGAATGGAGCTAGTCAGGCCGACTGGGACTGATACAGTCGTTCGATTAGAGCTGGACCTGGCCGAACGAATTTGGTTGAGCTGACTGGAACTGACAGGCCTGGATTGAGTGGACAGAGCCAATTTTAATTGTTCGGGCTGACTATAATTGGCTGAGTTCAATAGGATCTTTAAATAATATTTGGCGAAATTTTTCTATCCGGACGACGTACGTACGTCGTCCAATCAGATCCCACCCTCACCCCAAAAGTGTATGGGGTGGGGCCCACGTTCAATTTTTTTAAAAAAAAAAAAAAATTTTGATTGGACGAAGTACGCAAAGCTGAGTACGGAAAGAAAAATTTGCCTAATATTTGTGCTTTAAAGATACAAAGGACAAATTCTGGCACGAGTTAAATCCAAGTTACATCCCTAAATCCAAAGATTTCATTTTGAATACTAGTTCTGCTCTCACCCTGGACGCATGTTCCTCCGACTGAACTGTAATGAATGGAACCTCCTTAAATTTCATCCGCAAACCAGTCTTAGCATCCAAAGCCCGTAACTTGATCCGCATATATTCGTCACAATCAGTTCTTAACGTCGTAGATTCCCATCAAGCTCACGAAATTTCTTCTGAGGATTTCACCAGCCGGTTTCTTCTAATTCTGAGGACACTTCGCGACCCATCCGATCTGCAGAAAGGTCGCCAGGTTCACTCCCAGGTTGTTTCATATGGGCTCATGGCCGACAATCTCCTCGGAAGCAGCATTCTAGGTATGTACGTGATGTGCAGAAGCATTTCTGATGCAAAATCCTTATTTTTCTCCGTGGGAAAAGATTCAACTTTGATCTGGAATTGGATGATTCGCGGATTCTCCATGATTGGTCTGTTTGAGTTCAGCTTATTGTTCTATTTCAAGATGCTTTGCGCTGGAATCTTCCCTGATAAATACACATTTCCATATGTGATCAAGTCCTGCTGCGCCTTATCGGCATCTGCTTTAGGTAATTACATCCACAGGATGATTTGTCTGATGGGAATGGAGAAAGATGTCTTTGTGGGAAGTTCTTTGATAAAAATGTATGCTGAAAACGGTTCCGTTGAGGATGCAAGGAAGGTGTTTGATGAAACGCCTGAAAGAGATTGTGTGCTGTGGAATGTGATGATGGATGGTTATGTGAGAGTTGGGGATGCTGAAAACGCTTTTGAGATCTTCAGATGGATGTTGAGCTCAGGAACTAAGCCAAATTATGTAACATTTTCTTCTATTCTATCTCTCTGTGGTTCACAGACAGTACTGAGTTATGGTGCTCTGATTCATGGCCTCGCAATCAAACTCAACCTTGATTCAGAGATCTCCGTCGCAAACACACTGCTGGCAATGTACTCCAAATGCAGATGTTTGAGCGATGTGAATCTGTTGTTCGGTTTGATGTCGAAATCTGATGTTGTTACCTGGAACGGAATGATATCTGGTTTGGTTCAGAATGGATTCAGGAACGAAGCTGTTGAATCGTTCTACAAGATGCAAGCCGCCGGTATAAAACCAGATTCGATCACTCTCTCGAGTTTGCTTCCCTCCTTCTCTGACTCAGCGAATCTAAAGCAAGGCAAGGAGATCCATGCTTACATTCTCAGAAACAATGTGTGCTTCGATTTGTTCTTGAAGAGTGCGCTGATCGATATATATTTCAAGAGCAGAGATGTAGGACTTGCAAACAAGGTTTTTAACATGAATGGAGCAATGGATGTTGCGATATGCGGCGCCATGATATCCGGCTACGCGCTGAACGGATTGAGCGATGAAGCTTTACTAATGTTTCGCAGGTCGCTGAAGGAGCGAATTAGACCCAATGGCGTCATGTTGGCTACTGTTTTACCTGCTTGTGCCTGCCTTACAGCTTTACGATTAGGGAAAGAATTACATTGTTATGTTCTTAAGAATGGATTTGAAGGAATTTGTTATGTGGCGAGTGCTCTGATTGATATGTATGCAAAATGCGGACGACTGGATCTCGGACATGGAATTTTTGAGAAGATTTTGGACAAGGATGCTGTGGCTTGGAACTCCATGATTGCGAACTTCAATCAAAATGGGGAACCAGAAGAGGTTTTTAATCTTTTCTGTCAGATGAGAGCTGAGGGGATGAAGTGTGATGCTGTAACCATATCCTCTATTCTATCAGCTTGTGCGAGTTTACCTGCACTGAATTATGGGAAGGAGATCCATGGCTTCATGATCAGAGCTGCTTTCACAGCAGATTTGTATGTTGAGAGTTGTCTGATAGATATGTATGGAAAATGTGGGGAGTTAGACATCGCTCGTCGTGTTTTCGATTCAATGAAGGAGAAGAACGAGGTGTCCTGGAACAGCATTATTGCTGCTTATGGAGCTCATGGCTTGGTTGATGAAGCAGTTAGCCTGTTCCATGACATGGAGAATGTTGGGTTTTTGCCAGACCACATTACTTTCCTCACATTGATATCAGCTTGCAGCCACACTGGTCGGATCGAAGACGGGTTTGGCTTCTTCAGTCGCATGAAAGACTATGGCATTGCTGCGAAGAACGAGCATTATGCATGCATGGTTGATCTGTATGGCCGTGCCGGAAAACTACATAAAGCTTTCAACTTTATATCGAATATGCCATTCGAAGCCGATGCTGGGATTTGGGGCGCATTGCTTGGAGCTTGTCGTGTGCACCGCAATTCCGAGCTTGCGGAGATTGCTGCAAAGCACCTGTTCGAGCTGGATCCTGGGAATTCAGGATACTATATTTTGATGTCGAATGTTCACGCTGTCTCGGGTCAGTCGGAGGGGGTTCTGAGAGTTAGGAAGATGATGAAAGAGAGGAATGTGCAGAAGTTCCCGGGTT
The DNA here is from genome assembly GCA_022702705.1 of Papilionanthe hookeriana x Papilionanthe teres. Classification (NCBI taxonomy): domain Eukaryota; kingdom Viridiplantae; phylum Streptophyta; class Magnoliopsida; order Asparagales; family Orchidaceae; genus Papilionanthe; species Papilionanthe hookeriana x Papilionanthe teres. Next base: position 5,723,486 of record CM040435.1, read on the forward strand.
GTAGCTGGTTTGAAGTTAACAACACAAATCACATGTTTGTTTCAGGTGGCAAATCTCATCCGGAATATGTGTATATTTATCTTTTGTTGAAGGTGTTGGTTTTTGAGCTGAAGGAAGCAGGCTATGTTCCCAATCCTGATTGTTTGTATCCAGTGGATGCATGCTCTGGTAAGCAGATGATTGTTTGAGAGCTTGTGACAAAGGTATGTGTTTTACAGTTTGTGATGCTGTAATAGTTTGTAGGGGCATTTACATACATACCACACAATTCTTATGTATTTATACATCTAACATCTACTAAACATTCATATTTATATGCATAACACTCAGATTTTTAACATCATATTGAAAATAACACTAACACTTCCTTTTTAAATCTGAAATACACTCTTTTAGCCATAAGTTTATGACCCTAAGATGTTATAAGTGTAAATGTTAAACATTTGGTGTTAGATATGTAAGTCCATCAGAATTATGTGGTCTATGTGTTAATTTTTCTAGTTTGTATATCATGTGATATTTGATAATTTAGAGTTTATAAGAAGGGATAATAAAACTTTAGCATTCTTTGTGATTAAAAACTTTCATTGGTTTCAGATATATTTCAGATGTCCATAGTTTGTAGGATTGTGATTTATTTATAGATTTCAAGAGAGACTTTCAGCCTATTTAACTAGAATCCATTAAATTTGTACTTGCATCAAATGGTTTAAATCACTCCTAATTGTGAATGCAACTTTAGGGTTATATGATTTTGAAGCTCTTGATGCTATGAATTCAAAAGAGCTGATGAATCAAAAATGTCAGCAGTCTCGCACCACCTGATCAGGGCTTGTAAGAGAAGAGAGCGAATAATAATATCTTCTCGTTGATCGGGAAAATAGTAGAGAGGTAGAATCAAAGTGTCCTTTCCCAGGGAGGACACCCCTTATCAATAGGATTGGAGGTGACTACGCCCTGAGGGAGGCTACATAAATGATCATACGGAAGAAAAGACTCTAACAACTCAGATCATCATGAAGTTCGATGCTTCCTTTGTAAGTGAGCCGGCGAGATCTCATCCTTCTTGCCGAGTTGGTGCGAATAATGACCCTTGTGGAGGTTGTTGAGCTATGGACTCGAGATTGCTTCAATTATGCCTCGAATATTCTTGTCTATGTTACGTGTTTCGAATGCTTCTATGTTTTGTTGATCCATAGGAACTTATCGATATACATATAATATTGATGGAGTAACTTTAGAGTCACTTAAAAGTAACAATATTAATGATAGTGCAACATTTTAATTCTAAAATATTTATCTTATCAAGAGCAATATAATATAGTTCAAGGCACTTGCAGCAAAATGCCTATAGTGGTTATTGGAACTCTCGAAGGCTTATGGATTGGATTTAGGACCCCTAACAAGTAGGGGTGTGAATGAGCCAGCTCTTGTTCGGCTCAAATATCTCGTTTATATTTCGAACACAAAAAGTATGCTTGTGTTCGGCTCGTTTGCTTAGCGAGCCAAATACAATTTGTTCGCGAACAAAGAGTTGTTTTGACAACACTAATCATGCAGTCTAGGATGCTAAGAGTTTGGGCAAGATTTAAATCTTATTTTTTATATTAATACATCATTTAAATAAACTTTTAAATTTTATTTTCTATTTTTTTGATTGATTTTTTATAGAGTAATCTTTATAGTATTGTAGGCAAGATATAACTATATATATATATATATATATATATATACATATATATATATATATATATATAAACGAGGCGAACATAAACGAATAAATCTTTGTTCGTGTTCAGCTCCTTTATATATTGAGCACAAAAAATTGTTAGCGTTTGGCTCGTCAACTTAATGAACGAATCCAACACGCTCTTTTGAACGAGCCGAATACGAGTTGTTAGCGAACAACCAGCTCCTTTAGCTGTCCTCTCCTCCCCGGTGCATTATAGTGCATCCAAGAGACCAAGGTTGTAGTCTAGCATCCATAGATTAATTTAGTTAAATCTACCAAACTTTAACTAATTAAAACATAGTCAAATCTAATATCAAAATTGGTTAACCAAAGTGAAATCAAAATCAACATATCAAACCATTACATTAGTTCACACTTTCTTTTAAAATCACAATTAATTTATCTATTTTAATATTGATTGTGTTTGTTACATTATTACTAGAGATATAAACGAGTCGAGCTTGAATTAGCCCAAATTTTATTCATGTTCAGCTCGTTAAAATATATCACAGTTTACGTTCAGCTTTTTTATTTATCAAACTAAAAAAATTAGTCACGTAATCCGAGGATATTAGAGATAAGAGCGAGATTTAAATCTTATTGTTTAAATTAAGATATTAATTTAAATATAATTAAGCATATATTTATTTTATTTTTAATTAATAATTCTAACTAATTATAAGTATTTATAACCTTGTAGCCAATTAAATTATTTAAATAATACTCATTAATTATTTCGAACAAAAACAAGTATAACACGAATGAATGAAATTTTATTTTTTCTCGGCTCGTTTACGGTTCGAGCGCAAAAAAGAAAAAATATTTATGTAAGACTCATAACTCATTTGCTTAGTGAACAAATCGAACACGAGCGACATATCGAGTTGACACGAGTTGTTCACAAACAACGAATTATTTTGACAGCATTACTTGTTCAATTGAAAAATAACATTTTCATATTTAAGATTAAAATATTTCTATTTTTACATCATAAAAATTTTACAAAATCATAATTAAAAAAAAATTAGTAATTTAATTACACACGCGCCAGGTAGGGGTCGAACCTACGACTTTCTGCTTAGGAAACAGACGCTCTATCCACTGAGCTACAGGCGCCTTATGTTGTTACGATTACATAGTTTAATATTTGTAATACTTATATTTGGCTGTGCACCACCCAAATATTTAAACCCTCAATTTACCCTTACAATTACTCTATCGTCAGGCTGTCAAAAAGGCTCGTTGTTCACAAGCAGGTTGTGTTCGGCTCTTTCGCTAAGTTAACGAGCTGAACCTAAATAAAGATTTGTTCGTTCGTGTTCGGCTCGTTTTGACTCGAAATATTACTCATCAATTGTATATATATATTTATGATGAGTAATATTTTTAAAAAAAATTAATTGACTACAAGGCTACAATGATTTATACAACAACAACAACAAAGCCTTAATCCCACTAAGTGGGGTCGGTTATATCAATCATTTTTCTCCATTGCGTCCTATTTAGTGTCAAATTTTCGTTTAATTCTAATAAATTAAGATCATTTTTTATACAATAAGCCAAAGTTTTCATAGGTCTACCTCTGCCTTTCTTAACATAAGTTGTATTTAAAACATCTACTCTCCTAATCGGATCATCAGGTGGTCGACATTTAATGTGACCAAACCATCTAAGGCGACTCTCTCTAATTTTATCCGTCACTGGTGCAACACCAACCCTATTACGTATATTTTCATTTCTCCACTACAATGATTTATAATCAATTAAAAGCATTACTTTGGAAAATTGAATAAAATTTATTAAATTAGATTAAAATGATGCTTTAATATAAACAATAATTTTTAAATCTTGCCCAAATCTTTAACATTTTATGGGTAAGTGATTAGAATTGTAAAAACAACTCTTTGTTTGTGGACGGCTCGTGTTCGGCTCGCTAAAGAAACGAGTCAAACACGAACACACTTTTTTAACTGGAAATATAAACGAGCTGAGCCTGACTCGCTCTTGTTCGGCTCGTTTACACCCTTTTATATCATAACATGCGTCCAAATATCAAAATATGATTTATATAAGGTTCATAAAATTTTTATCTAACCACATTTATCTATATTGTATCCTTCAACGCATAGAAGCATAGGAATATGATATATATATATATATATATATATATATATATATATATATATATATATATATATATATATATATATACATATATATATATATATATTGATATTTATCCAAACAAAAATATTGTTTATGAGTCGGGCAGTTATGGAGCCGATTTTGAGCTGAGTTGGGACCAGCTCGAAATAGGCTTGAATTGAATTGTGTTCGGATTGAGATTAGGTTCTGGCTCGCGTTATGTTTGATTTCGAGCCCGCTCAACTTAAAATTGAGAATAGTTCGATCCAGTGCGAAATTGAATTGAGTTAGCTAAAATTTGAGTTATTTGAATATGTTTTAGCTCGAATTCAGATCGATTCGGCTTGAAATCGGCTCTTACTTATTTAGTATTATATATAAGTTATGTAATAAGACAAAAATCGAGCATATACAAATACGAAATCTCATACTTCTTCTGGTGATCTCCCCAGCTTCATATATGACAACGTAAGATTATAAGTTGAGTCCAGGTTGTTGCTGGTTTGTTTGGGAGTAATATCTATTTTTTTCTCGACAATGTCTAAAATTGAGCGAGCGAGCAACCAAAGCGGTCTATTAGATGAGTTGGTTCAAGTTTTATCACTTCAAAAATATGTCCATCTGCCCCGATGCACGTACTTGCCATGGACATCATCGAAACAAGCAGGTAGGCACGACACCAGTTTTGTTGCTATCCTTATCTTAATTCCTAAATTTTTCACAATGGTTTTCGATCACAGTACTTGCTTAATAGTTACACAATCATTAACGTATGCACCCACATACTCACATAAATGTGTTTCTCATGTTCACCTCTGACTAATAAAATCATTTTATCACTATCTTCAAAGTTATCATTGTCAATATAGACAAAGTTAGAATTGTAACATTGCAATATATGATTATCATTCCCAACCTCTCTACCTTGAGAAAATATTCCACATTCATTATCCACACCATCATCTTTTATCACAACAATCTCAACTTATGCGACAGAGGCGTCGACAAAATGCTATGTTTGAGTTATAGAGGAGTTTATTGTGCGAAATAGTTAAAATAAAAAGATTTAGTTGCTATGTATTTAAAAATTTCTTGATAAATGTTATTTAAATAAAATTGAGTTGCAGCTAAACACCGTCTTAGATGATTTCACTCTATTTATTAGGAAAAAATATTGCATCAGGACTTTTATCAGGACCTATCTCGCGTACAAATAAGCCAAAATTTTCCATATGGACTCTGGACGGTTCTCTACGTCCAGAGTCCAGCAAAATTAAGCCACGTGAATTGTGGGTCCCGCATTTCCACGTATTTTAAAAAAAAATCATTAATGTGCTTAAAGCTCGTCCTGCACGATGTCCCCGCCATTTGAAATCTCGCCTTTTTTGTTCTATACCGTCTTTTTGTCCTGTTAGAAGCTTTTTGGATTCATTCACCTCGGCCCCTCAGAAAGTTCTAATCTGGCATTTACCATAGAAAAATAGGGTTTCCACAATGCTTTTTTTTTGCTCTGTTAGGGTTTAGTCCCTGTAGTCACACGGTTTCACTTTTGCTACTTTGATGGAGATTGATTTCTCTCTTAATGAAAAAATATGGAGCATGGATTACGAAAACAATGTCAACGCGTTTGGGCGGAGGTAAGATTAACTGCGCCTGAAATATTTTGTTGAAGAAATATCTAATAAACCTGTCACCTTCGAGTTATTTTAGGATTATTTTTGTGTTATTTGCGAGTTGTTGTTGAAGAAATACCTAATAACCCGAATATAACCTATAAATAACCTATAAATAACCTAAAAAAATCCGCGAATAGCTTACACTTCTAGATATTGTGGCTTTTTTTGAGGTTATTTTAGGGTTATTTTGATTACTTTTGAGTTATTTAAGGGTTATTTGTGGGTTATTATTGAAGAAATGTCTAATAACCTGAAAAATAACCTAAAAATAACATGGGAATAACCTAAAAGAAAAACTGAGAATAACTTACACTCGTAGAGATTGTGGTTTTTTTAGGTTATTTTAAGATTATTTTCGGTTACTTTTGAGTTATTTTAGGGTTATCTCAAGGTTATTTGTGGGTTATTGTTGAAGACATACCTAATAACCCGAAATAACCTAAAAATAACATAGGAATAACCTAAGAATGACCTAAAAAAAATGAGAATAGCTGACACTCCTAGAAGTTGTGGTTATTTTGAGGTTATTTTCGGTGACTTTCGGGTTATTTTATTTTGGGATTATTTGTGGGTTATTGTTGAAGAAATACCTAATAACTCAAAAATAACCTAACAATAACTTAAGAATAACAAAAAAATCGAGAATAGCTTACATTTCTAGATATTATGGTTATTTTGAGGTTATTTTAGGGTTATTTTCGGTTACTTTCGAGTTATTTTAGGGTTATTTTGTGGTTATCTGCATATTTGACTAACTTTGTGGTATAATTGAAATTTGTAGTTATCTGGGCCAGTAAGTGATTTGAATGATCTAATTGTTCGTAGTTTTCTTAATACTATTATTCATAATGAGGTAGAGGCTTGCTCTTATGCACATCATGTTGGATTCACTGTCTGCAAGGATCACAATAGTTAATGGGCGAACTCCAAGCATATTAAGCCGAATGATTATATTTGTGGAAAAGCAGGTTATAAGAAAGAGTCACAGGTCGCCAATACGTTGAAGTACAAAAAAGCTGAGACAATGACTGACTGTCAAGCATTAGTTCGCTATGTTGTCGATAATGATGGCAATTGGACAATAAAGAAATTTGTATAAATTCATAATCACCCCTTGGCGAAATCCGATGACAAGCCCCTTCTACGTTACAGTCGAAAGATTAGCGAGTTAAATGCAAATTTGTTGAGATCAATGACAGGTTCAAGGATTAGAGTAGCGAACACATTTAAGTTCCTTGCTACTGAGGTTGGGGGAGTAGAGAACTTGAAGTGTAAGAGGCAAGATGCCTAAAACTTTATTCAAAGGGAAAGAAGAATTAGAATTGAACAATGTGATGTCAACTCTGTCTTACAATTATTCATGGAACAACAAACTGATGATAACATGTTTGCATGGGACTTCCAGACTGATGAGAAGGGTAGACTAACAAGCTTTTTCTTGTGTGATGGGTCTTGCAAGCTTGATTATGATTGTTATGAGGATGTTGTAACTTTTGACACAAGCTACCATTTAAATAAGTATAATTTATGTTGTGCTCCTTTTGTAGGGGTTAACCAACACTGGGAAAACATTCTCTTCGGAGTTGGTTTTTTATCCAACGAGACGATAGAGTCATTCATTTGGTTATTCAAAACTTTCATTCGAATAATGGATGACAAGCATCCAATCATCATTTTTACGGATCAAGATCAAACGATGGCAAAAGTCATTGAAGAATATCTTCCATTCACAAGACATAGATTATGTCAGTGGCATATATATAAGAAATTACCTTCAAAAGTTTATTGTGGTATCATGTATAAGAGTGTCAACAATATATTTTACAAATGCATGAGGAACTGTGATTCTGAAGAGGAGTTTGAACATTTTTTGCTATAAAGATTGAGCGAGGAGACCCACAGAGCAACGGGTGGTTAAAAGAATTGTACCGTATAAGACATAAGTGGTCCACAACATTCAATAAAAAAATATTTGGAATAGTAATCTTGTTCACACAAAGAAGTGAGTTCACAAAAAATGTTTGTCATAGTGTATCTAGACTAACTAGTTCTCTCACTGATTGTTTTTTGGGTCTTGAAAGTATTATAAAATATTGAAGAAGGAACGAGAAGGATGAAGACTTCAAAAGCTCTCAGACGGTGATTACACCTACAGTTAAAACATGCCTAGTGTTGAGGCAAGCTGCTACATGTTACACTCGAAACTCTACTCCACGTTTGAGGAAGAGTTATTGCATGAGTTATGTGGAGTAACTGTTGATTTTGCAGCTGATGGTGCTTCCGAATTATATTTTAGGAATTTAGATAATCTGGACACTAGTAGACCCTGAATTGTTAATTTCAACAGGGTTAATTGCGAGATCACTTGTAGCTGCAAGAAATTTGAAATGATGGGGTTGTTATGTGCTCACTCTCTGCGCGTTCTTAATGCAGTAAATGTAACAAAGATTCCAGACAAATATTTGTTATTGAGATGGTCTATTAAGGCAAAAAAAGTGATATATAATACTTTTGGTTACTCACATATGAAGGACTCTCAAATGTTTGATGGAACTTCAAGTAGAATCTTATTTAGGTCACATGCTCATAAGTTTGCTTACCAACTAATTACTAAAGTAGGTGGAAATGAACGCGCTGAGACATATATGCTTGAATCATTCAAAACACTATCTATAGGTATAGAAAACATATTAAATGGGAAGGATCCTAAACCAAATAAAAAAACCAAAAAAATTAAATCACGTACGATATAATGCAATGTGAATGATCCAGCAGAAATAAGACCTAAAGGTATATCTAATGTCAGGTTGAAAAGATACTGAGAAAAAAACAAGAGAGCTAAGAGTATACACTTCTACATTCCTTATGTTTAATAATATATGTAGCATTACTCATCTCTAAATAGAACCACTGTATGCAGGAAAGGATTAGGAAGGATCCACGAGCCAATAACCGCATATCCATTCTGACACAAATATGATTGCAGTGTCACAGTCTCCGAGCCAGGTATGAATTGGAAATCCCATGCTACTATTCTAATTTTACACAAAAATATCCTCACTAAAAATCATTTGTCTTTGCAACAGGAAAATGTCATTCATGGACCAACATACACCGCATTATTTATGCAGTCCATTACTAAGATCTGAGTCAATTGAGACAAAAACCTTTTACCTTCATAATTTTTTTTATAAGACAACATCATTGTACTGCTTTTTTTAATAGTGGGTTAATACCTCCCTCATAACATGTTCTTTATGAGACAACATCATTGTACTGCTTCACATCAATGTCAATGAACAAATTCACCTGTAATATATGTTGTTATTTTGTGTAATATGTGTTTTATATGATTGTTATGTGTAATCTGTGTTGAATCTATTGTAATTAACCTTGCAATAAACCTTTCAGTAATCCTCTATCAGTACATCAGTAACCCAACGAGGAACTTGTAAAAAACCTGCAAATATCGAGCAGGAAACCAATAGTAACCTAAGAATAACCTAGAATAACCTATAAATAAACCATCAGTTATCCCTACAATAACCCATAAATACCCTAGAAATATCACAGGAATAACATAGTAATCACCCAGCAGTTATGCCTGCAATGACCCAAAAATACACCATAAATAATCTAGAAATAACATATCAGTCATCCCTGCAGTAATCCACAAATACTCCAGAAATAACCCAACAATCACCTTACAGTAATCCCTGCATTAATCCAGAAATACCCCAAAAATACCCCAAAAATACCACATGAATAACCCAACGACCCAGCAGTTATCCCTGCATTAACCCAGAAATACACCAGAAATAACTCATAAATAACCCATCACTTATCCCTGCAGTAACCAAGCATTAACCCATAAATAATCCAGAAATACCACAGTAATAATCCATAAATAACCCATCAATTATCACACCAAAAACCAAGTAGTAAAGAAGAAATAACCCAGAAATACCCTAAAAATACCCCATAAATACCACATGAATAACCCAACAACCCAGCAGTTATCCCTGCATTAACCCAGAAATACACCAGAAATAACCCATCAGTTATCTCTACAGTAACTAAGCACTAACCCAAAAATAACCCAGAAAATAACCCATAACTAACCCATTAGTTATCACTTCAAGAACCAAGTAGCAAAGAAGAAATAACTCAGAAATAACTCAAAAATACCTCATAAATACCCATGAATAACCCAACAGCTGTCACTTCGAGAACCAAGCAACAAAGAAGAAATAACTAAGCAATAACTCAAAAATAACCTAGAAATACCCCAGGAATAACCCAACAGTTATCACTTAAAGAACTAAGCAGTAAAGAAGAAATAACTCAGTAGTAACAGATAAATAACCCAGAAATACCCCATGAATACCCTAGGAATAACTCAACAGTTATCACTTCAAGAACCAAGCAGTAAGCAAGAAATAACATAGCAGTAACCCAAAAATAACTTAAAAATACCCCAGTAATAACCCAACAATTATTACTTCAAGAACCAAGCAGTAAAGAAGAAATAATTCAACAATAACCTAAAAATAACCCAAAGATACTCCATAAATACCTCAAGAATAACCCAACAGTTATCACTTCAAGAACCAAGCAGTAAAGAAGAAATAACTATGCAATAACCCATAAATAACCCTGAAATACCCCAAGAATAACCCAACAATTATCACTTCAAGAACCAAGCAGTAAATAATAAATAACTCAACAGTAACCTAGAAATAACCCAGGAATATCCTAGGAATAACCAGCAGTTATCACTATGAACCAAGCAGTAAGCAAGAAATAACTCAGCAGTAACCCATAAATACCTCAGAAATACCCCAGAAATAACCTAACAGTTATCACTTCAAGAACCAAGCAGTAAACAAGAAATAACTCAGCAATAACCCATAAATAACCCATAAATACCACAAGAATAACCCAACAATTATCACTTCAAGAACCAATAAGTAAACAAGAAATAACTCAGCAGTAACCAATAAATAACTTAATAATAACCAAGGATTTATCCAAGCACATAAATTTACATAAAGTGCTGAAATTTAAACTATAAAATACATAAATGCACATAAATTCACTATTGCAATCAGTCATATCATCCAAATAGTTTATATATGCAAATCTCGTATGTAAGCTCTGCCCTAAACCGAGGCATATCAGCTTGCTAATTTGATTTGTCTTTCCAATTAATTTGCTCTTTCCGCATAATTGTTTCCATATATTTACAAACAAAAACAACGCAATCAACACTATTTTTTGTGTGGGAAGGCCCCTGATCGCGATGACTTGTCAGGTAGTTGGGTCAGACAAGAAAGCGCTACCGGCATCATTTGCAAGATGTTGAATCTATACAAAATAATGATATTTTAATATCATTGATGTAATAAATAAAGGAAAATTTGCTTTCAGAATAAATGAAGTAAGTTTCAGTTAGCTTACAACGTCGCGGGCGACTCCCAAATGTATTTTATTAGGAAATGAGTCAAAGAATCTCCATTTGCCGGTCATTTGATTCCTAACAAGTAGAGTACAATGACTATTATTAATAATTAGAAGCAAAATTATTTTTCTTTAACTACGACCTCCATAGTAACATGTGCAACAATACCTTCTAAAGAATGGTTTTTGTACCCCTTCATACACATATTAAATGAGTTTATAAGTTTAAGAAAATATAAAGAGTTGTGATGGGAAGGTCGCAGTTTATCCATTGTGTCGGAGAGAAGTAGACATATGGTATAAAAGAATCAGGTGACTGGCTTATCCTATTTTTCAATCCAATCATAAACATATATACATGTTCATATCCTAATTCTTTAATATTCCATAGTGCTTCAGTGCCATCTCGATTTATATGAATATGACCCTTTTTAATTATCATATTTTCACTGCATTTTGAAGAAATAAGTTTTATCAGAGTTGAATACACGACAGAGGCAGTAGTAAAAAAGGATGGTGGGTTTACTTACAGAGCTTTGTACTTGTCCAAGCAGTTATCTATAACCTTTTGCAGGTGGGTTGATATCTAATCTCGGTCTGGGAACTCTATGGCTATAGAATCATCAACTGAAAGTGCAACAATCATTGCTCCCTGCTGATTTTCCTCCTTATTTTCTTCAGCCACTTATGTTATTGTAATCTCAGCCTTATGTTCCCAAGCTAATTCATCTAAACTAGACTTCTCATGATCTTCCAATGCTGCTCCTGCTTTCTTTCTCTTTATTACGGTGAACGGGAAGTTATCTCGCTCTTTCTTCTGGTCTCTCTGTCTTAAACCTTCGGGCTAAGCTACCAAGCAGGTCTTCATGGATGACTTCCTTTCCATTTTCCCCTTCAACTTTATTTATTTTTTACTCTATTTAACTATCTCTTGTAGCGTGCTCAATAGGTGGTTCAACAGCCTGCTAAATAATCTAATTTTGACTTTGGAAGTGTCTGTGCTTCCATTATTGGGCCTGCTTTATTTCTATTAATTTAAGATGAAGCTAGAGATTCATGATTGTTTTAATCTCCAGATTTCTCGTCAACTTTATTCACTTTTCCTTTATTCCTTTAATGTTGGACTTCATCTTCGTCATTGTATACTCTTTATTATCTAATATGCTATTTACATAATCTTAGAATTGAAAGAGAAATTTTTGTTGCTCCCTGAGAATTTTAAAAATCTCTTCTAATCCCATGTTGAGCTCTGAAAATGTTTGTGAGTGTGTAGGTTGTGGGATGCTTCGAGTGAGAACCAAAAGGATAACACCATCAAAATCCGGTATCAACGGTTCATTTTGAGGGGCAAGTAAACTGTACTCCACATTTCTCCAGACGACAAATGAATCAAGAACTTACAAATAGATTGAGAAAAAAACTACATGACATAAATTACCAAAAATAACTCTGGACTTATAGCAGAAGATAATTTACTCACTTGTGCATTATTAAGCATCTGAAAGACTATATGGATCCTTGCAGGGTTCCAGCCAACTTTTAGTGGCCACTTCATCATGCGAGGTATGGCTTCAGGAATATCTAGGGCTACAACTATTGTATACTCATAAAACAAAAGTTGTGCAACAAAAAATAAATCATGATTTCATATTACCCAAATAAGGAAAAAAAACAATTCTTTTACAAGGTTGGATGGTAGACTAACCGTTAAAAGAAAAACAAATCCATTGAGGTATCCCAATGGTTGACCCATCCTTATTTTGATTGCACAGGCGTTGGCTTCCTCGATGAGGTGTTCACATATCGTTGCGGGCCAATTAAATGAAGCAAGAGATTCTAACTTCTAAGCAAATGCATAGAGCTCTGCATGTACTCTAAAATTTCTAGTATAAAAGAATAAATTAGACAACAAAAGTTTCACAATAAGTTTAAGTGGAGTGCTTGACTCCTTTAGTGACTCCTCCAACAATTCACTATTTGCCAGCCTCGATTTGATATCATTGACTGGTTTTTGAGCCTAAGTTGCTGTAAGTCATCTGTTGGACATGTCAATCAACAAAACAACTTGGTTTGCATCAAAACGGAGCACCTTCCTGCCCATTTTGAATGCTAATAGATCTATATCTCAGCAATTTAATATGTGCATAGTCAGGATGTGATATTGAGGATATGAGCGAGCTCAAAAAATAGATTCACATTCAATTCTCTGAGTTTTATCCATGTCTTCTCATAGAAATTTGACCAAACCTTATCCAAAACTTCACTAAATGTTGATGAACGACATCTGCAATTCATAGACTGTTTGTTCATCAACCTACATAAATAAGAAACAAGTTATTAAGGATCACGATAACTCATTAATAAACAAAAAATACCCCAAAATTTACACAAGAATAAACTTCAAAATAACCCAGTAATAAGCTAAAAAAACCCAAGAATAACCTAAAAATAACCCAGGGATAGCCTCACAATAACCCATATTACTAAAACAATAACCCATGAATATATCAGTCTTAACTTAAAAGATAACACAACAAAAACATAAAAATAACCCAGGAATAACATAAAAATACTCCATGAATATCCTCAAAATAACATGAATAACCTAAATTTAACACAGTAATAACCTCAAAATAACACAGAAATAACCCATAAATAAATCAACAAATACATCAAAATAACCCAGGCTTAACCTAAAAATAACCCAACAATAACCTACAAATAACACAAAAATAACCTAGAAATACTCTTGAATAACCTCATAATAACCTAGCAATATCTTTAAAATAACAGGAATAACCTAAATTTAACACAATAATAACCTCAAAATAACACAGAAATAACCAGCATATACATCAAGATAACCCGGGCTTAACCTAAAAAACCCAGCAATAACTAACAAATAACCCATAAATAACCTATAAATACTCCATGAATAACCTTATAATAACCCAACAATATTATCAAAATAACAGAAATAACCTAAATTTAACACAACAATAACCTCAAAATAACAAAAAAATAACCCAACAAATACATCAAAATAAGTTATGCTTAACCTAAAAAATAACACAACAATAACCTACAAATAATCTAGGAATAACCTAGAAATACTCCAACGATACCTCATAACAACCCATCAATAACCTCAAAATAATAAGAATAACCTAAATTTTACCCAACATAAACCTCAAAATAACCGAGGAATAACTTAAATATAACACATGAAAAACCTAAATATAACACTGGAATAACCTCAAAATAACCCAAAAATAACCTAAAAATAACTTAGGAATAACTTAAAAATATCTCAAGAATAACCTAAAAAATAAAACAAAAATACCCCCAAAATAACTCAAGAATAACCTAAGAATACCCCAACAATAAACCGATTATGAGAGTTGTTTATTCCCGGGTTATTTTTAGGTTATTCCTGGGTTATTTTTGAGTTATTCATGGGTTATTTTTAGTTTAAGCTTGAGTTATTCCTGAGTTATTTTTAGGTTATTCCTAGGTTATTTTTGGGTTATTCATAGGTTATTAATTAAATATTTCTTTGTTTATTTCAAGGTTATCCCTAGGTTATTTTTAGGTTATTCCTGTAATAATTTTAGCTTATTCTTGAATTATTTGTAGATTATTTTAGGTTATTTGTAGGTTATTCCTGAGTTATTTTGCAGGTTAACCCCAAAATAACTCGCAAAATCAAATAAAAACAAAATATAATCCCAAAAAGAGGGAAAAATGATCACAATTACTAGAAAAATTTATCTCCTTCCATGCCCTCATTCTCCAACCTCGTCGCATCCTCCTTCTTCTTTAACTTTTTCGGCTATTCCGCGATTGTGTTCTCCATCTCTTCTAATTCTGTTCCTGCTGCATCTTCCAACTGCGTATTCTCCGAGTTGTCCATCTCCATTGTCTCAGGACTTCAAAGCTCTCCAACGAAACCCTAGCAGAGCCAACGACAAAAACTATAGCAGAAATGGTAATGCGTCGAAAAATACCTAAAAATGTATTTGAAACGTATTTACGAAGAGACGAGATAGACGAAGAGACCAACACATCGGGCGGCCGGGCTAAAACGCATTACCGTTTTTTTATAATACGTGGAAACCCGCAATTCTACGTGGTTTAATTTTACTGGACTTCGAACATAGAGAACCGTTTAAAGTTGCAAAAATTTGACCTACAGATGTACTCATGCATGCATGCTTAAATTAATTGTTTTTGAAAAGAGGCAACGTCTTAGATATTGTAAAATCTCATGCAATATTTTTTCGTTTATCAGAGCTCTGACTTTTAACTCACCGCTATAGGCACGCCACATCAGCAAATTAGCCCAGCATACCCAACCCTAGTTTTTCTTTTGGGATCCCCGTCTCGAGCAGCCCGCGCTTCATCGGAGCGCGAGAATAAGCTTCTTCCTCTTCCATCTGATCAAATCGCAAGGATCTTTCTTCTTCTTCCGTCCGATCGAGCTCTGCAGGAACAATCCGAGGTGAATCGAAACTCTGTACAAGATTGGTTTCGCAAGATTTTCTACTTTATGTTTCTCATCAGATCATATGTAATCGTCTCTGATGCGTCGATCGAATTTTTATTTTTTAATGTTTCACGAGAACTTCTGGTTACCGTATTAGATTTCATTTGGTGCGTCATTTGTTCCTGTTTTCCCTATTCTCCTGTTTCAAATGGATGAATGTCTTGGTTGTGAACTATGAGTTTGAGATTATTAGGCGGGGTTGCTTCTGTAAATGTGCTGCATTCTGTCAAAATAAGTTAGAAAAGGTTTACCAGGCACGAGGACTCTATGATTGTGGACTTTCAAACTGCAACTGATTCATTGTCAAAACTGAGAAGAAAACGAAGGAAATCTGTAGGTTTTCAGTTTTTGAGATTGAAGCAGCCACGATCCTCTTTTGGAAAGCAAAAACTCCTTATATTTCTTCCCAAAAGCTCTCTGACCTTCACTCTCTTCATTCTCCACGTTCCGTATTCCTTCATATTGCTAAAATTGAATATAAGAAGTCGATTCTTCACCAAAACCGAGAGGAATGGAATGCCTGAAAGAGCTTTCAGTTTTCAGATGCGAAGCAACCATATTCCTCTTTTTGGAGAGGAAATCATCGGTAGATCTCTTCCCATATTGATTTGAGAAACCAAGCACAGCCTCCCTGCTGAAATTTGAATCCCAGATTTCTCCATTGTTCCTTGTTTTCCCTCCAATTCTTTATTCTCTTCCGAAGTTGATTCTAGGAAACTTTTCTGGCATTCCAATTCATTACATTGCTGAAATCGTGAGAGAGCCAAAGGACTTTTCTTCATATTAACTTTTTCTAACAGCTATTCAAGAACTATCCTCCCAGCTTTGGTAAATTCTCTACAACCTTCTCTTCTACTTTCAAGAAACTTTTAGCATTCCATCCTTAGTGACTTTTCATAAAGCTGAATTGAGGGCTAGAAAATTCTGGAAACTTTTTGGATTTTAGGTAGCAGCAACGATACTTTTCTTCTTTTCAAATTTTTATCGTAGCAACCATTCTTTTCTTCTTTTGGATATGTGAACCTCTTTAGATCTGTTCCTAAGCTTCATACCTTTAATTTCTTCTATTCTTCACTTCTTCCCATCATCAAAACAGAGAGCTGCAATCAGCTTTGCTTCTGAAATCAAAACTATAAATTCACATGTTCAGCAGTCTGTAAAGCTGAAAACAGGGAAAGTCGAAAGTATTTACTATGTCTAGTATTGATAGAAGTTGAAATCATTTTCTCTCCATATTCATGTTACTGTAGTTTTAGGTCCTGTTCAAATTTCCATATCTGTTTCACAACAAACAAAACCTTTAGTAGTTTGGATTCAATAGCTACTCGAAGCAGCTAAAGCAACAAACCCCATTTTCACCTCCACCTTTTTTCCCAAAACCTTTATAATACACTTACACTTGGGAGATTTAAATGCATACCAACGATTCTTATGTGTTTACATATGTGATATCAGATTATTGATGAATTACACACATACCATTCAATATATTTACATATGCAATGCTTGATATCTGAAATATACATGCTAGATTCATTAAATTCTGGTGTATTTACTTATATAACTCCTAAACTAAAAATATGTGCATATTTTCTTAATCCTTAAGTATTTACATGTGTTATACTTAAATTCCAAATGAAGGTTTGTTGTTTTCTAATCATGATGTTTTTACATGTGTTATATTTAATTTTCAAATGAGATTTGCTGTTTTTCCTAATTCTTAAGTATTTGCACATGTTATACTTAAATTCCGAATGAAGGTTTGACTAGTTTCAGATTTTCAAAGTATATACATATGTAACAGTTAATTGAAACGTATATGTTTCAGATTTTCAATATATTTAGATATTTAACACTTAATTTCAAATTTTACATTTCAAAGTTTTTAAACCTTTATGCATTTAAATACATAGCATCTAAACCTTTAAAATAAGAATATAGGCTAGTCAATTCTTCAAGTATTTACACATAGAAAATGTCTAAACTTCATGAATTGAAATATTAAACTTTAAATTATCCATTCCTTAATATATTTACACACATAACACCTAAATTGTAGTATTAAATTTAAGTTTTTATTCAATCTCAATATATTTATATACATCACACTTAATTCAAACACATAGATTTCAGTTTTCAGGACATGTATATATATAAACACTTAATTGATATGTATAAGTCTTAGATTTTCAATATATTTACGTATATAGCACCTAATTTTAATGTATCCACTCAGGATTTTCAATGTATTTGCATTTCCAATATTTAATTTCAAACGCTAAATTACAAATTTCTCTAAATCTTTAAGCACTTACATGAATAAAGCCTAAATTCAAATATATGTTTTCTGATTTTCCAAATTCTTAAGCATTTGCCTGTTTAATAATTAACTTTCACATTTTTATCTGCTATTTATTCCCAAATCTTTATGTATTTACATGAATATCACTTAAAACAAATGTGTGTGTGTGTGTGTGTGTATCCAGATTTGGGTTTTTTTATATTCATAATACTTTAAACAAACATCTGTATGCAGATTTCCTAAATACTTATGTCTTTACATGTGTAATGATGGAATGTATATATTTGTTTTCTGATTTTTCTTAATCTTTATGTGTTTATATGCATAATACCTAAATTTAAGTACATTTGTGCAGATTTTGTAATCTTCTATACATTCATACTTATATAAAACTTAAACTTAAATGTATATATGCAGATTTTGTAACCCTTTATATGTTTACATGTATAACATTGGAAATTGATTATGCTGAATATCAGATTTGGTATGTTTTGTTATTTCATTTACATATTTAACACTCAAACTCATACATTAAATTACAGGAGCTTTGTTGTATTTACATGCATAATACTTGCACTTATATACTAAATCTTAAAATTTAGTAGTTTTCATAGCATCTGCATATCTAATACTTAAACTCATATATTCGTTATAAGTTTTTTATTTTTTTTATTGTATTTATATGTATAATACTTAAATTTAACACGCATGTGTGCAAGTTTTCACGTTTATGTGTTTATATGCGCAATGCCTAATTTTAAATGTACTTTTACGGTTTTCCTTGATTCTTATGTGTTTGTATAATGCCTAAATATAGGATTCTAGATTTTTCATTCCAATGTACATGCATATATAACATTTAATTTGAATATGTGTGTGCGCGCGTGCGTGTGCGTGCGTCTGTGTATATATTCATACTTTTTTATATCTCTACTCACACGCACATATATATTACAATTCCTAATGCTTTCACATATATGATGCCTAAACTTTGAAATAAGAGTATAGGTTTTATGAACACTCAAATATTTACATATCCAACACTTAAACTCATATAGTAAGTTTCAGGTTTTTTTGATTTTTTATTGTATCTGCATGTCTAACATTTCAATTAATATGCTAAACTCTCAGATTTTACAAATTTTCATTGCATTTACATGTCTAACTTTTGAACTCATATGCCAAATTTCAGATTTTACAAATTTCATTGTATTTACATATCTAACACTTAAATTTAACTATAAGTTTCAGATTTTCCTATGTTTTTACATATGTAACACCAAATTTGAATTGTAAACTTTCAAAATTTTTAAATCTTCATGTATTTACATATCTAATACTTAAATTTAACTATAAAGTTTCAGATTTTTCTATGCATTTAAATATGTAACTCCTAAATTCAATTATAGACTTTAAGATTTAAAAAAAAACCTAAAAATTTATATGCCTAACGTTTAAATTTAATACAAATCTACAGATTTATTTATTTATTTTTAATTAAATTTTTTTGTACCTTAAAAAACTTACATACCGAACATTCAAATTAAATATAAAGTTACAAATTTTTTTAATTGAAGTATTTACATGCTTAACATCTGAATTCAGCTATGCAAACTTGCATATTTTCAAATCCTTAAATATCTACACTTTTACTACTTTATTTCATACATAAAACTTTCATAACTTTAATTTATCTACCTAATACCTACATAGAAATGTCGAGTTACAAATTTTATAAATCTTCATATGTTTATACATCCAATACTTAATTTTATTGTGAACTTTCAAATTTTCCAGACATTTATACATCTACACATTTAACACTTAGGGTCTGTTTAGCAGCATTGTAATACTACCAACTTTTCATTCAGAATCTATTTCAATTTATATTCTATACAGAGATAAGATCATCTTGCGGGAAGCATTATGTGAAGAATTATGTAATCTATTGTCTGTTACGGAATATATGAAAATAGTATGTAATAGTATTTACGAAAAATGACCTATTTACCTCGTTGAGTAAAAGCTGTTTAAAAAAAGACTTTAAGCATGCGTCTATAACTTTAAAAGCTGTAAATTTATTTCTAAACAAAACGAACGTGCTTAAAAATTATTTGTTTGGAATATTGGTCATATGCGATACGTTCTTATGTATTTATATTTCTAACACAAACTATATTTTTTAGGAAAATTTGCATAATATTTAAGAGGACTTACATAAGAATTGAGTTTTTAAATTGTAATAAAGTAAATTGAAGTGTTAGATACGTAAACATTTGACTCATTTTATATGTAAATACATAAGAATTGATTAAAATGGACTTAAGTAAACATATTAGCTATTCATGTTTGAAGCAGTAGATATAGATTCAAAAAATAAATAGCAGTTAATACATTTCCGATTATAAATAGCGACTAATATGACTAATAAATCACACTTATATCTGTGAAACCATATCGAGCATTGATTCCATGAAAAGCTGAATTAATACCGGGATATTCTTAAAAATTTACAAATCTAAACTTTTTTATAGGAATAATTGCGGGCATGCCACTTAATTCTTAACCAGATATGCCCAAACTAATGAAAGCAATAAAAAACAGTGATTTTCTCTGGAAAAGCCATACTCCCATCAATGCAAAGCTGAAAGCGATGCATAGCTGAAAGTTGAATATTGCGTGAGAATCGGATGAGCTGTGGAGTAGGTGCTGTTTTCTTGTGCAAAATTTTGGGTCCTGTGACAGCAGCTAAATCGTCCCCCTATGCTAATCGAACTATTGACTGTTAAGTCAAGAACAAATGTAAACTTGTGTCATAATAATCCCTTAATATTTAGCCGCTCCAACGATGGAAAAACATAAACCTTTCCATTTCCATGGAATTTACAATCAAGCTGCTTTGCTTTTTACCATGTTACAATGGTACAACAGCTTCAGGTGGGGAAGCTGCCCAAAAGGTGGACGAGTTTCCCACTCCTAGCACCCATTGAAATTGATAAACAAGTAAGAATAAACTATAAATTGAAAAAAAAATTAAATTAAATAGCGAATGTTCACCGTAAGTCTTTCGATGCACCATTCCTCAGAGTGTAACAACTGTTCGTTTCATCTGGATCCCAACCGAGACCCGTAAATCCTCTTTTCGAATCCTTCCAAATTTTTCGATCCTTCGATTGGTCACACTTGTTTTTCGAGTTGCATCCTCCATAATCCTCGCCAGGTGTTTTCCGAAATTCACGACAATATTTTCCCAACCTTCCTTCTTGAAACAAGTCGAAGGCCTATTTCACCGATCTATTTCTTTAATGCGGATATCGCAAAAATTATTTTGATATCCTTTTCCACACAATGCGAGTGTATGACAGCCTCTCTAGTTTTAGTGTTCGTATTATCTTATCACGGAAACAGAAGTCAACAAACACAACACTAAATACGATTAGACATTAGAAAGATGATAAAATAAATAACAACGGGAACATAAATATGAAGTTTATGCATTAAATGAAAACCTTGAGAGCATCATATGAAAACCTTGAGGGCATCAAATGAAAACCTTGAGAGCATCATATGAAGTTTATGCTTGTTTCACACGGATTTGATATTGAAAAACAAACATTGGCAATGAATTAAGAGAAATAGTGAAATAAAATAGGAGTTACAATATCTTCTCTGCTTATTGAATTGCAATGGAGTTGTAATAAAATAGGAATTACAATAGTGAAACTTCTATGATAATCTTCAGGAGGCACGACACCCAAAGCTCTAAGCTTGCACGACGAATCAATGAAATGATTGAAATATATTTGAGTTTTGATCATTTTAGTTTCATGAAATTTTCTGAATTCAACAAGAAATAAAAATAAAGGGCATTTAAAAATATAGCACACAGTTCTTATGCATTTACATTTCTCACACCTAGACTTTCACTTTTACATATATAGCACTCAAACGTTCCACATCACATCCAAAATAGCACTAATACCATTTTTTAAAAGTGAAATACATCTTTTGATGCATACATTTAAAAAAGGAAAGTGTTATGTAAGTATAGGTTTAAATACAAAATATTGGCTGGTGTGTTTATATATTTCCGTAAAAAAATATATATATAAAAGAAAAATTAGAGAATAGACAACAGAGATTCAACAATGCAAAATAATACATAAAGAACGATGAGTAGTTACAAAAAGAAAAAAGAAAAGATACAACAAGTAGAACGAGATTAGCGGTTAATCGTGCATCGACTTGAAACTACGAGCATGAATTACATTCGTAAAACTCGGCTAGGAAAAACCCAACTCTCGAAATTACAATAAAAATAGAACTCAAACGGAGAGTTCGAGAATGTACAACCTAACATAATATGATTAACGGAGTAGTAGCATAGGCGAGGCACTTCAACGAAATTCAAGCATTTTTCCACAATAAGCTCAAAAATATCAATCGCTAGCGTAGAAAAAAAAATCAAAACCAAATACAAAAATCAAAACTCAGATAAGCCATGTTTGAGCTTTGAAGTAGCTAGATCTCTCTGCAGATCACCATTTACAAGAGGAATCCATGAAAAGTCCTACCCAGATTTCAAGCGGGGCAGATCGAGCACACCAAAGAAATAGGGATTTCAAGTGCCCGTTTCAAGGGATTTCAACGAAGAAGATGCAAAATGGTTGCTTACCAACGCGGTGTCGACGAAGGGGACGCTTCGCTGGAGTCAGTAGCCGCGGGAAGCGGGAAGAAGGAGCTGGCGTCGGGCGGGAAGAAGAACGGGAAGCTTGCGGGAGCCAGTAGCCGCGGGAAGCGGGAAGGAGCGGACGTCGGGCGGTAAGAAGAAAGAGCGGGAGGCAGTAGCCGCTTCCAGCTTCGCGCGCGACCTAGCGCCATGGGCAAATTCGCGGATTTGATATGCGAAAGCTGGCGCCACGGGGTTTATCCCGCTTCCCGCTTTTCGCCAGCTTCGGCTTCCTTCGGCCGCGAAAGCTAGCGCCAAACAGTAATTTCGCACTTTCTTGGGCCGCGCCGCTGTAAAACAGCGGCCCCAAACGAAGCCTTAATTGTAATATAAACTTTTAGATTTTCTTCTTAATTCTGAAATAATTTGGATTCATAACAACCAATTTTTTTATTCTCAAACATATGCTATTTTCCTGAAAGAAGTATTATGTTACTAAAAGTTAAATATATGAATGTAAACTCTGAAGATTAGGGATCTCATATGTGAAAATTTAGAATTCGGCAGTGTGCATGCAAATGTATTTCTAAAACCTGCAAAAAGCAACCATTTTCCCCCACTAGTTATCATTCACAAAGCTTATCCCAAATCAACCTAAACGACCAGAAAAGAAAGTTCTACATTTAAGGAACCTTTCTTAATCTGGCTTAAATGTTATTGATAGTTGACATATCGATTATTGAATTTTCTATGAATTGGCTTATGTTGATTGTGCTTGTTGTGTTTGCCCGTTAGACATATTAGGTTATGGAGGTTATCTGAACGGGAAACACAGATTTTCTATGCTCATTGAAAGTGTTTGTAAAATTTATCACTAAGATTTTATCATTGAAACTATATTTTGGAATTGTGCTCATCCACAGTTGCTTTCATCAAACATGTACATGTATGTAATAGACGTGTTGGTGCTTAGCTTTACAAGAATCGATCCTTCTAATGCTCCACAATCCATAAAAAATCGATAACCATAAACTTGTAACTTTTTGTTGATGCACGTGAGTTGGCACCATGCTAACTAAATTCTAGCCATTCACGAAATATTTTTCCATGCCATGGATGTAATAACGTGCTTACATGTACAAAAAGAATCTATTTCAAATTTGAATACTCAAGACTATCATGTGGATCTAGTTGGATTGAGCCTTATGGATTATTGTCATTCATTTTTGATCTACCATTTTGACTTGGAGATTATACAGTTTGATTTGGAATATGTAGGTTTGTGGATTCGTAGTCTTATATATTTCCAAAATTAAAATAGATATAATAATAATAATAATAATAATAATAATAATAATAATATTAATAATAATAAACTATGTTGGAATGTTTGGTTGGAGATGAGGCAGCATACGGTTTTGAGGCAGAATTCTATGTTATCAGTTTTTCACCTCCATGGTGCATAGGCAATGTCATTTTAGCTGCATACTTACTCGAACTTTGAGCTCGTGTGTTTTGGAATTAGGCATTGTTATTATGATTTCTATGTGAGCATGTTGCATATCCTACATTTTGGTGTGGGATTGTGATGCCATGAATTTATTGTTGTTGCTTGGAAATTCAGTTAGGATTAGTTAAATTGAAATTTAAAGTAATTTAAACTTAAATTGAAATTAATTTAAACTTAAATTAGGATTAATTTTAACTTAAATTAGAAGTGATGCTTTACCAACTATATTTATTAGCCTGGGTATTTTATAAATAGTCGTTTAAGGAATGTAATTAAAATACTTTTATTTTTTAAATTGATTTTTTACCTAATATGTTTATAGCCTAGTATGAATATTCTTTGAATAGTAGTCTAAGCTATGTAATTAAAAAAAGTTATGTTTAGTAAAATTTGTTTTGTATAATTTAAAATCCTATGAGTTCAAGTTGGATGTCTGTTCATTCTCTTGCAATAAATGTGCGATTACATGATTATCAGGGGAGTTGTTTTCTTGTACTATTGGGAGACTTTTATTTTTTATTTTCGCAAATTCTTCTTTGTTCTGTTTTAGTCCTATTAATTTTGCATTAAATTGTTTAGTGCTCTTGATTTTTAATAAAAAATGTCACTTTATAAATCTAATTTGTTGAAAATAATTTGATTTCCATGGTGATTTTATTTCTCTCAGGTTTCTTTTTGAAAGTTTGGTTATTTTAATTATTTCGGTATTAATTGGGCTTAAATTCTACTAGCATATATTTTTATTTAAAGAAAGTTAGTTTTGCTTAATTTGTAATTTGTGATATGGGAATCCTATATTTTTTAGCATAAAAATCATGTTAGTTGTAATTGAAACCAAAATTTGAGATGTTTTCCATTGGTTTTTATGCTTTATGTTGTGTCAACATGTCTCCTAGAAGCGGATTAATTAGGAAGTTAACTCAATAAGTTGAAAGAGATGACATATTAACAAATTTGAAAAATCAAAATTTTGAAGTACTGAACAGGAAAAATAAAAGGACAACGTTAATCTAGTTATAATAATAATTGATAATCTTATAACAAGCCAATTAATTTTATTTGCGTGAATCTATATGGAATCCAAATATAATGATGAATCAATTTATTTAATATTTAATTGTAGTATGATACTGGTGAATCATCTTGATAGAAAATTTTAGCTTTTTAATAATGATGGTTATGAAAGCAATAAGCATCAAAATTTTTTTGCGTAAATGATGTTATAATCAGAGAAGTTAAGACACTTTTTATATGTAAATTGATTCAGAAATTTTTATTGACCTGTTATTTTATGTTGGCAATTTCTTTGAATGTCAAACCATGTCAAATGAATGACGAGTGAGTTGTAAAAATTAAATTGATTGTTTGATTTAAAATTTATATGATGAATATGCAAAAGCAAAGAGATTAGAAAGGGAGCTGACGGCAGCCTAGGTTGAAATAAAAGAAATTTTTAAAGGGAAATAGTCTCCTTTGTCATATCATCATGATAGTTTTTTTGGATGAGTTTATATTACTGAAGGAAGGGACTAGAACTGTTGCTTGACCTATGAACAAATTTGAAGAACTATTTTTGCATCCAAGAACATTGAAGATTATGAAAGTATACTCTCCAAATTTAGTTCTAGTTTGAGATCTAATATCAAGAGAGATGACACCTTTTCAAATTCCATCAGGTGAGTATGTTTTTGAAATGCATTGAACATTGAACTAATGTTAAGATTTCATGTATATAAGAGGGTTGCTATAAGTCCAGTCATGCATTATTTCATCAAAGCAATCAAAGTTCATTTGCATCACTACATCTAAGATTAGTTACACTACAACTAAAAAAGATGAAAAGGGAAAGGTTATATCTTCATCTGATCTAAAGTTTTTGCTAATATGTATTTTAAGTGTCATCATATTAGTCATCATTATAGTGAATACCGTAGTAAAAACTTTTAAATAGATTTAAAGGAAGAAGATGACAAGATCAATGATTTTGATGATGTTCATGAGATTGACGAGAAAATTTTTTATTTTGGAAAGTTTAATTATCAAGGCTGCGTCTGGTGCAACTTAATTGCTATAGTGCGAAAACTTATTAAGGCTGCGTTTGGTGCAACTTAATTGCTACAGTGAGGTGGGAAGCCGCTAATTTGCGTGTTTTCTTCATGCGGTGCGGTGCCGTATTGAAAAAAAAAATAATATAAACACGGCCTCAGGCTTTAACCCGCGATCGACATTCGTTGGCTTTGTTTTTACTTGGTTGCCTCTGGTTCCCTGCATTCGCGCCTACCCTAGTGTTACGTTCTCACAGAGCTCCGCTCCACTTTCTCCTCCTCGCACTCGCTTCTGCCTAGCGGTTCCGAGTCCCTATTCTTTGTTGTCCCCTGATATCTTCTTACCCCTCCTTTTCACCTTATGTTAACTCTCAAGTGAGGTTCGTGGTTGATGTTGAAGATTTATCTCTGTGGTTTTTGGTTTTCTCTGCGGTAAAATGGTTTTTACAACTCTTTCAATGGCAATCCTGATTTTTTTGAGGAATGGATTAGCTCTTTGATTTTCGTTTATGGTTAGGTTTTTTGCAGTTTATGGCGTAGCTTTAAATTGCTATTTGTGACTTGTTTTTATGACCCTATGGAGAAAATGTGAGACAAGTTGATGGGAAAATGCCATATTGCATTTAAATTTTATTGACACTTGGAAGTATACGAGTTCTTACGGTTTTGTCTCTTTGCTTCTTGTGATTTTTGGTTCAATACAGTTGTTGGCATGTTGTTTTGCAGTTAGGGCTTCATTCTATGGAATATTGAATAGAGGGAGAGGAAAAGACTAGATTGCATATCCTTTTTATGTGAAATTTGATATTTTGCGGTTAGGTTCATGTGGTTCTTTGCTCTTTGCGGTGATGATTGTGTGATGGTGGTCGTTGTGATGATGTGGTGCTTGTGATGGTGATGGTAGTGGTGGTGTGGTGGTGTGGTGGTGGTTGTTGTTGTGTGTCAGTGGTGGTGGTGGTGGTGGTGGTGTTGTATTGGTTGTATGTGTTGGTGGTTGTGTGCTGGTGTGCTGTGTTGGTGTTGGTGGTATTGGTGGTTGTGTATTGGTCGTGTTTTGTTGGTAGTGGTAGTGGTGGTGTTGTTGTGTTTGTTATATGTGTGTTGCTTGGTGGTGTTGTTGCTGGTGGCGTTGCTGGTGTGTTGTCGGTAATTATTTTTTGTTCATTGACAATGCTTATTTTCTTTGATTTGTGGCTTCTTAAATGACCCTGTATATTTATTATGACAAATATTTATGATGATTAGTTCTTTTCATGCTAGTAATAGAATGACTAATATAAAAAAAATCGGTTCATCTGCTATGTGGGATAAAGATACCAAAATAATATTTTGTGACATATGTCTCAAGGAGATTGAATTGAAAAATAGGCGAACAACTTATTTTAACAAGGAAGGCTTGCAAAATATTATAACAAAGCTCAAGGAAAGTATAGGAAAGGAATACAATATGACACAATTGTAAAATAAATGGTATCAATTGAAAAAGGACTGAAAAATTTGGAAAGAATTGAAGCAAGGATCCACGCGCTTGTATTGGAATTCGATAAAACAAACAATTGTTGCTTCGGAAGAATGGTGGGCCGAGAGACTGAAGGTAAGAATTTATGAAACGTCCACTCCAATCAATTTTTTATTTTTTCCATAAACATCAACGTATTCCTCTTTCATTATGTTGTAGGTGGTGCCAACTGCAAAAAAAATTAAATTAGTGGCATCGAGCCTGGGCTAGAAGAGAATTTGGATCGTATGTTCGGTGGAGTCATGACAACAATCAATCATGCATGGACCCCTAGTGAGTGAGTGTTTGTTAGCATATATGAGCCCTTAGATGTCGATCAAACAACAAACTCCAATGAAGGTCCTAGTTCGAACCTCAACGAAGTTGAATCCACTGGTCGATCAAAGCCGCCGAGGGTTGAAACATCCATTCAAAAAGTTCTGCGAATTTTGGAGGCAACTCCTGAGATTTACGATGATATGCCGTTATATTTGTTTTCTCTGAAGTTGCTTGAAGTCTCGATCCAAAGAGTTCTTTATACATATTAAACCTGACCGTAGGGTCGGTTATATACGTTATTTTCATGAAAAAAAGGACATGAATTTCTTTTTTTCAAGTTGAACAATTTGTTTCTATTGGGACATTGTCAATGCTACTTTGGTTATTAGTTTTTTATAGTACATTTTATTATTTTACAATAATCACATAGCTACGATAGACAGTTTGGTGTCCAAGAAGAAGAACATAAATATGTTACTTCTTTAGGCGGGTAGGTGTGTTGGAACAATTGATCGTCGGTAGTGATCGGGCGTGGCGACTTCCTTTGGAGGACGGCTTATCTTGTTACATAAACCAATTACATTTTAAGAATAATAATATCTTATTATTAATTGTTATTTTAATAGTCATTTTTTTTAATTTTGATTGTCGTGTTACTGTTTTGTGCAGTGTCTTTTATTTTGTGATATTCAAACTGGATATTTGCTTTCAAATATTGAATGCGCTAGTATGACTAGTTCTGTTATAAACAACACCATAATACAGGGACAAAAATGTCTGTTGTTTTGAAACGACATCACATCTGTTTCAAAATTGCAAAAAACAAATAGACAACCAGCTTCTCCGTAGTAGCTTCTGCGCTACAACTTTTTAATAAGCTCCAGCTGCCTTAGATCCTAATTTTTTGAATATAATGTGCTACATCTGAAGTACTTTCAAATTTCACTCTGTTTGAAAGATAACTATAATTTTTCTAATCTATTTAATATATGAGAATAACTTTGCAAGTTTATAATTGATAGTGTTTGTTTAATTATTTGATTTAATCTATCCTATATTACACGAATTTAAAAGTTGAACCGCATTCACGACCATATAAGTTAGCTTGGTTAAATAAATCTACTACTTTATTGTCTTGGAGGTGTTTGTTACGATTCAATGACTGCTTATAGTGATAGAATATTGCTCATATAGTTTGGGTAAAATTTGGCAGTTTTATCTTATGGGAGGTCTAACACATTCTTTCATGACCAATGGGGGAGTGTTAGTTTGAAACCTCCGAAGTGTAAGAGTAATTTTAATCTATACAAGAATTTAGTGCCTCTTAGTGAAATGGAATGTTTTTGCATATGCTGGGTTAGCATGCATTTAAGAAATATGCAAGTAACAGTGATCTATGCATTGCTTGAAATTATAGTTTTGTTTGATGATTCATTCAAGTTTTGGTTCATTTTAAATTTATTTATCTTGATAAACTTTCCAATGAATTATCTGCGCCGAGGAGTATGCATTCTGCTATTAGTTTAATTCTTCGACCATCACTGTCTTATTTAGCTTATTATATGTTGAATTTGACAAAATATTTTGAACTTGAGAATAGGTTGAAATTAAGAATGGGTTTATTAGAGAGAAAAAAGGCATGAATGCTTGTATTGTATATGCTCTGCTTACATCTAAAATGGATGATAAATGGAGGATGTATGTAGATAATTGAGCAACTAATAAAATCACGATTAAATATGGATTTTCTACACCATGTTAATATTATATGTTTGGTCAGATTGGTGATGTTATGATATCTTTTAAAATTGAGGAGTGATTTTATCAAGCTAGAATGAGGGAAGTGGAAGATTAAAAAATTGTTTGATTATATGAATGATTGATGATGCTTTTGAATTTATCAATGCACGTTTTCTTGAAGATTATGAATCATGTATTGAGGTATTTTATTAGTAAGTTTCTTATTGTTTATTTTGATGATGTTTTAATATATAGAAAGGCATGATATAAACTTTTGGTGAGACATAATCTCATAGGATAGTATTTGAGGTTTTACAGGTAAAAAAACTGTGATTGAATCTGAAGAAATAATGTTTCGGGACTATACATGATTTCTTAAAGATTTAGTGTTTCGATGTGGATTATCGATGATTCTGGTAAGCTTAAAGCGATTAATAAATTGGCTGCTACTTAATAATACACGTGATATTCAGAAATCGCATACTTTGGTTATTTTTTTATAGATGATTCATTAAATGTTTTAATAATGTTATCACTCTAATTATAAATCTTCTAAAAAGGGCCTTAAATGGATTTAAATTTTTCACTGCTTTTACTAAAATCCTGGTGAGACTTACAAATGCACAACACTTAAGTTGCCTAATTTTAGTAAGGCCTTTGAGTTTCTTTTGGTGTGCCAAGAGTAGGGATTGAAGGAGTGTTAAGCCTAGAGAAACATCTGAGGGCATTCCTTAGTGAGTTGAGTCTAAACAAAAAAAAACTAAACTACAATAGGTTATTTTATATTTCTGTGTAAGCTGTTTGAATAGAGGCTTTATCTTATTCTTATGCTATCAATCTTTAAAAAATGTGACCTCTCAAAAAGGTTCAGGATGTAACATGTTAAATGGGTTGAATTTTTATAGGAATATTCGTACGTCCTCCAGCATTATGTTGGATTTGATTATAATCCTTTTAATGCTTTGATTAGAGTTTTTATCCTTCAATATGCAATGTAAGTTAAGTCGATTGATTTTGATCATATGAAAGAGGAATATATCACTTCTAAGGATTTTAGCGGGATAAATCAAGATTTAAATAATGACTTTTACTTGTTTGACTTAGACTATATGTTTATGCTTTATGGATGTCTATTTATTTAAGGGTGCTTGTTATTGTTTTCTTGATTTATCATCAAGAAAGTTTTTATTTGTTAAATTTATATGCTAATTATGCACATTTTTAGTGATATATTATCATTTTAATGACTCAAGCTGTATATTTTTGGCTAAGATGGACGAATAGTTTAGCACATAATTTTCATAATGTAGGACTTGAAGTTAGCCAAGGGTAGAACATAAATCAGTGGGTTGTCTCTTTTTACCAAATCCATATAAACCCTTGGAAAATGTTGGTACAAGTTGTTTTAGGTTTACCTCGAATATTGAGAAAGCATAATTCCTTTCTTATAGTTGTGTATCACTTCAAAGAAAAAAGACATTTCCTACCATATTTTAATTTTTCCTATATCATACATTATTAAAATTTGGTTTAATGTAGTGTTTAATTATTTGATTTACCTAAAATAATTATATTTGATTGAGATGTCAAATTCATAATTTATTACTGGAGAACTCTTTGGGAAATAAAATTAGAAACACAACATGTTTTCAACTGCCTATCGTCCAAAAACTGATGACCAAATAATAGAAGCTCGTAATATTTGTTATAATGTTTGATAGAAGTTCATTTATCAAGAGATTTTTTATATTATTTTTTGATAGAAGTCCATACAATTAATCTATCAAGCCTATAAATCTTGTATATTTTGTAGGCTTGGTATGTTTGCATAACAATTCGGATGTATGTATTTAAATTCAACCTAGTGCATTATGTAAAAAGATTCACTTATGAAGACTCTATCTTAAGTAGATTATTTTTCTTTTTCGGCCAAACTGAACAATTTACATTAGGAGTTTTTTTTTGGGTAATGGGTTGTCTTGCATGGATACCTTGTTCCTTTGTGAAATTGATTTTATTTTTGGGGCATTTACGTACGTACTGCACAATTCTTTTGTATTTACACATCTAACACATACATTCATTTCTACATGCTTCTCAAATCCTTGACATCACATAAAAAATTCCACATAAGAATTTTGTGGTACGTATGTAAATATCCCTTTATTTTTTTATCAGCACTAAACTAAATGCTAATCAATCTTAGTCATGGTTAGTGTTACTTGTTACCGCTAAAAAGATTTGTCTTGCTTTAGTTTTCCTCAACCGTAAACCTCCCAAGGGTGCTTCTTTGTTTAGTTGATTTTTTATTTCTAGTGGAGGAACTGCACCTTCTATTGTTGTGGCTGGGCACAGCGGCCACTCTCAGTTTGTGTTAGATTGGCAACGACGTCGCATTCCGCCACGTCAAGCCCGTCAATTAATTTGAGGATTTATTTTAGACACAAGGCTAAAAGGGCAATTTATTCATAGGTTAACTATTATTGTTTGGCATAAATAGGGCTTATTATATTTAGGGTTAGGTTATGCGTGCTATTGTTGCATTTTGGTTGTAGGGTTAGGTTTGAAAGAGATCGCCTAGGTGCATATTTTTTTATATTGAGTTGTGTTTCTTGAGATTATTACAACAAGCATTTGTCCCACTAAGTGGGTTCATCTACATGTATCGTTTTTCAAAATATTTTATTGTGCCATAATTTTCATGAAAGACCTTCGTGGTCCTATCAGTTTGCTCCTTGGTTTTCCATGCATAGCTGAGCCACTGCCCTGGTCTTGGGTGCCTTTCTCATGAGAAATGATATGCTTATTTGCATGGCATGGCTCAGGGAACCTAGCGGGCAAAAATAGATTTTTAAATTTTAATAAATAATAGAAAAATTTACATACAAGGGTGCTTCTTTAGTATTTTACATATCTAAGTATCTAACACCTAAACTATTTAAACTCGCTTCTTTAGTATTTACATATCTAAGTATCTAACACCTAAACTATTTACACTAACAACACTTTTGTTATAAACCTACACATGGCAAGTTGTACTTCTTTTTTAAAATGATAGTGATGATGGTAATTTTGATGTGATGTTGAGGGGTTGAATGTTATGTATGTAAATATGAATTTTTACGTGTTAGAGATGTAAATACATAAGAATTGTGTGGTGTATATGTAAATGCTCCAAATAATTAATGAAGCAGAAAGAGAAAACTCTTTATGTTTCTTTTCAGAGAGCCTCTACAACTTATGAAATAAAACATGTTTGGCATCAATTATATTTTCTTTTTTTTAATTTAAAAAACATGTTTATTTAGGGTTTTTTGGGTTTTTTTTTTTTAGTTGAAGGAGACTTAGGCTCCTTACATATTTTATCAAAAGAAAAAAATACAAAATCGGGAAGAGGTCCTATCTAACACATCCATACAACTCACAAAAAAAAAAAAGAATCTAAGGTCCTCTTTCCGGAAAAAAAGACAAAATACAACTCACACGACACACACAAACAACCCAAACAAACAAAACAACTAGGCGAGATCCAAGGAGGCAAGCTCCACAAGAGCATCCGGAACCATAGAAGCAATCTGAACACGAGAAAGAGATAAACCAAACTTTGCAGCTCAATGTGCATCCTTGTTACCTTCCCTCCTAACATGCGACCACTTAACATACAAATTCTGAGAAAGCAAAAGAACCTTCTTCAAAGAAAGAGACAGACTCCAATGATAACTCTCCTGCAGACAAATGCACTTCCAAAGCACGAGACAATCGAGCTTTATTTCGACTAATGCCAACCAAACCTCTCGACCAAGCTGGCATCGAAAAGCACAGATATCCATTTCTGCAAGAATAGAGGAATCGAAACGACCTCAAGTCGCAAACCGATGATAAGATACTGACCCAAAGTAGTCTCGACAAATATCACCCACGCTTGAAGCGATATCGATCCAACACCCATCCGTATTTATCTTAATAAAAGGAACAATAGGCTTAGCTCATTTAACGGTATTACAGTGATGAGAAGAAATGTTAAAAGGAATATTCAAAGCTTCCAGCACATTCAGTAAGGAAACAGATTGATCATTTTTAGGTAGAACCAAACTTAAACACTTGTACAAGTAACCCATAATCAACTTAACAGTAGACACAAAATTAGGAACCGTAGGGTTGAATTTCAGGTCATTCTTGGAAATCCAAATGAACCACAAGATTACCACATGAATACTAGGAAAAAAACCTGCTACCAAACTTACGCCAATCAGATAATAGATCATCAATAGTAGTAACAACCAAAGGGGACCAATTGATATTCAAAGCAGCCATACACCTCGTCCAAATCTCAACAGCAAAAGGACAAGTAATAAAGAGATGAGGAATATATTCCTCAAAAGCTTTACAACAAATACAAAACGAGGCCAATTTTAAACCTTTAAGCTTCAAAATGTCGTCAGTAGGAAGAATAGAGTGAAAGAGTCGCCAAATAAAGAAAGACATAGAAGGTTTAATCCATGGGTTCCACTCCCATTTAAGATTAATACCCAGAGAAGTAGCAAAGGAATTAGCAAAACGCTTAACCAAGGACTCTCCCAAATTGCCCTTAACCATAGGTTTATCCAACTTATCAGTGAAAATCGGAATAGCAGAAATATAAGCAACATCAATAGGATTAACCATACGATTAAGTCTAGGTAAGCACCACCTATTCTCATACCAAAGATCCTTAACCTTTAAACGAACATCATTAGGACCCCCGTAAAAAGAAGCAAGAGGCCCTTTCCCCTCCAATCGTATCATACCAAAAGAGCATTCACCATGCCCAATATCCCAAAAAGTGAGATCATTAGTAGCATGAGATGCTTTAAGCATCATCTTCCAAATGAAAGAATCACTCTTCTTCACGAAAACGATAAAAGGATGAACATTATAACAATACTTGGAATGCATAAAATCAGCCCAAAGAGAATTTTTAAGACGAAACCTGTACCAAAGCTTCATATGACAGATATTAATGGAATCCGAAAGCCTCTGGAAACCCAAACCACCAGAATCAGTTGGCTTACAAAGCTTTTCCCAACACTTCCAATGAATCTTCGTATGATTCTTTCCTTCCCAAAGGAATTTATTGAAAAATAGCTCAAGTTGCTTAAACAAAGTCTTAGGCATGCCCATAACTTGTAAATAATAAAGAGGTAGTGAAGTGAGAATGCTCTTAAGAAGTGTAACTCGACCTCCAAAAGAAAAAAAACTATTTTCCCATGAAAGGATTTACTGTCTGATTTTATCAACAAGCTCATGAAATAGCATCGTACGTGGTTTACTCTTGGAAAGATTAAAACCCAAATAGTGAATAGGCAAACAAGTGTGCACACCACCAGTTAAAGCAGTAGTCCACTGCCTATTAGCATGAGAAACCCGCTTAGCACAATAGAAAGAGCACTTAGAAGTATTAAAAACTATGCCAAAATTAGCTTGAAATCTCAAAACCAACTCCCAAATCCTCTTAATAGACCCTTTCTGAGCATTATAAAAAATGATTAAATCATCAGTAAAATAAAGATGATTAATCAATAATCCTTTATGATCATATTGCATGGAGGGATACTTATTAAACAAACCATTCAAGCACCTTGAAAGATAATTAAAGGCTATGATAAAAATGTAAGGGGTCAAAGGGTCTCACCCTGCTTAAGCCCTTTAGAAGAAGAAAAGAAACCACATTGATTACCATTAATTAGCAGGGAGTAAAAGTTATCACTAAGAATATTGTAGACAAGCTTAAAAAAACCATCACTGAAACCAATAGCCTTAAAGATGGACATAATAAAGTCCCATCTTAAAGTATCAATGGCTTTACAAATGTCCATTTTAAAAAGGATATTACCCCCTTTACTTTTCATTTCCAGATCTAAAAGGAGCTCTTGGACAATCAATGCATTGTCACAAATGTTTCTACCTTAAAGAAATGCGGCCTGATTAGGACTAAGAATATCAGAAAGCATGGGCTGAAGTCTACCAACAAGAATTTTAGAAATAAGCTTGGACAGAACAATATTAAGACTGATAGGACGAAAAGCATCCCAGCTCGAAGCATTAGATTTCTTAGGTAGCAACACAATGTTAGAGTATTTAAAATAACGAGGTAAATTAATACCTCTAAAAAAATCCTGAATAGCGAGAATAACATCATCTTTAATAGTATTCCAACCATGCTTATAAAATTCCACAGTAAAATCGTCTGGACCGGCGGCTTTCCCATTTGCCATAGAATCAAGAACCCTTTTAATTTCATCCTCACTGGGAACACAAGTAAGCAAATGATTATTAATAATAGACATGTTTGAATAAACAGAGGCATCAATAATCAGTAAAGAATCTCCAAAATTATTAAACATTTGAGAAAAATAAGAAACCCCACTAGCAGCAATATCATCACTATTATGAATAATAGACCCATCATTATTACTAATTTTCAAAATCTGATTAGTCTGATGATGATGCTTAATGCAAGCATGAAAAAATTTCGAATTACGATCACCCGACCAAAAATTGCATTTCACGGCTTTTTGTGCAAAAATTTGATCCTCCATATTGTAAGCATCCTCTTATTGACTTTGGCCCTTTAATAAAGTAGTCATATCAATAGTATCATTAGCAAAAGCCAACTCCAGCTCTTTCATATTAGCCTCTAAATTCTTAATTTTCTGAGTAAGATGCCCAAAAACTTGCCAATTCCATCCTTTTAACACCTTAGCAAAATGCTTATGCTTAAGCCACAACTTAAAACCAGCAGAACCCGAAACCATAAGATTCCAATTATCAAGAAGCAATTGATTAAAGGAAGAATGCATTAACCACATATTAAAAAAACCTGAATTGATACTTGGTCACATAAACCCCATCTTTGATGGTAAGAATAAAAGGAGCATGATCAGAAGCCACAATAAACAAGTGTTTAACCAAATAAGAAGAAAATTGATTAAGCCAAATAGAATTGGCCATAAAACGATCAAATCTTTCAAAAATTTGTCCTCTGTGCCAAGTAAAAGGATTATCCGTGCACCCCAAATCATACAATCCTTCATTCATAATCATATTATTAAAATCATCAATCAACTTTAAATTTGGACGACAGCCGCCCTTCCTTTCAGAAACAGACGTTATCAAATTAAAATCCCCACCCAGAAGCCAAGCTTCTTGAAGGGGATTAATAACATGAAACAAATCCCACAGCTCAAGACGAGCAGATTTTGAGCAACCAACGATAAACAATCGGGAGAAAGAAAGAACCATAATCACAAGTGACATATAAATGAAGAAGTTGTGAATGATTCAGAATAACCTCAATCTGAATAGAATCTTTCCAAAGAAATCAAATTTTATTATTGACATTAGCAAGAAGATTGAAATTTCCAAGCCGCCTTAAGTACTTAGCATTATTAATCTCAGCCACCATAGGCTCAAGAATACTAAAAAATTGCAATTTGTAAGAACAAATTAGATGCTTAATACGAATAGTAGCATTTAATTTAGCAATCACGCACATTCCAGACTAAAGTATTAACCTTCATGGGGAACAATACTACCCGATTTCGGATCAGAATGAAGAAGAAGAGAAGTATCAATAACTTTGCCTTTAAACTGAGAAATATTGACATCCGGATTAACATAGCTTAATTCACGGCTCCCACGAAATTTTCTTTTCCGTGCAGACTTCTGAATTAACCAACCTTCCTCTAATTTAGTATGAGCGAGAGAATTCTGACTTACAGATGATGAGTTAGTATATAGCACAAGTTGAGTGTCCAAATTCATAATATCCATAGGAATAGTCTTAAGAAGTGGAATATGAGAAGAGCCACATGTCTGCGACATTATTCTTAAACAGGGATTAGCAGCAAAAGAAGAAATAAGTTGCATATCATTGACCACATTTTGGCCATTATTAATAACATCAACAATCTATTGAAAATGATTAACATTATTTTCAAGAACTAAAGAATCAATCTGTGTAGAGGGGTTAACAACAGGCAAAGAAGAAGGGTCTCCATCCTTAACGACTTGAACGAGGCAAAAACGACCTCGTTACCAACATGCGAAACATTAGGAAGATTCATATCTACAGGAACAGGTTTAGTCACAGCACGAGGTATATTAACCGATTTATTTTTTTTAAGCTGAGGATGGACATGAAAGCATTGGGAATGAATATGACCAAAGATTTTACAATGCGTACAGTAATGGGGCACATATTCAGTTCTAACTTTTGCCAATATCCCTCAAAATCATCTTCAAGCCAAAAGGAATCCGGTAAAGATAAAGTGACATCACGTTCCATCAAGATCCGGGCTAAACCAGACCTTGAATCATTGGTAGATGGTGTATCGATTTTTAAAGGATTTCCAAAAATGTTCCCCACCGAATAAAGAACATGCTCATTAAAGAACTGAA
Source organism: Papilionanthe hookeriana x Papilionanthe teres (assembly GCA_022702705.1). Classification (NCBI taxonomy): domain Eukaryota; kingdom Viridiplantae; phylum Streptophyta; class Magnoliopsida; order Asparagales; family Orchidaceae; genus Papilionanthe; species Papilionanthe hookeriana x Papilionanthe teres. Next base: position 5,761,527 of record CM040435.1, read on the forward strand.
GCCTTAATCTCGGTAGCCGAAGCCAGATAGGAATTTTAGGAGATTCCTCAGCACGATTAAACTTAGGAGTCCATTTCAAAAGTTTTAGATAGAATTTATCAATAATCAAAACTCTCTTAGCAAATAAGGCCACATAGTCTTCTTCAAGATTCAATTTAATCATAAGATTGCGATGATCAATCAACCCAATCTTCCAACTTCCAAATAAATGCAAATTGGAAAAATATTTCCGAATCACCTCTATTTTAGGATGACCAACAGAGAACTTACCAATCAGCGTGAACCTTAAAGGTTTCAAAAGAAGCGCAGTGTCTGCCTTAGTAAAAACCAGGGCAGGCTTACCGTTCTTACGACTGACCTTCTTCATGAGACCATCCGAGCCGTCATCGACCATACGGCAACGAAAATCCTCAGGGAAAACAAAATCTCCCTCAACATTAGGTTTACCCGCAGCAACATCGTGGTAAGAAAGAGCCATCACCCAAATACGAAAACTAGATTAAGGAAATCTAGTCACAAACTCAAGAGAAAGACGACCTAGAAGGAAGAAAAGCCGAATCACAACTAGAGAAACAATAAGGCTCCAAGAAAAGCCCGCTCATTGATGAAGGTCCCCTAGTTGAGCCCTTCTTCTTCTCTCTCTCTTAGTTCTAGGGCTTTCTTTGGTTGTTTTTGTTTTTTTGTTTTTATTTTTGCTTTTGGTTTTTGGTTTTTAATTTTGCTTTTATTTAAAAAAATATGTTTGTTTAATACATTTTTTATTTCTAGAAATAATTTATCTTGTTTTTAAAACATTCAAAGCATATACAAGTTATTTTTGAGTATTTTTAAAAATATCTAAACATTTTATAATAAAAATAAAAAACAAAATAAAATGTGATATACCAAATGGCCCCTATCACTCTGACTTTATTTGTTGCATATTTTTGTTTTTTATTTTTTAAATCAAATTAACTTGTTTTTAAAAACACTCAAAAGTTTTTTAAAATGTTCAAAATAAATTGTGTTTCGAGCGTTTTTAAAACAATAGTTGCAACCAAATATATATATTTTTCAAATCAAAACATAAACAAAATAAAATAAAATTGAAAAAAAAAAAGGTACAAGTGATCCTAAACGGCCTGAAAAATTGTTTTGCTATGAGAATCTGAAAGTGAAATGGTGACTAGCCACATCAATTCATTGGTGCACTGGAAAAAAAGCATTGTAGAAAGAACACGAGTTCTTTTCAAATGTAAATTTGTAATCATTATTATTGGGGTAGTGGATCTGTTATTTGAAACAGAAATAGTAGCTTTGATCTTATTGTCTTCAGTATTGTGTGCAGAGCACACCTCAAGGTGTGACATTGCTCGGCCACTTTCAAAATGGTATAATCATTCCAAAATGTCACTGTTATTTTTTACAATTTTGATCCCGCCACCGCAAGCATCGCAAGAATTTTATGGTTTGTGGAGATATTAGAGCTCTTGTAATTTTCTCCAATATTTCCGAATGTCTCTCTACTATCAATGATTTTAGACAAGCTAGACTCTTGAACAACTATTTTAAAGTGACTGCATTATTTTTTGGAAGTTTTACGTACGTATTACTCAATTCCCATGTATTTACATATCTATCACCTAAACTTCAAGTTTTACATATATGCCAGCTTACTGATGCATGAAAAGGTGCATTTTGCATTTTAAGGGTCAAAATAGTGATATTTTTTATGAGATATGAAAGATTTAGGTGGTATACTTGTTGTAAAAGGTTAAGTTTAGGTGTTAATATGTAAACACATAGGAATGGGATGGTATGTATTTAAATGTTTAGTTCCCTATATATTTGTTGATTTTATTATTATTTTTTTAAAAATTTTCATCATTCACTGTTCTCACCAGCCATGCTTTGGAAACTTGTCTCTGATATTCTGAATCTGTTAGGCATTTCATGTTAATGGTTATATAAAAATGCACAAACTTATACCTACCGTTTTGTGGAACTTATGCTCTGTAGGAATAAGATGTCAGCCATGGAGGAAGCTGATGCCAATGTTGTTGAAAATGTGGATATTTCCATGCCATCAGCCCAAGATGAGGTAATTTTCTACTAAATTCACTATCTGTTGTCACTCTTGTGCTGTGATAAATGTAGGGAAGGAGCAATCTCTTTTTCTCTTTATTTATTTATTGGGGCATTTATATAAATACCACCTAATTCCTATGTATTAACATATCAAATACCTAAACTTCACTTTTTATATTTATACTACCCAAATCCTTCACTACACATAAAAAAATCACTATTTTAACTTTTAAATTGTGCATGCATAGGTTTGGCGGCATGCATGTAAAATTAGAAGTTTGGGCGTTAGCTTATGAATGTAAATCTTCCTTATTTATTTTTCTCTATGATGAAGCTTTTATGGGAGCTGGTTCGAACTGATCCTTTTATTTTAATATTTTGAAGGAAGAGGCAGTTAAAAAGAAGTACGGAGGAATTGTTCCCAAAAAGCCTCCGCTCATTTCAAAGGTGGTCAACTTTAATGGGCAACGATGATGAGTCATTTCATTTTTAATGGTGTTTTTGACAATCATTTCTATTCCACAAAATAATTGTTTTCTGCAGGACCACGAGCGTGCTTTCTTTGATTCTGCCGATTGGGCGTTAGGCAAGGTACCGCATTTTGATTGATTATTTTTAGAATATTCTCATAATTTGGTAAAGATTATTTTAATATTATTCTAAATATTTATTTAAAATATAATTAAAAATTCATAAAAATTTTGAATTAATTCAAAATTATTCCAAAAATTTTTGGGGTGATTTTCTGGTCTCCTTGGATCTTAGAGAAATATCTCATAATTTTTAGGGAATATTTTGATGTTATTTAATTTTTTATTAAAAAAAAGAAGTAATTCAACATATCTTGATAAAATATAGTCTAATTATAGTTTTCACATGTATCTAGCAGCAAGGAGGAGTAAGCAAGCCAAAAGGACCACTTGAGGCACTCAGGCCAAAACTGCAGGTATTTGTGGTGTAACATAATCATCTTTTAAATGCTTCACTGATAATAATATTATTATTAGTCGCCACTTGTTTTTGTATTTATGTAGTGTGAAAATGATGATTTATTTCCTCTATATCTTCTTGTTATGCATTGAATCATTTTGATGCCTGGGTGGATTAATGTTAATTACGGAAGGGTGCACTGAATTTTTTTGTGGCATAAGATTATGGGCGGAATTGGCCAATATTTCATTGAGAATTAAGTTAATACTTTAATGTTTTAACTTTTTTATCAAATACTGAGAAAAAGGATTTACTTAAGAGGAAAGGGGGATTACATATTTATTTAATAGGGTTTTTACATAGGAAACACCCAATTCTAATGCATTTACTTATCTCACACCCAAGCTTTAATTTTTACATGCTAAGCACCCTACTTATAGGAAAGTGTAATCCGCCTTTTCATACATCTTTTCAAATGTAGGAAAATGTGCTTAGTTTGTAAAAATCAAAGTTTAGATGTGAGCTAAGTAAATGCATAAGAAATGGGTATTTCTTATGTAACTTTCCTAAATTTAAATTTAATGAGGATGATCTTAAATTTCGAAGTGTGCAATTTCCCACCATGGGCATAATGCAGATTCGTCCTAACTACTCTAGAAACTAGGTGAGGGGAGATAGAGACTATTAACATATGTTTGGGGAGGCTTAATTTTTTCATTTATATCTTAGTGCCTCCAAATATATTGCTTATAAAAATACACTACTCTTAAAGGCTCATTAAATAACGCATACCCATTACTTCTAACACCTAAACTTTACTTTTTCACATTTATACCATTCAAATCTTTCATATCACATCAAAAACATCACTTTTTCAACTTTTAAAAAGTGCAATACAACTTTTCGGGCACAAGAAAGGTTGTGTAAATATAAAAATTAAAGTTTAGGTGTTAGATGTGTAAATACATGAGAATTAAGTGGTATGCATGTAAACCTTCTTTAACATTTATCATCCCTAGCAAGTTCACAATCATGTTCCTTGTCCTTAGTACATGTCCTAAGAAATTTATGTTGGAAGAAGAAATTTGAGATGAATTCTCAATGCTCCTTTGTTGTTCCGTGTTTTCACCGGCATATTTACGGGGTTTCGATTTAACGTTTCTCGCATATTCAATTTTGGTTATGCCGATAGCGATAATTTCTTGGCACATTTTCTCCTGAAGGTCTATATGTATCATCAATTAGTTTTGTTATTTAATAGTTGAGCGAGTTTGTCTAACCTCGCATTCATGTTTCTTCTTTTCTTTTGGTTTTGTAGCCCTCACCTCAGCAGCAATCACGCTCAAGGAGATCCGTTTATGCATCGACCGATAGCGAAGGTAACGGTTCTATCCTAAGTTATGTTTGGCTTTCCTGATTTTTTAAGTCGATGGAGCTATTCTTATTAGCCATATTTCTTATTATAACTTATTTATTTGGCGTTATAACCTATATAATTTAAATTTTTCTACATTCACAACTATAAGCATGCATCAAATTATTCAGTTGTATCTAGGCCTGTAAATTATACGAGCTTGATCAAGCTCAAGATTGGCTCGTGTTCGGCTCGTTCGAAATTAGCTTGTGAATAATGTGTTTGTGTTCAACTCGATTTACATTTTTTGTCCATGTTCGGCTCGAAATTGACTCATTTAAATTAATTTAAAAAATAGATGTAGGGGGTTTGGATTTCAATTTGTACCAATTCTGTGCAATAGAAGACGCAAAGCCACATGATTACATGAGTAGTTATGATTTAAATTTAGATATGAATATCTATAATATATTATTATATGAATAATATATATAATTTATTTATTTCGAGCTAAATGAGCTGGACACGATCAAACAAATGGTTGTTTTATGTTTGATTCATTTACTTAATGAGCTGAGCACGAGCTACTTAAAAGAGTTGAACACGAGCTGTCAAGAACGACATGCTTCTTTGACAGCCCTAGAACTTTATATATGTATAATCTAACAAAATTAGTTTTATTAGAGATAATATGTGATATAATAAAATAGCTCCATCTTAACTAACACGAAGGAGGATTCACATACATTCCACTCAATTCAATTATTATGTATTTATGTATCCAACAATCTAAACGTCAATTTTTATATGTATGCCACCTGACATGTGCTTGAAAAGATCTGGGTTGTGTCACTGTAAGAAGTAAAGTTTAGGTGTTATATATGTAAATACATAGATAAGTATTGTGAATCTTCTTAACATAAAATACACCAATTTCAGACGGCGGGAATGGCGCTGTTACAGAGGACACAAACAGCAACCAATAAACAACCAGAAAGCTATTATTCATTCTCTCAGTAGCTTTCATATATTTCCAAATTTAAGGGGGGAAGATGTGCTGATTCTGTATCTTCTCTGAATAATTGCTGAAACCTTAAAAGGGGCTCTATTTTTACTGCGACTCTCAGACTCCTAAACTTTGGCTCAACGGATGTAATAACTCTCTGCCCGCATTACCCCCATTGGTTCTGTACTTCTCTGCAAAACTTCCTTTTTCGAGGGATTGCTGTTCTGAACAATATCTCTACTCCCATTTATGAGCTGCAGCTCTCAAAAATTATAAATATAAATAATTCAAACTGCATTTGTATGATACATTTATTGTGTTTTGCTTACATGTTGGTCCCTTTACCTACATATTTATATATCTATCCATTCAAAATTTCATTTTCATATGGATATATCTCAATTAAATCTTTAACATTGCATAATTAAAATATGTGGGCTCAAGTAGCTATATGTATAATCCTGAATTGGCAGGTGTTTAGCATCTAGATTCGTGTTTCTGCTACATGGACTTGATAAAGAAAGTGGGCTACTATGCCAGCTGGGCCGGTTAGGCCTACCCTATTGTCGGCACGGGAATCTGGGCTTTCCCTCTTTGATAGGGAAAGCCAATTTGCATTTATTTCTTCAAAACCTTACCAGATTTTATCATCATTATTACTATTTTCATATTTAAAAGATTTTCTACATTGAATTAAATTTTTGGGTGTTTGCATGCAGAGGACACATATAAATTAATTATGAATTTTGTGAATAACATGAAATTTAGATTATGTTTGGCGCAGCTAAAGCTGCTCCGGGGCATCCGTTGCGGAGAAGCTGAGCGTCTATTTGGTGCAGCTGTGTGAAACTGGTTGTAGGGCAGCTGTTTTCGGAGAAATAATCATGTTGCCCTGCTTGGTAAATTGATTAGTTAATTAGGTGAAAAAAGAATAAATTATACTATTGTTTTTGGAATGGTTGCCTTAATTTTTCATTTGTATAAAAATATTTAGAAAATAAAATTTGTTAATTAAATTTTCATTCCATTCAATGCAATTAAACCTTAATATTACTTTTAGATTTTATAAACCTCAAAATGTTCCTTTAAAATGAGAATTTCAACTTTTGATCCACCAATTAAATTCTTAACAATGGGAGAATATTATGCATAGAGTTTGAATATATTACATTATTGTTCAATATTGTACAACATGATACAATATTGTCATATATGAAGTTCGAATGCTTCCATAGTAATAATTTTTTCTTAAAAACTGGCTAAGGGTATGTTTAAAGTAGTTGCAGTTTATTAAAAAGTAATTTTTAAGATGAAAAAAATATGATGTTTAAAAAACTGAAAAATCAGATCTCAATTAGAAAGCTGCCGCCGCACCTAATCTGGCACAGGAATCTGGCACAGGTGAGAATGTAAATTTCAACGACTGCTTTTGAAAAATGTGTTAAAATGCAGTTTATCCAAATAAATAAAACTGTAGTGTGGTATCGTACTGTCGCCCCAAAAAATAATGAGCTTAAACATGATTACCTCTAATCCAATTTTTAATACATTATTAGTACTAATAGTTCCTAATTTGCCGACAACTCAATATGTGGGAATCTCTAGAGGCCATAGGACAGAGACACCTAGTTTAGCAAGTACTAAACATACATAATTTTTAATTATGCTTAATGATTAAAAAATAAGCATGCGTTAAACTTAGCTTTTAGAAATTAGTTAACAAAGGGGAAATTTACATATTTACCCCATAATTCTTGTGCATTTATATATCTAACACCAAAATTTTTATATTTATATTTATAACACTTTAATAATGCGATAAATCTGAGAAGAACTATGTCACATGAGAGTAATATATTTTTGTTTTTATTTTTATGATATTAAGGATTTGAGTGCTATACATGCAAATATTAAATTTTAGAGGCTAGATATGTAAATACATCAAAATTGTGTGGTATGTACGTAAATGACCGTAAAAGAATTTAGATATATAATGATGGATGCAGGGGGTATTGATTTGTGGCATTCTGCTTGATTTAAGTTTAAATTTTGTCCATAATATTATATAAATATTTGAATGCAAAATAAATTTGTTTTTGCAAAATAGTTAAAAATAATTCTATTAATTTCTTATTTTGAACTGACGGCTAAGATTTTGAAGATAAATATGGATGTGGCTGCTTATATATCATCATAAAATTAAAATAAGAATAGTTAAACCTTAAATTGATTCAAAGCGTTTAGTGTTCCTAGTCTTTACGCGGGTGAAGAAGAAATGTCGCTATGGTTGCACTCTCGTGTAATTAAACTTGTTATTGCGTGTTATTTAAGTGTTATTCTGCTCCTAAAATATTTTCAGTATTATAATAATACAATAACACATAGTTAAAGCTTTTCAAACAAAACCTTAATAAATGGAATAATTACAATTAGAGTACGGCTCGCAGTTATATCTCTTTAAAGGAATTAATTGCATAAATGGCAGGAGAGCAGCTGATCCACCAATCTGGCAGTAAAAAAATTATGAATGGCATAACTCGTAATTTAAATAAACCACAGTGGTATTTTTTCAGTAGCGCCACCTTCAAATCACGCGTTCACGTCCGCCGACATTTTTTTTGTTATACAACGGATCGCCGCAGGAGCTCGCCGGCCGGCGGCCACCGCAACACTTCCGGCACTCTTATTCGTTTGCTTTTCTCATCCTCATGCAATGGAATGAATTGCGTTTTGGAATCTAGAAATGGAGAAAAGCTGTCGTTGGTTGCAAGCTGCGGATCCTTATGTAAAAAATTGGAAGTTAGAACTAGGGTTTTCTGATATTTGAGAGGTTCGGATTTGGTGGGTCTGAAGAATGTGGGTTCGGAGGTTGATGAGAGATTTAGGGTGTGGAGCATTTTTTGGGTTCTGCTGGGATGGATTCTACAGTGGGTGAATGTAGACGGGGAGGTAAAGGAGATAGCTGAGAGGGGCGGAGTGGTGGGAGGAGAAATGTAGTGTACTGTTTGTTTGTTGTGATTTGAGCGGCGGAATTTGGTAGCTGGGATTTGTTGCTTGATCAGGATGGCGAGTATTAGGGCTCCTGCTTCAAAGAAAACGGCGACCTTGTTGGTTAGTTTTTCTGGATGTTCATGTAGGATGCTGAGGTTGGGAGCATTTTGGCTGATGGTTTTTTGTTGGTGATAGGTGGCTGTCAAATGCAGGCCATTGACTGAAGCAGAACGGCGCAGAAGTAGAAGTATTATTCAGGTTATTGATGATAAGGTGGGAGGAGCACTTGAGTTTTTGAAAATTTTTACTGATTTTATGCAGTTTGAGTTGATTGGGGGATCGATTCTCCTTTTGCTTGTTGCAGAATGTGGTTGTTTTGGATCCAGACTTGTCCAAGGATTACCTTGACAGAATACAGAACAGAACTAAAGAGAAAAGATACTGTTTTGACCATGTTTTTGGGCATGAATGTACAAATTCGGTATACTGATTCATGTTCTTTTTTGAAGTTGTTGCCATTATATTTTATTTACTGGCTTGGTTTCTGTTTTTGATATATTCATATAACACCAATATATAGTTCTTAGTGTTTGTTTGTATTTGCAGTTATTCCATGTGAAATTTTTTCCATAGTAAAGATAGAAGTGTGGGTAATTGTGCTTGTATGTGATGTTGCGCTGATTGATCTGCATTGCTTTAGGGGCTATTTTCTTTTGAGTTTTTGGGTGAAAAGTAAATGAATTACATGGATTTTGATTATTTAGATATTTGGTTTGAAGTAAAGCAAATGCAATTTTATTTTATTATTTTTTTTAAATACGGGATTCATAATATCCAAAAATTATAGTTTTTGAATAATTCTAGATTCTCATAGATTGAGTGAATTTTGAATGCAAAACCCCATCATCCTTGAAGAATTCTAAATTCTCATAAATAGAGTTAATTTTGAATGCAAAATCCTATCATCATGGCAGTATATGCCATCCTTGATAGCCATCATTGATGGCAATCCTACGTTGTACTACTATCCCATGCATTGACAAGCTCGTGTCATCGTCGTTGTGCCTAGAATTTGATATTGGCCCCAATTCAAGATCCCACACCACCGTCCCCATTACATCATCCTCGTGTTATTGGCTTCTCTATCCTTGGGACTCCATACCCACTATGCCCTAATCATTAATCAATATGTACACTCTTTTATTTTACAATAAATTAAACATAAGAAATAAGTTTGTGTATTTATTTTACAACCAATTAAATAATATAAAGTAATCTATTTTGGTTTATTTTAATTTTCTCGGCATTTTGAATATGAATGTATCCTTAATACTTGCAACAAAATAGTCCTTGGCTTTTTTAATCTCACATGCAAAAAAAAAAAAACTCATATGCACAAACATTTAAATAATGTGGAGAGGAGGTGATGTCGGAGTCAAACCAAATAATAATAGGAAACTCAAATATTATTACTGAAAATAAATAGGCGGTTACAACCACTTTAAAGGGAAAATATAACAACACAAAAGTTGGAAATATGAAATGACTACAAACACGACTCAAACACTCAATTAGGGTGGATCTCAGGGTAATAGTGATGATCGACGGGGTTTTGGAAGGTGGTGGGATGGTATACGAGGTGGTTGGCAAGCTGAAAAAAGAAATGCAATGACTTCTTGTGTTCTGGATATCAAGTACATGATAGGCATCAATGTGGCACAGCTGTTCGAGATGATGGCAACAAAGAGAGGGCTGAAATAACAGTGAAATTGACGATGGGGGATTGAAACAACGATGACGGCGGGCATGGAGAGCTAGAACAACAGTGGCAACAAATGGGAATGGCTGGAACAACAATGACATCGCGGGCAACGTGCTAGAACGATGATGGGGAATGTGGTAAACTGCCATCTAGTAAACGCAAGATTGTCTTGGGTATGTGCAGCGAGGATAATGGCTGGACAACGAATAAACTATAGGAAAAACAACAAAAGGCTATTGGTATGGTGGCCTTTAGCGAGGAGTGCGGCGCAATGAAGCAGGAGGGATGTGAGTAGTTATAGAAGGATTAACTCCACATGGAGACCAAGATACAACCAAAGCACCACCTGAAACCCTAGAATACATCCCTTGAAGGTAAGAAGAGACGTTGACGAATGTCCCAATACATTATTCCCTTCATTCTACCTCTATGTTGTTTACGAAATCTGGCAAATATGGGTTCTATTAAGATTTGTTTTTCTGGAGTACCAAAAACAAGCATGACGTCATTTCAGTTCTCCACCTTAACGACAGAAAAAAAGATTGATCAAATTCTTTTGAGTCTGACTCATAGTGATCATTTATCAAAGAATGACTGGTTATCAAATGAGTCTTATTAGTATACTCTAAAAAGAAAATAAATATACCTATACTCTTATTGATAAGATAAAAGATAAAGACTCTTAAATCTAAATACTATTAAGATAAGACTTTTCTTTTCATATAAATACTTAGTAGAACGATTAACGACGAGATTTATTATCGTTTCTTGTGTGTCTCACGAAAGTTAGAGTAGCCGGGGGATAAATTTAGCAACACTTTTCTCTCAGGATCTCTTGCAGGAAAAGAATAATGTCCAACTTCGAATTGTCAATTATATACTTTATGAAAATGGCAAGTCAATTCGAGGAATTTCTCACACAAGTATTCAATTAGTTCGGGCTTGCTTAGTATTGACTTGGGACCAAGAAAAAATCGTAACAAGTTGATAGGATCTCTTTTGTACGTCCCCATGTCGCCACACGGGAGGGACATGGGGAGACATGGGGACGTACAAAAGGAAAGAGAGAGATGCGCTTCTCGCTTTGGCATAGCGAGCCTCCCCGTGGAGGCCCACATGACGGGCTATTAGCTCAGTGGTAGAGCGCGCCCCTCACAGCCCAGGCACGATTACACAATTATTAGGGGCGCGCTCTACCACTGGGCTAATAGCCCGTCGTGTGGGCCTCCCTGGGGAGGCCTGCTATGCTAAAAGAGAGAGGAACCCCATCCCTCTCTTTCCTTTTGTACATCCCCATCTCCCTCCCGTATGGAGACATGGGGACGTACGATTCATGTAACTGGAGAAAGATTTTTCATTCCTTAGCTGTAAAGATATGTGCCCATGAAAAGGGGATTAAGTGGAACAGAATTGGCCGGCTGGTAGAGTCGTAGTAACACTTGTTTCTTCCATCTTTTTGGCCATAGCTCCATGGAACAATACGCTACTGCTGAAACATGGAAGAACTGAAATCTTAGATCACTATGTGAGTCGTCCGAGATCCTTTCGATGACTTATACCGTGTTGAAATATATATCGATCGATTGCAGAAGGGCCGCGGTAGCAACGGAACCGGGGAAAGTATACAGAATACATAAAAGACTGCTATTTTCTATTATATATTTTCTATTATTTAATTATGTATATTATTATTATATTCTTTCTAAATTCTAACTAGATTAGTTATATTAGTCTTATAGTCTTAGTTTTAGTATCAGTGAGTGATCCCGGATCGGTGAGTCATTTCTTCCGTGATGAACTGTTGGCACTAGTCCTACATTTTGTCTCTGTGGGCCGAGGAGAATTAAGACCGCGAGTACATATAATTCAGAAGAATATGTGAGTGATTTATACATAACATCTCTTTATGTTATCAAGGGTTCTATCAATTGATATGTTTCTATAAATAATTGAAATTCAATTTGTTTTATCTCTATTTTCGATTTTTTGAAACTTATGAAATTCTTCCGTCAAGCCCTGATTAATGAACATACAAAATCCCTCAAATTGTATCTGACTAAATCCAAGTGTTGTAGACATTCCCTCATCTGTGTGTGGATATTCTTACTTGGACATCTTGTCTGACTACTGGATTTATGTTCTTAATTTTCTGGCGTGGCTATTAGCAAGAATTGATTAAAACTTTAGCGTGGGCTCATGAACGGACACCTTTGGCTAATTTGATTCGATGGAAAGATAAGCCAGTGACTCTTTCCATTATGCAAGCAAGATTGGGTGGATTAGGAAAACCTTTTACGAAGGAGATACATTAATTACATATATGTATATGAAAAATCGAGATCCGGTGACATAACACAAGGTCTTGCAAAAGTAGATAAAATCTTAGAAGTTCGTTCAATTGATGCAATATCGATGAACCTCGAAAGAAGAATTGAAGGTTGGGACGAATGTATCTGAAGGATTCTTGGGATCCCATTGCCAAACCATTTGACTATTGACTCCTTACAATATAAATGATTTGTAAATCAAATAATAGATAGTAAATGGATCGGTCTGAAAATAAAGTTGTTGGTCGTAGAATGTTATTCCCGTCAAACTTGATTCTAACGAAAATAAAAAAGCTCATTCTTATTTGAACCAATACGTGCATTCTTACGTAAACTAATTTTTGCTATAGGTTTTGTCATATTTTTTTAGATTATATTTATAAATATAAAAGAAAAAAGAATCAGAAATCTATAAAAGCGACGAGGATATCCATTTCATATGAAAAACAAATCCTTTCTTCTTCTTTTTACATGTACATGGATTTTCTTTTCAACAACCCCCAAAAACAAAAATATCATTTCTTTCAATGAAGAAGAGGTATGTACCTTCTTATATTTTTCCATCTAGGATCCGATCTGTATTGTATAAAATAGGAACTGAACATTATGACAAGAAAAAGTTTGATTCAAAGGGAGATGAAGACCAGAAATTGAACATAAATATTATTGGATTCGTCAATCCTTAAAAAAAGAAATAAGCAAAGTTCCCTCAACATTTTCCAACTAAAATGGAAAATTACTACCGAAATTGCATTGTACATCTAGAATAGGCATAAAAATACATGATCTCAGGCGGATACTTGACATGTACCCCCCTACTAGGTCCATCACAAGGAAAACAAAAACGAAGATTTGCTTTATCAGGTATCAAACGGGAACTGCGAGCAAATATAACACCCTTCAGTAGGATCAATACAGTCACATGAATTGTAAATGCATGAATGTGATGAACCACAAAATCTGCAGTTCCTAATGGGATGGGTAACAAAGCAACCTTGCCGCCCACTGCTACTAACTCACCACGTCCCTAAATTAAGCTGGTACTTGTTGTTGCACTAGGAGTTGTTATGTTAGGTGCTAAAGCATGGGTGTTTTGTACCCATTGAGCAAAGATGGGTTGTAATTGTATAGCGGTATCTAAAAACATATCTTGGGGACGTCCTAAAGCGCTCATAGTATCATCATGAATATACAAGCAAAAACTGTGAAACCCTAGAAATATGCATGCCCGTTTAAGATGTGATATGATTGCATCCTAGAATATCTATTAAGAAAAAAAAAGAACCTCTGATAGTGCACAAAATAAACTTTGTAGTCGAGTATAGACATTTTTTTCCTCCCCACATGGATAAAAGTAAATAAGAAAAGGATCTAATTTGAAGTCCTACATGATGAAAAAAAGGAAAAAGTCTCGAGAAGAAAATGATGCTATTTGACCACCAATTTTGACTCCTTCCGCTGAAGTAAATAGAGTATCTCGTACCCTGTCTCATTCACGTATCAAAAAAGGATCGGCAATAGGATTCTTTTGATTTTTTTTCTTCTTTTCAATATCAAAACGATATTTCTATTTGTATTTTTGCAGGTATTTATTAGGGATAAATAATGTCTATTAAATAAGGCGTTAACATAATGATATCAATTCTTATTCTCTTTGATACATTGTAGTAGGTAATGTTAATGAATGAAAAGAAATGGAAAGAGAGGGATTCAAACCCTCAGTAAACAAAATTCTACGTAGCAGTTCCAATGCTACGCCTTGAACCACTCAGCCATCTCTCCTACAGAATGTTATTCTTGACCAGGATCCAAATGAATAGTGAGTCCTTCATCTTAATTATCTGAATTGTAGTACATGTATGACCGCCCGATGCGATGGTTCCATAAAAGGATTTTTTTTTCAATTTCATATTTATCAATAACAACTTCTTTCATCAACTAACCCATGGAATTCATGAATCGTCCGATGAATTTTTTTATTTCAACTATTTCCATTGTATGGTGTGGCACATAAAACATGTTATGCAAACAAAAAAGATGATTAAATTATTTGAATTTGATTGAATGATTATTCTATTCTTTTCTTTTTTGGATCATAACCAAATAAAAAATTCTCGAGTTATAAAAATTCATAGAAAACTTGCTTATTCAACTTAGATGAAATAGTAATAGTTATCGATATACTGTATACTACGAAATTGGAATGAAATCTAATTTGGTTCAACTATTTCATTTCATCTTTGTCCAAATGAGAGACACCACATTTTTTCAAATAAGTCTGTTTTTATGTTAGTTGGTACTGTACAATTCCTTTTTTGTGGGATCGTTTTCCCCGAAAGGGGATGAGAAGAATTATAGAATGAATTGCTAATTATGCATAGATCTCGAATAAATGGAAATTTTATTGATTAGATCTCTTCAATTGTAGCCAGTATTTTATTATGAATATTTTCGACAACTTCAGGAGAAGAAAATGCATTTATCTATTACAGAGATGGTGCTATTTGATTTTTTTCTTGTTTTTTTTACCCCTCAATCTTACGAGAAAAAAAACGTAGTTAGGAATAGAAAAAAAAAACAAATTAGTGAAATAAACCTACGCTTGGTGAAGGTGAAGTTTAGAGATAGAGCAATTTCTTCCGCCGTGTATCCTCGATTGATGCAGGCTTAAATGCTTCAATTATCAATTTTAGTATTGAGTGAAAGGTTACATCTATAGATTATGTATTGGAGGTCAATACTACTTCATTTAGTACCAATAAGTGGCATCGGGGAAAAAACACTACACATAGGAATCAACAACACAAAAACTTTGTTATAAATAAACCTTTTACTTATCGGTATTGGGACTAAAAAGAACAAGAATAGTTAGGAAAACAAAAAATCCATCTCATTCGTACTTTTGGTACCTGTATAACCATCAAAGACCGTTGAAGTGACTAATTCGTGAAAATCATAAGCATTGAGTACAAAGAAATCTTTGGAGTTACCATTTCTATCTAGCACTAATATGATTGGTGTTAAGAAAAAACCTCTTGTGGGAAGGCTGGCTATGAATTTCTTGTAAAAATACCCGCTCCTGTCAGTTCATAATGCGAATAATGAAATTTTTATTACATGAATTATTCCTCTTAGTACTATGCACAGATGGGAGGAGTCGTATAAGATGAAAATCTCACGCACGGTTCTGGAACAGAGATTCTTTTACTAGAATGGACGACCGTAACAGATGTTGGCTCAATCCGAAGGAAATTATGTTATGGGTTGATGGGTTGCCCGGGACTCGATCCCAAAACTAGTCGGATGGAGTAGATAATTTTTCCTTGTTTCTATAGAAGAAAAAGATCCCTCCCCAAGTCGTGCTTGCAATTTTGTTTGCACACGACTTTCCCTATGTATATATCAATTAAAAAGAAAAAAATAATTGCACATCGATAAGAAAGTCTAATGAATTTCACTACTCAGTGAATTTCACCATGAATATGATGATATATACAATATCATCATATATGGGCATTTCAGAATCTAAATTCATGAATTTTTTTTTTCGAGAAAATGAAAGTCTCATGAACAATCATGAATGATCCACCAGATCATTCATACGGATAATGTCCAAATACCAAATACGTTCTCTGTGTAATCTGTGTAAAAGAAAATGTATTTTTTGGAGGAAGATTAAAGAAAGAGATTGTTCTTCCAAATAAATTCTTCTAAGAATCCCGATCCTAATCTTCGCATAAAAGTGCGTACTGTACTTTTATGTTTATGAGCCAAAGTTCTAGCACACGAAAGTCGAAATATATACTTTATACGATACAAAACTTGCTTTTTTGAGGATCTGCTGTGATAACGACAAAGATTTCTACATATCCGACAAAATCGATCAATAATATCAGAATTCAATTAATTGGTCCTCTTACTAATACTACAGAATGTTCTTGTGAATTATGGTCAATATCAGGTAGTGATGTCAAATCCAGAGGTTAATCGTACTCTGACAATTTTACTTAAGGCAGTGTTTGGTTTTTTGAGGGTGATAGTGGAAAAGTTGACAGATAAGTTACCCTTACTGTCACTCTACAGAACCGTACGTGATATTTTCACCTCATATTACTCATCGTTCAATTCTTTCCAAGTAATTGAATCATTTTCTTCGTTCGAGAATCTCCTCCCTTCTTCTACTCCATCCCGAAGAGTAACTCAGACCAATTCATTCACGTTTTCATGTTCCAATTGAACACTTTCCATTTATGATTAAAGGAGAAGATTCTTCTTTTTACCAAACCTATGCGGATCAAATCAAGATCTTCTAATTATAAGAAGAACAAGAGATCTTTCTCGATCTATCCCTTTTCCCCTCATTCTTCGAGAACCAGATGGTTGCGACAGATGATGCAGTTGATAATAGAGAAGTGAAACATATTTTACAAGATAGCCTCAAGAGAGCAAGACAAATGATATATTGAATCTTGCTATAGTTTGAATCTTGCTTTCTGTAGGTTTTGATGCAAATAACACAATTGACGGCTACATTAAAGTCTTTTGATAGGTTGGCCAATTCAACACCAGCAAAGGTTGCAACAAGTGATGCAGTTGATATTATAGAAGTGAAGCATATTTTAGGAGTGAGAGGCTCGAGAGAGCAAGACAGATGATAGTTTGAATCTTGCTATGTTGTAGGTTTTGATGCAAATAACACAAGTGACGGTTGCATGACTTTTGATGGGTCGGCCAATTCAACACAAGCAAAGGTTGCGACAGGTGTTATAGGTGAGGGACTCGAGAGAGCAAGACAAATGTAGATCGATTTTAGTGTTTGAACCAGATCATTTTTGTTGGCATTCTCTTTCTCTCTCCGATCATCTCTCTCTCTCTAACTCTCTCGCTTTTCTATTGTGGTTGAACAGGAGAGGAGACGAGGGATATCCCCTATGTTTTACTCCCTAGCTATCGACGCGTCTGTTTCAAACTAGCAGATGTCGAAAGAAATACTTATAATAATTATTATTATTATTACAATTTTAATTAAAATTTTAAACTGGTTTTAAGACTGGTTATTGTTGACTTAATTTTAGTGAGGTCCTAGCTTTATTCACATTAGACCCTAGGATCTACCTGTAGGAGTTCCTTACTGACCATCTTAACGGATTAGTAATGGAGCCCACCTCCTATAGAACTTCGAATCACTTTTTGACTCATTTTTGTGAAGACCTCGCATGAGTAGTCCCAAGCACTCGACTCTTAGTTGCAAGGGATAAGGACTAACATGTAGAAGGTCCGAAAATGAGTTCCTATAGGATTATACGGCCTTAGGTGAACCCTTAGTGACTCGAGCACTCGCGCACACCACAATTCAACACTTTTATAGCCCGATCGTCGACGAATTCATCCGAACGATCCCGGATAGCGAAACAGACTACACAGATGCGTCCGAGACGTCGACTTTAACTAGGAAGGACACCCATATCTAGGGTTGTCAAAACGGTTCGTTGTTCGTGAGCGGCTCGTTGTTCGTGAGCTGCTCGTGTTCGGCTCGTTAAGAAGCTCGTGTTCGGCTCGTTCTCTAAGTTAACGAGCCGAACACGAACAAATATTTGTTCGTTCGTGTTCGGCTCGTTTTGGCTCGAAATATTACTCATCAATTATATATATTTATATATTCTGATGAGTATAATTTTTTAAAAATTTAATTTACTACAAGGCTGCAATGAGTTATAATCAATTAAAAGTATTAATTAAGAAAATTGAATAAAAATTATTAAATTAGATTCAAATGATGTTTTATTATAAACAATAGTTTTTAAATCTTGCCCTAATCCTTAACATCTTATGGGTACGTGGTTAGGGTTGTCGAGACAACTCTTTGTTCGTGAACGGCTCGTGTTCGGCTCGTATTCGGCTCGCTAAACAAACGAGCCGAACACAAACACACTTTTTGAGCTCAAACTATAAACGAGCTGAACACAAGCTGAGCCTGACTCGCTCGTGTTCAGCTCGTTTACACCCCTACCCGTATCACTATGGTTCCGCGTGTGCATAAACGGCTTGAAAATCGATGTACGTTTTTTTTTAATTAGCGGGGCGCGAGTATGGGCTCAACTCAGGTTCAACTTGGGCTGGATGCGGGCTGAACCTGGGCTAATTTCGTCAGCTCACTTGATTTTTGAATTTTAAATTTTAAATTTTAAATTTGACATTTAATTTCAAATCAATTGAGTATAATTAGACATTAAAATTTTCCATCTAAGTCTCCTCCTCACATGGAAGGTAATTATTTCCCTGCCCAATGAAGCGTAGCGAGTCTTTGGGAATTTGCGGAATAGAAATCCCGCCAGCTCGCTCCTTAGAGAATGGGACATAGGCTAATTGCCCCCGCTCTACTCCTCTCTGCACCGAGAGCCCTCTATGAATCCTGCTCCTCTGCTCGATTCACTCGCCTCTTCCTCACGCAGAAACCCTCGGCTCGCTCTCTCGAGCGCTTCCTTCCTGCGCCCGAAACCTTTCCATTCGAACCCCCAGACGTCTATCGATATCGCTCCCCCTCTGCTCGAGCGCTTCCTCTCTGCACACGACACCGAAGCCCGCACTGCTTCCTCGCTCGACGAGCCGCTCGTCCCTGCAAACCTCCGCTCGTTCTCGCCTCCCCGCTCGGCACCTCCTAATCATCTTCTTCCCCGCACGCGAAGAAACAAATTCTTGCCCGCTCCTCTTCTCTCGCACAACCCAACAGCCATTCGACCCTCTTTGCTTCTCTCGCTCGCCTTCTCTACTTGGCACCGCGGCCCTTGTCCGCCTGCAAGCTACCTGCTCGATTCTCTCTCGGCTTCTACCGAAGAGCCTTAGATTACAATTATTGCCTTAGATACGAAAATCAACTTGGAGACACATTTACAAAACAACTAGATTTTGCAAACCATTCTATATATTATTCAATCCTACGAGTGAACATTTTGTTTTCTCCAAGAAAAGCTTATTTTGTTAAGAACTTGAAGGTGAATGTTTTTGTCCTTATGATTTATGATGTTTTTTCTCTTCAAAACAACATGAAGATCTGCAACACAACATTTCTGGTTTCTGGAATTCTTTCTACGCATGTTTTGGAAGATGATGAAGATTTCCCGAGCAGTCCATGCAATGGCACTACAGATTTTTCTCCACATAAATTAGGTGGTGTTTCTGAAGCCGTTCCTGGTTTTGAAGGTCGTCCAATGGAAGCACATCACCATACATTGGAGCATGTAGAGAATGAGATAGAAATGAAAGATGAACTTACATTATCTTCTGAAGAGAGATCTATATGAGGAGGTTCTTCCTACAGTTTTGCACCTCATCAGAAGCATTACTCAGTTCTTGAATCTATATTTGGTAATAAAAATGAGCACCTACTTTTACCGGCAGAATCTCCTCCACCTCCTTTAGACCCGCCACTTTCTCCACCACCATTACCTTCTTCACCGTCTCCCCCTACACCTTCACCTCCATAATCACCCACACTTATGTCACCGCCAACAGTTTCATCACTGCATCAAGTTTCCTACTCCAGTTCGTCATTTCAACAAGATGGTGAAACTATCCAGCTGATGCCTCTTCATTCTTCCCTGACATCACTGAAGATCCTAAACCATTCTCGTCCAAGTCCTCAAATCCCCTCGAGCCATCTATCTCATGGGAATTTCATGTCCCAACACTATTTACAGCAGAAATATAGTCATCATGCCTCGGCTTTTCTACTCAGTCAAGGAACATTTGGTGCAAAAGAGCAATGGATGTCACATCCTGGTGATGCTGTTCAAGGTTATTCTGATGCTTGGAACCCAGGTAAAATAAACCCTTCCTAGTCCTTATATTAGGTAGGGGAATTTGTGGGTCACATAAAAATATTCGCAGGCCAAACCGATGTCATAAACCTTCTAGCTTGTATGATTGGGTCTACCGCCGCGAGATTCACTTATCTTTCGAGAATGAGACCGAATAGATCTCATTTGTCCAATAGTTTTGCATAATCGTGCCCGATACTACGAATGACTCACCTTCTCAAAAGATAAGTGTATCCCGCGTCGGTAAACCCAATCATACAAATTAGAAGGTTTATGACATCCGTTTGGCCTGCGAACTTTTTAATATGTGACCAACAAATTCCCCTATCTAATATAAAGACTAGGTAGGATTTATTTTACCTGGGTTCCAAGCATCAGAATAATCTTGATCAGTATCACCAGGTGTGACATTCATTGCTCTTTTGCACCAAATGTTCATTGATTGAGTTGAAGAACTGAGGCGTGATGACTATATTTCTGCTGTAAATGGTGTTGGGACATGAAATTCCCATGAGATAAATGGTCAGAGGGGATTTGAGGACTTGGACGGGAATGATTTAGGATCTTCGGTGCTGGTAGGGAAGAATGAGGAGGCATCAGCTGGATAGTTTCACCATATATTTGAAATGACGGACTGGAGTAGGAAACTTGATGCAATGATGAGACTATTGGCAGTGACGTGTAGGTGGGGGTGATGATGGAGGTGGAGGTGTAGGGGGAGGCCGTGAAGAAGGTAATGGTGGTGGAGAAGGTGGCAGATCTAAAGGAAGTGGAGGAGAGCATGCCGGTAAAAGTAGGAGCTCATTTCTATTACCAAATATAGATTCAAGAACTGAGCAATGCTCCTGATGAGGTGCAAAACTGTAGGAAGAACCTCCTCCTATAGATCTCTATTCAAAAGATAATGTAAGTTCATCTTCCATTTCTATCTCATTCTCTACATGCTCCAATGTACGGTGATGTGCTTCCATTGGACGATCTTCAGAACCAGGGACGGCTTCAGAAACACCACCTAATTTATGTGGAGAAAAATCTGCAGTGCCATCGCATGGACTGCCCGAGAAATCTTCATCATCTTCCAAAACATGCGTAGAAAGAATTCCAGGAAACATGAATGTTGTGTTGCAGATCTCCATGTTGTTTTGAAGAGAAAAAACATCATAAATCATATGGACAAACTATTCGCCTTCAAGTTCTTAACAAAATAAGCTTTTCTTGGAGAAAACAAAATGTTCACTCATGGGATTGTATATTATATAGAATGGTGTGCAAAATCTAGTTGTTTTGTAAATGTGCCTCCAAGTTGTTTCTCGTATCTTAGGCAATAGTTGTAATCTGAGGCTCTTCGGTAGAAGCCGAGAAAGAATCAAGGAGGAAGCTTGCAGGCAGACAAGGGTCGCGGTGCCGAGTAGAGGAGGCGAGCGAGAGAGAAACAAAGAGGATCGAATGACTGTTGGGTTGTGTGAGAGAAGAGGAGCAGACAAAAATTTTCCTGTTCGCGCGTAGGAACGAAAACGAGTAGAAGGTGCCAAGAGGGAAGGCGAGAACGAGCGGAGGTTTGCAAGGGCGAGCGGCTCGTCGAGCGAGGAAATAGCACGGGCCTCGATGTCGTGCTCAGGGAGGAAGCGCTCGAGCAGAGGGGGAGCGGGATCCAAAGATGTCTGGGAGTTCGAATGGAAGGGTTTCGGGCGTAGGGAGGAATTGCTCGAGAGAGCAGGCCGAGGGTTCTGCGTGAGGGAGATGCGAGCGAATCGAGCAGAGGAGTGAGATTCAGAGAGGGCTCTCGGTGCAGAGTGGAGGAGAGTGGGGAAAGGAGCGGGGACAATTAGGCTATGTCCCATTCTCTCAGGAAGGAGTTGGCGGGATTTCTATTCTGCAAATTCCCAAAGACCCGTTACACTTCATTGTGTGGGGAAATAATTACCTTCCACGCGAGGAGGAGACTTAGATGAAAAATTTTAATACCTAATTATATTCAATTGATTTGAAATTAAATGTCAAATTTAAAATTTAAAATTTGAAATTCAAAAATTAAGTGAGCTGAAAAAATTTGCCCGAGTTCAGCCCGCACCCAGCCAAAGTTGAACTTGGGTTGAGCCCAAACTCGCGCCTCACTAATTATAAAAAAAACGTGCATCAATTTTCACTCCGTTTGTGCGCACGCGGAACCACAGTGATATGGGTGTGCTTCCTAGCTAAAGTCGATGTCCTGGACGCATCCGTGTGGTCCGTTTCGCCATCTGGAGTCGTTCGGAAGAATTCACCGACGGTCGGGCAAAAAAAAGTGTCAAATTGTGGTGTGCGCGAGTGCTCGAGTCACTAAGGGTTCACCTAAGGCCGTCTGATCCTATGGGAACTCATTTTTGGGCTCTCTACATGTTATTCCTTAGCCCTTGCAACTAAGAGTCGAGTACTTTGGACTACTCATGTGAGGTCTTAAAAAAAAGGGTCAAGAAGCTGTTCGAATTTCTATGGGAGGTGGGCTCTATTATTAGTCCGCTAGGATGGTTAGTAAGGAATTCCTACAGCTAGAAAGCTATGACCTCACTAAAATGAGGTCAACAATTATTACAATTTTAAGTTAGATTATTTGAAATTTTAGTTTGGGGACAAGAAAGAAAATATCTTAAAAATCTTTTACTCGCTCGCCTTTGATACAAGATGATACCTTTTGAGGTTCCTAAAAGGTGTTTGGTAGCGGATTTTGCTTGGAGATGGATTTAGAATAGCAAGAGAATGATAATATGCAAGTTTGACGATGTTAGGACCTGAATCGATATTGATCGGTTGTTGCTTTTCTGGCTGAAAACAGCAAGCAAAACTCCAAACCGATGATATTCGGGCGATGACCATCTGTTCTTGAAAAGAGACAAACATATCACTTGCAAAAGAAAAGAACACTCTGAAGAGCATATAATAGAGAAAACTCTCTCAAATTTATAATCAACAAAATTGAAATCCATATAGCCGTCAGTTAACATATAGAAAAATTACCTAATAGAAAAGAATCTAATTAGTTATAGTGAAATAAGAAAAATAATAAAAAAAGGAATAAAAGCCGGCTGAATTAGGGAAATATCGGAGGTATGCATTTTCTTGATTGCGGAAGTCGTCAATTTCATGGGATCGCATAAGCCAATCAGAGTCGCATAAGTCCCTATTATAATGCTCCTGCATCGTATAGACCTTGTGATGAGGCCCTTTCCTTGCGATGTTTTGAGCTTATTTGGTCTGTCCAGTTTAACATTAGGCGTCAAAGTGCGCTCGATCAAATAGGAATTTTTATGATCTCAAGAGGTATATAAGAGCAGATGGTAATATTTCATTTTATTGTAAACCTCTATCAACCTTTATGTATTTTCATAAATTTTTTATCCTTTTCAATTCTCCTCTAAAGAAATCTTATACAGTTTATATCCTATATGATTCATAATCAATGTCACTGCAACCTTGGCTCGTAGATTGAAGACTATGATGTCATTGGCAAAGGGAAAATAATAACAAAACAAAACAAAAACTTAATAGCATTGATGAAAGATGCTGGAAATTAAATTGATAGATAAATATGAAAATGATTTAAGCATGCCAGCGAAGAAGCAATTTGGGTGTCCATCTGTTGAATCTGAATCTGTCCGGTAGATTGTACCCCGTGAATAGAACGTGAGAGAGAGAGAGAGAATGAGGACTTCCCCTGGTGGGGGAAATGTGGTGTACCCAGGCTCGTGGACCCATTTTATTTCATCAATGATATGCGTGACAATTGTGATCATCCCCTATCATGAAATCCTTCTATTTATAGAAGATAGGAGGGGTAAAATGTATACAATAATTATATATTTGCCGTGATTTGAAGAAAGAATCAAAAGATATTTTATAGATATTTAATTCAACCATTGGATCATCTCGAGATCGATGCAGACTTCATGTCCATGTTTGTCGGCTGACTGAAGTGAGGTGGCCGAGGGAGAGAGCTTGACCGGTCGACTGAAGTGAGGTGGCCAACTATTGAATTACCTCGAGATCGGTGCCGGCCATTTTTGAATATATACCATCATAGGAAACATCAAATAAAATACAATCATTATGGGATAAAATTTATCAGAAGATACACAAACTATATTATATAGATATAAAGTTCCTCATCGGACCTTTTTATCTATGAACGTTTTCTTGTGTTAGTAATTCTTAAAATATCAGAATAAAAAGACTATTCAATTTAGTTATGTAGATGATGTGTAAAAACATTAATTTTCTCTTAAACCTAAGTTTTCCATTCATATGCTTACCATTATTTTCTAATTGACTTAACATTTTGTTGCTTGAACTTTACAGGATGTGTATAAAAGCGTGCGTTCAACAATTACTGGGGTTATTCAAGGCCTAAATGCAACTGTTTTTGCATATGGTTCGACTGGAAGGTACCCTTTATTTACCCTGCTCTATAGATGTGGAAGACTGAAAATGGAGATATGGTCATTTTTATTCATGTCCTTGTTAATTTCTGCTCTTAATAGACTAATGCCGTTGTCAGATTACAGTTGAAAGCTACCATCCAAACAATGAGGATAATTGAACATGAAATTGGATGTGTAAGTAATTGGGATAGGAGATTTCGATGCAAAACCCAAATCCGAATTTTCGGCCAATTATGTTTTTAATGTCACAAACCACTTGGGTAAAGCGTTAAATGTAAATTGATGGCTAGGTTTCCTCCATTCTCACATGGATGCCACATGTCTGAATTACAAAACTTACCTTTCTGCGATGCAGCAGTAAGATTCAGCTTAAACTTCGTATTAATGGGACTTCCATGCGTCAGCTTTACCCATTAGTGATGCCTACTCTGAGTTCGGAGAAATCTTAATCTTTACATGTATTTTGTTGTAAAATTTTTTATAGCGCTTAACATATTTAAGTGTTAATTGTCTTCTACACCCCGTTCCTTAAAATATGAGAGATCTTAGGCCTTGAGCTGGAAACGAATTTGAGAAAATTGAGTGGTAATTGTGAATATTCTTCAACTTAATATGTAAAACAACTCCTTATGTTGATTATGAATTCACTAAATGAATAAGACTAAAATATCTTATCAATCAATTATGATGATAAAAAATATAATACTGTTAAAAAAAAGAAAATAATTAAAATAAAATTTTCTAATCGATAGTATGTTCGAACTATCATCTCAATGTTTCTTTTTAAGAGATGGATATCTCTTTTCAAACCAAAATAATCGAGACAGAGCATGAGGGGGAAAAAGGACAAGTATTTTGAAACCCTAGGTGCTCACGTGCGCTAAGTGGAGGAAGTTGAAGCAGAGGGCGTGCAATGCGACGTTGCTGTGTGTGAGTGCAAAAAGATCTCGAAGCCAAAAAAGGAAGCACTATTTGGCTTTGTGTGCAGAGACATGCGCATCTCCTCGGCGAAGGAGAAGAGGAGGTGAAGGCTTGTGCGCAGGAGAATAGAGACAAACTAAGGGATTGTGTGGTTTGCTGAAAATAGAATGCAATGTAAAAGGTTTACAAAATAATTGAATTAAAGTGTACTCTGAATACTTTGAAGTTGTTTGGTTGTTTGTAATGTAAATGCTTGAGAACTCTTTTTTCTGTTTGGTTTGACGAATGCAAGCTAAAGTAAAAATATTGTTATTCAAATCAAGATCCTAAAACATTTTAAAAATGAAATGGAAATTTCTTATATTGCCATATTTCCATGTATAAAAATGAAATATGAATGTATAAAAGTTCTAAATTTACATAACATTGATATGAGAAATGAATGGATCTTAATCTTAAAAATGCTCATATTGCCATGTATAAAAGTGGGTTAAATAACTAATGAAATTAAAATCTTTTAAATTAACAAATGAATGTTTGAGTTATTCTTGAGTCACTCCCTTATGATATTAGCTGGAACCGTTATTTTAGTCGTGTATAATAAATGAAATGGAAATAAAAATGAAAATGAAAAATGATTATATCTTTATTAGTATAATTTTTTTACGGTATTCCTGAGATGAATTTCTTAGGGAAAATAAATAAGAAAGGTAATTGACTAAACTAATTTAATAAATAGTTTTATAAAGGAAAAGTATAAATTTTTTTATAGTCTAATCAGCACGGTTCTTTGAGCATTCATGTTTAAACATTTGTATAATGATTTAGTATGTAATCAAATGTATATAATAAATATTTTAGCATTCCAGTTACTTTAATCTTAATGTGTTGTTAACTTCTTTTTCTTTGGAAAAATTTTGTTAGAGTAATATGACTAATAGGAGTGAGCTTGTTTACATGAGGAGAACTGTTGTGAATAATAGAAAACTGTTTGGTTTTTATATTTATTCACTTTTATTTTTCTCGTTGTTTCAATCTGGATGATCCGATGCATCATGTTAGATGATGTTTACTATTCTTTGTGGATTTGTAGCTTTTATATAGCTGGATATTATTGTGGACTACTATTACTGTTAGTATTATTAGCTTTTACAGTCCGGTCGTCCGTTTTCGCCTTGGTTATGTCCAAGCTTTAATATCATGTGTTATCAAACTATTAGGAATTAATTTTTTATTATTGTTGTGATTGTAAAAACCTTCGATTTATCCAACACTTTTTTAATGAAATATGAATCTAGAAGCACTTTAATGGAAGAAGAATTGACTTCTTTGGGCTATTTGAGGAATCTCTTGGCCCTCATTGGGATTAGTTGGATCAAGGAAGAGTTCTGGAATTATCTTTTTGGAATGAAGTTCCTTTTCTTCTCTCATTTCAAGAATTTGACGGTTATAATTTGCAATGAAACAATTAAGAGATTGGCTACTATCTGAAGTGGATGAAATCCCAAATGAAAGATATGCAAAACATGCAGACATTGACTGTTTTGCCATGATTAAAGGGTAATAATACATCTAAACATCTTTTTCTACAATATGGAGAGGTGTGACTTATGGTCACGAATGAAGAATGAGTATGTGGAGATCACACTAAAGCAAGGGCATTCATAGTCAATAACAACACTCCACAACTTGGTTTCACTATTATCTGCCTAAAGAGGTTGCATGAGATTTGGGCCATCTTGACAGAGCAAGGCCCTTCTTAAGTATTTAGCGACTAACACTTGTGGCTAAAAAATCATGCCAAGTTTCTTGACATAAGCACAATACGAGCGACAACATGTGCTTGTAAAGGATTCATTGAATCAGAGCACTTAGAAGTAGAAGGATTTGAGTGGGTTAAGTATGATCATAAGGATCTTTATTATCATCTTGTGTTTTTCTGATGTATATGATTGTTGATGATTGCTGATATTAAAAAAGATTTTACAAAGAAATAAAATAGATTTTTTCTTTTGATAATTTATATTTTTACGGTTTCGACCTTAGCTTCACTGACCTAGTGTTGATTAACATACAACTTGATTGAGCACAATTATGTTGGGCGAAACAATGTTATTTAGGACTTATCATATGGAGAATATGGTTTTGGTAGAGAGGAGGTAATATCGGAGTAATAACAGAGATTAGGTTTTATGAGGTGATCCTACTTTTCCATCTATCAATAGGAACTTTGTTGTTTAAGGGTCATTAAGGAAAGAATCAATGTGGGTAATTGTGCAAGTTGAGTATTACTTGAATAAGTTTGCATACTAGTGTCATTAAGAAGTATTTGGGATGGTTGAGCACTTTTAGTGGAGGGATTAAGATGTTTGACAATTATGATAACTTCAACAAAATTAAGGCCATTGATGTGCGATGTAGCATATTAATTTTAATCTTGGCCTTTAATATTATGGTGACACTTCAACTTTGATGTTGCATTCTTTTACTCTCATGCAGCTATAGTGAGGGCACTACACAAATGCACATAATGATAAGTGTGATGAGCAAAACCCACCTTGCGGTAGGCCAAATCATCATAAGGATTTAAAACCCATTGTCTAAAGAGTTTGATATTCTAAAGAACAAGGAGATGATGTGACCCATTTTCAAATCTCAAGTCCTAAATCTAAGGCCTAGCTTGTGACAAGGTATTCATGGAGTGGAGGGATAACTGACTTTAAGTTCATAGCTTTTAGTGCTAAGGTTCAAGATATACATTACTAAGGAATGAGTTCAAATCCACTCTAAACTCATAAAGTTCTAAATCTATTGACTAATTGATTCTAAGAGACTCTGAAGATGGGCATAATTGACGATGCCATTATAAATTCATAGGTTCTAATGATGCGAGCGTTCCATGTTGACGAGAGATCTTACATCATATCACTTATGGAGAGGCTAGAATCTATTATGGATCATTTAGCAACCTGGAGCCTACAAAGTCCACCAAGGGAAAAATTAAGGGCTAAACTATGGCTATTTAAGATCAACCTTGCTAATCAAGGGTCAAACTAAGCATCCACACTGAGAGATTGACACAGATTGATCATGATAGTCTTATTAAAACACCTGAAGGACCAATATGGATCAACTACAAAGCCTATGTTCCGAAAGGATGGCCCACAACCCAAATAAATCATGTAGTCCAATGGGAAGGGTCACTTAGAAAATTGAACCTATATACATGGAGTCCAATGGGAAGGGTCACTTAGAAAATTGAACCTGCTTAGAATGGTTTTGGTTAGGGTAAATGGGCTTTGTGAACAGCCTATGATCTAATGGGTCAAATAGGCCAAATTTTAGCCATAGGATAGCATTGAGCCAAAATTGGGGGAGCTAGACCCATTACGTCACCATTGAAGACTAGGACAGTTTGAAGGACAATGGGACAACCCTAAAGACATCTGGAAACACTTTGGGGGAGTTTTATATATTTTGTGATTTTTTAAGTAATTTTAATTAATAAAGAAAACTTTAAAATATAGTTTTAAACGCACATTAGGGATGATCTATGACCTAGTGGATTTGAAACATAAACCCCAAGGCCCTTTGACCCTAAGGAACATATGTCACGAGCTTTCAATATGTCAGCTCATAGATCTAGGAGAAATAAATATTTTAAAACTAAAAAAAATTAATAAAATTGAGGCATTAAAATATTGTTTTATATATGTTTTCTTGGTTCTAATTAATTTAATAAAATTTAGATAACTAGTTTATGTGATTTGGGTGAATATTTAAAATACCATACACAGATTAAATATTGTAGCCTGAATTAATACAACCATTTGATTTATCACAGAGTACTGTGATATCCTATCTTTGAAACCGGTCGAGTCAACTGAACTTTGCGGAGTAACTTTTACTTAAATGCATTATAGGCTCGAACTGAACTTTAGGAATTGATGAGCGCAACTCTATTCAGGTAATTTCCAAATCCTATGGTCCACCCAATCACAATTATGCATGCTGCAAACCATTGCAGCTGCTTGTTATCGCCTAGTGTCACCCTTTGTTGCAACACTTCACTATCGGCCAACTCCACTCAACACCATAGCTAGTTGCCATAGTTGTTGCAACCGTCTACCAACAGTGCCACTGCACAGCCCATTGCCGCACCATTGCAGCCGACTACCTTTGCTCGCCACCTGCCATTGCCCATGCCAGCTGTTATCTACATTTCAATGCATTTTAAATATATAAATTTAACATAATATTGGGGCATTTAGATAATGTATTTACATATCTCACACCTAAATTTTCATGTTTACACGCATAACACTCAAATATTTAATGTCACATAGAAAGTAGCACTATTCCTTCCTTTAAAAGTTAAAACCACCTTTTCATGCATAGGTTTAAAGCCCCAGAGTGCTATGTATGTTTTATATGTGAGCTATTTAAATACATAAGAATTGTGTTGTAGGTTTGTAAATTTAGCAAAAATATTTTAATACAATTAACTTAGATGCAATCAAACAACTCTTTTATTTATAAAATGTATATATTTTTACTCTGCGTTTTTGAAATACATGTATTTAGAAAGCATCCTACTAGTCAACACTTAAATTATTGAATCAATTTGCATGCTTTAGGTTGTATTCGGATCTATTGACTGAGAATTTTTGGGGGGAAAGCAGGATTTTTCTGCGCAGAACAGCATATTAATATAGTTGATATTTTAATTAAATTTGAAACCAATTTTTAGTGCGATTCTCTTCAGAATATGGAGCTTATTGCTTCAAAATTTATTCATAGTATGCACTTGGTTCTTCATTCTTTGAATTCCATTTTCTCACATTTGTTAGTCTTTGTTCCTTTTTTCTCTTTTGGATGACTTCTAAACTGCTTGACGAACTTCTTAAGGCTAATTTAAGTTAGATGCTCTGACTATAAGTTGAACATTTAGTTCTGCTTAAAGTGAGCCCTTTATTTTTTTTCCACTTTTGACATATTTTATTCCACATTGTCATTAGTGGGAAAACATATACCATGGCTGGGACTCAAAATGATCCAGGACTCATGGTTCTAAGCCTAAATACTATTTTTGAACTAATCAAGACTGACAAGAGCTCAGACAACTTTGAAGTCTCTTGCTCTTACCTTGAAGTGTACAATGAGGTATGGATTTCATTTCGATGTAATTACTGGTATTGCTCTATCCTTAAACTCCTAATTAAGTTTTGAATGGCATTTTATCATTCTTATCCCATACCATAAGACTGCAATATTGATAAAATTATCATCTTTTTTGTCGCATTCTAGGTCATTTATGATTTGCTTGAAAAATCATCTGGGCACCTCGAGCTCAGAGAAGACCCTGAGCATGGCGTTGTTGTTGCAGGTTTAAGAAGTATTAAGGTTATTGATTATCTGATTATGATGTTCCTATGTTTTATATTAATTTTAGCTTTTTTGGATCTTATTGGAAATCGATTTCTTATGAATTTTATTGATCTGTTACTCGACTGCTCTTGGTTTCACTGCATCCCCAACTCTTTTCAATTTTTTTTTTTTTTCTTCCGATTGTTTGGATAGCATCGTTCAGATGGTAGTAAGTCAATAGGGAAGGATTCTCATAGAGAATTTTAGTTGATTGTATTTCTATGTTCAAGACTAATCAGAACTTAGAAGTAATGGACTGCAGTTAAATTTAATGAATGGTTGATGTGGATTGCAATATTTAAACATCTGAGTGTCATCTCTTCTAGAACTAATTTTTCATTGCCAGTTTGTTAAAGATAACGCAAGTTTCAAAGATATGAAGAGTTTATTGGGATTGTGCCAACCAATCAAAGAGGATAACAAGTTAGATGGTAGTTGATACGTTGTGTGTCACAACCAATATTTGGACAAGCAAGCCAAACTTAAGGCTATGGTGGAGTTTTTTCCATTGGTCAAGATGTTAAAATTAGGACTCCATTGACATATTGCTATCTTTTTATAAATTATTAATGTAAAATGTTTAATGAGAGCATCTAATAGTACTTAACACATCATACAACGAAATATAATATCATTACAAATTATATCAATATTAATTCAAATATGGTTATTGTACAATAGAGAAAGCTTAAGATTAGTAGATTACTAATGAAAATGCATTATCTAATTATTATTAAAATGCAATGTCAATGTTTTGGAGTGAAGCTAAAATATTAGAATAAAATCTTATAAATTAATCTCCTATTTTGACAAAAAAAACTAGATAAAAATCATGAGAATATATATATATATATATATATATATATATATATATATATATATATATATATATATATATATATATATATATTTATATCTGTGTGAGTGTTAAGGTTAGAGGAGAATAGTTAAAGTCATTAGCATTTTTCTATAATGCATGAGTAAAGGAGAAGGCCTCAACGTTCTTCGCATTCGATGGGAACAACATCATGTAAAAATTTGTCATTAAGTGGGTGAGAGATGGGATGTTGTGAGCATTGACTGAAACTTGAGCCAAACCTATGACTTGTGAATGCCAAGTACAAATTGAATAAGAGGATCAAATGTTTGAAGGAATCGAGCAGGAAGAGTGCTAGGACTACAAACGTCAAACCCATCAAATCCTTAAGCAAAAGTGAGTGCGTGGTTGTGATGGTTTATAGAATCAAGTGGTCATATCACTTGAGTTGTGGTTTATAAATGTCAAACACGAACACAAGACAAGATTGAAGAACCTAAAAGCTTTAAAATGTCTCTTATGTGCCTCCGCGTGTGACGAATATGTTGGGATGTTTATGTTCCATGTCACCCTCATATGGCTTGAAAAATGTTTACATTTTAAGAATATCAAACACGTATTATGATGTGCCAAAGGTGTTTTCACTTCTGACACGTGCAACAAGAACACAAATAGCATTTTGAAATGTCAATGCTTTGTAGTCACTTCCACTCGGCTCATTTTGTTCAAGTGATGGAGCTGATGATCTAACCACTGTTTGGAGTTACATTGAGGCCTTGGATGAGTAGAAATGTTAACCACATAGAGATTGAGTTTATTGGCATATTTATTTTGAAGAGAAACTAATAAAAGAGCATAAGTGATGAAATATAGTCAATCTATTAATAAGTTCAAGCTGCCACAACTAGAATTCTATTCAATGGAGTTCAAGATACAAATTTTTACAAAACAAGGCCCTCTAATTGAATACAAAAAAACTTGTCGACTAGGGCTAGTCAGCTCCCACTCACTTTTACTCATGCATTCCAAGCCCAACCTCAACTCATTTCCTAGAGGTAAAACAACAAAAAAAAGTTGAGGAAAAGTTTGTGGAAACAGGTAAACAAAATTTAGTAGTTTCATCAGCAATGCTGTTAGGATGACCAAGGTAGGTTTGAGCAATTCTCGAAGTCAACTCAAATTTTCTAGTTAATCTTGTTGGCTGGTCACAAAACTTCACAACCTCAAGGAGAGTGGGTCATTGTCCATGCAGGATAACATTACCATTTGTAAGCTTATTCATCGTGTACAAAAGTTATTATTTCCATAGTTTACTTCATCAGATGATTGTAATCACATAGCAGCTATCAATGTCAATTTTCACATCATTTTCATTATCCCTAAGGTGACTATATGAACCTCTCATTTCCGCTTTATTAAGTCATCTCACTTAACATTCTCATTCCATTTATACATATGCGAGAATCACATAGCTGATACACATCGAAAATCTACTAAAGATGGGTTTAATATCCCCTTCCTAAAGTTTATGCAAATTGTGGAGGTTAACTGGCTTTTGAAATACTTTGCTTGGTTGCTGGAGATCTCTCCGGGCTATGTTAAAGTTTCTGCTCACTCCATTCTTCTTTCTTCTCTCACTCATGTAATGAGACAGAATCTTTGGTCACTAAGTCATATGGGTTCATATGGAGGGATATGCAAGAAATTGGGGGTTGACTAATCATCCCTTTGGTATCAGATTGATTTACTAGATTGTGGAGACGTTATCTTCATGATTAGGACATGTGTCAGCATTGACTATGTTGTTTCTCTAACAAAAACAGTTCTTAAGAGGAGACTACTAATAATTTCATATAAGCTATTGAAAAGTAAAGTCACTCGCAATATTGATTGGCTTGATTTGGTAGGCTAAATTCAACCTGAACTGATTAATCAAGCAGTATAACCTCATCCCCTGATAACTAAGGTTGAGAATTTAGCTTGAAGATTATCCATCGCTCACAACTTGAGTTTGGATCGAAGTAAGCAAGCTAAGTTATAAGTTGAAATCATTGTTCAAAATTATTTCAAGCCTATTTTGAGGCATACATGAATTGGCTTGAAGTTTTTTTTTTTTAATTTATTAGAATTATATATATATATATATATATATATATATATATATATATATATATATATATATATATATATATATTGGAAACGCCCAAAGGCTAATTTTATTAAAATTGAAAAGGTACATAAATGTTGTATGAGAAGACTCAATAAAGACGTTTACCCATACGATATACACACACTAACATCCCAAAAAAGATAAGCCAAATACAACTCAATAATTCAAAACTCGCAAAAAACAAGTTGCTAGGGGCGAGCTAGCTTAGTCCTGCCTCTGCCTTTGGTTATAGGAACGGAGTCAGCTAACAAATTGCTGAGTGTGGTGCCATTACCTAAAGTAACTAAAGTATCATCCATTAAGTTCCCAAGCTGGGGTGTGCCTCCATTCTTCTTCTTCCTCCTAGATGTGTAAACCTGTCATTCCTCATCCGAAGGCTGGCTCATGTGATCAGTGTGGTCAACAGATTGTCGGTCATGAAGAAGAGGATGAGCCCCTTGCTCCTGACTAACAATAACAACATTCTCATTCTGAAGATGTGGTAAACATGTATCCTCAACACCTGATTCTTCCTGAGGATGTGGAGTTGCGCTGCTTTCCTGATTATTGGACCGAACAATAGTCTTTGGAGGTAAGGATCCTGCAGTATTGTTTTCAACAGTGATAAAAGCTGTAGGTTCCCAATTGAACCATCTGCCAATACATCAGTCGGAAGAACATAAACAATATTGTCTCCAGTAGTGGGAGGGAGAGGTGGCAGCGTGTCAACCATTGTTTCAACAATCAGTGGAATGTACTCGGGAGTGGAGGAGGGACAAGTATGAAGTGGGGCAGACCCAATAGCATTTTTTACTTGGAGGTTTTAGATTCAGATGTAAATGATAACATTGAGAAATCGAATGTCGAAACATAGGGTAGTGGGTGCAGTAAAGAGGTATCTGTTCGAGTTCTGCGTGCTGCCAAAATCTCTGATGTTGTGTGTCAACACATATCTCTCCCGGAAAAGAGAAAATAATATCTTGTTCTATCAAAATTTTAGCTTTAGAAGGCCGAGTTAGATTAACTGTAGGTGTATCAGTTTTGAGAGATTTACCGTATACCATAGCTAAGGCGAAGATGAGCTCTTGATCGTAAATGTGGACCTTCAAACTTGGGAAGCGCAGCCAAAAAAGAATGGTAGGAGGTTCAGTACGAGGGTCAAAATCTACCGTCAAATTTAAAACCTTCATCATCCGGTTGTCTATTCGAAGGAGTCTTCTCTCAAACAATTTGACGTAGTCTTCATCATCTGATGATTGAATGAGAATATGCCGACCGTCCAATTTACCAATCTTTCAACTCTCTTTCAGCTTCATTTGCTCAAAATTCTTTTGAGTTAGCTCGAGTTTAGGGTTTCCATAAAAAAAACTTACCTACTAAGAACAGTCGACAGGGCGCAGCTAGGGTGGAGGTTTCGGCGTTTGTGAGAAAGATTGCAGGTTTACTGTTTTTACGAGTTGCTTTTGTGAGAAAACCCGGTTTCAACGCCAATTGCAAAATCACTGTGGTATCGCTACAGGAACATATTCGAAAGAGGGGCAGGAGCGGGGTTATAATCGGCAAGGGCGGCGACATAGGAACGAGGCCTTGAAGTCATCTCCTTGGCCGGTGTCAGTGACTGCGTGAGGAAATACCAGAGAAGTCGAAGGGAGAACCGGGATCAATCTTCGGGGAGGAGCCCCTACTTCGAGCTCAGCGTTGAAA
Organism: Papilionanthe hookeriana x Papilionanthe teres; assembly: GCA_022702705.1. Lineage (NCBI taxonomy): Eukaryota > Viridiplantae > Streptophyta > Magnoliopsida > Asparagales > Orchidaceae > Papilionanthe > Papilionanthe hookeriana x Papilionanthe teres. Next base: position 5,797,214 of record CM040435.1, read on the forward strand.
GCATAAACTAAAATAGATGACGGAAATTCGTGCGAGTTGATGCCGAAGAAAACGAAACTTCTTCCTTGAGTTCGACGAAAACGACGAAGTGTGACGTGCGAGCTAATGTCGAAGAAATCGGACGAGAAAACTTTGTCCTTGAGCTCGACGCAAACAACGAAGGTAATGACGGACCACACTTTGAAACGAAGCTGCGAGCCAAGGAAAACCTTCGTTGCTGTGCTCAACGAGACCGACGAAATGAAAAATCGAAGATTCACCGTGAGGTTTCGTCACAGTGCGAGCTACCCTGACGATGACATATATACATATATATATATATATATATATATATATATATATATATATATATATAATAGAAACCTGAATAAATTTTTAAAATGCATTTGTGATAAAATTTTGAGTTTTTTTTAAATTTATTTGTATTTGCTAAAATTAAGCGGGTTCAATCGAAACATGCTAGCTCATTTCATTTTTTGAGCCAGAATGAATCCAAATAGCTCCATTCGAGCTACCTCATTCGATTTCAAACTTGAACCAGTTCGTTTTAATTTCAAACATAGCTGGCTCAAAATCAAATACAAGGAGCTAAGCCAATCTCGAGCTATTGCAAGCCCCTAGCTCGGTTCAAAATTGGATCATTCATCGCCCTACTTGCAACTTCCGAAGGAGTCCTCTTGAATGGATCTCCATCCTCTTGACAAAGTTTGTCATTACCCAAATGAGTTTAAATGGAACTCAATCACCCTTCCCCTTGGGTTTGCCAATCATGTTATTCGGTCAACCTATCTAGCTCATTGATCCTCTACTCAATCCATATTGTGTTTGCTAAGGGTTCGGTTTATTGAACTGCCAATTTGATTGGTCTCAGGGAACAATTAAGTACATAGGATTTTAAGCTTGCAATTCTTAATGATTTTTTTTTTGGAATTAATAACTTTTTCTCTTTTTGCAGTAATGTTTTTATAAAATATGAAAATCAAAACCTCGATAACTCGGTTCAGTAATGCTTCAGCTCCTGTAGGTTTGGCTTTGGGTCCAGTGATTTTCTGAAAGAATTATGTAAATTAATCTATCGCATAGCAATAAATTCCATAGATTGCTTTAAAATAAAAATTCAAATTAGATTCAGAAGGGTCCTATTCCTTTGATACCTCTATTATGGAACATTTAGCTATTTGTTTTAATTGAACTCCTTGGCGTTATGACATCATTCTGCATATTAATTTTCATGAATACTTTATTTAAGCATATATTGCATGCTTATGCCATAGATAACGAAATTATTCTAAACAGGATTACATGCCTTACATTTTCATTATTTATTCTCTTAGGATGCTCTCATTTCAAGTTTACTCTTATTGTCACTTATTGTATTGTTCGATTTCCTCAGGTTCAATCAGCTGATAGAATTCTTGAACTTTTAAATCTTGGAAACAGTAGGCGTAAGACAGAAAGCACAGAGGCCAATCAAACTTCATCACGGTAAACTATAGAATTTTAGCATATATTTTATTCCTGCCTTTCAAAATTCTAATCATTTATTAGAACTTTGCAACCATTCTGATCCATGAGATGAAAATTTAGACTTAATTAATGCAGTACAAAAGTCTATTAAAGCCCTTTGTTTCTTTTTTCTAATGGCTTGTTTTGTTTTTTTGTTTTTTGTTTATTTTTCTATTTTTCTTTTATTTTTAAAATATATTTGTTTAATATATTTTTTACATATTTTTATATTTTGTTTCAAAAAAAAAACATGATTTTGAAAATACTAAAAAAACTTATGTTTCGAGTGTTTTTTAAAAATTATGATGTATTAATCAAATATATTTTATTTCAAATCAAAGCATAATAAAACAAAATAAAAATTAAAAAGTAAAAAAAAAAAAAATTATCCCAAACGGCCTGCAAAATGTGAATTTTATCCTGCTTTCTTTACACTTTCGTTTTATTTTCTTCAGGATTTTAGCCCATTTCTAATTTCGTTGTTGACTTTCTAGCTTACAATATATGTATGGCTTGCCAAGTTAAGGTTAGGAAGATGTACATGCATACCACACAATTCTTATGTACTTATGTAAATTTTCATATTTACATTTATAACACTCAAAAGTTTAATACTTCAAAAATATGACAATTATTAATTTTTTTAAGTGAAATACACATTTTTTATGCATAAATTTATGGCACGAGAGTGCTATAAACGTAAATATGAAAGTTTGTGTTGATATGTAAAGACATGAATTGTGTGGTATGTATTATGTAAATAATTTCCTAAAATTATACACTAGTTTAAACGACCTTTTTTTGTTTCTAACTGATATCAACAGTTCACATGCTGTACTGGAGATCACTGTGAAAAGAAAACAGAAAAATCAACACCGCAGTCAGATTCTGCGTGGAAAGCTTGCACTCGTAGATCTGGCTGGAAGGTTGCATGTTCTACTTAGCACACTTTCTCTGTAAATTCAAGTTTTACCTTTTTGTTTTGAAGTTGTGTTGCCATTCATTTTTCAGCGAAAGAGCTTCTGAAACGAATAGTGGAGGGCAGAAACTTAGAGATGGATCAAATATTAATCGCTCACTTCTTGCTTTGGCGAACTGCATCAATGCCTTGGGAAAACACCAAAAGAAGGGTCTCGCATATGTTCCTTATCGAAATAGGTAACTGACAAGTTTTACCACACAAGATAATGATTTTTGAGGGACATGTACATAAATACCACCTATTCTTATGTACTTACACTTCTAACCCCTAAGCTTTGCTTTTTTACATTTATACCACCCAAAACTTTTATATCACATTATAAATACCACTATCTTAAATTTTAAAAAGTGAAATACACTTTTTTATGCATAGATAAGGTGGCGTGTATATAAAAATTGAAGTTTAGGTATTATATATGTGTAAATACATACGAATTGAGGTGTATGTATGTAAATCTCCCTATTTTTATAGGTGTCTTATACTTAGTACTCTGCAGCAAGCTGACTCGGATATTGAAGGATGGTCTTAGCGGCAACTCACAAACTGTTATGATTGCTACCATTTCACCTGCTGATGATCAGTATCATCATACAGTCAATACCCTGAAATATGCGGACCGCGCCAAGGAAATCAAGACACATGTCCATGTAAGAGTAGTCCTTGGCTATTTACATAGCACACAATTCTTATGTATTTAAATATCTTAACCTAAACTTCCATATTTACACATATAGCACTCAAATCTTTAGTATCACAAGAAAATAGCACTATTGTCACTTTTTAAAAGTGAAACACACCTCTTCATGCATAAGTTTTAAATACCAAAATGCTATGTGGGCAAATATGAAAGTTTAGGCATGAGATATGTAAATACATAAGAATTGTGTGCTTGGTATGTAAATTTTCCTTTTTTGGGGGATTTTTTAGCTATGTGCACTCGTTCATAGATGATAATTTAGTTGAGACTTATAAAGTAATCATTTTCAGTTATTGATAATTATTTCCTTGAACCATCCTAATCTGAGAAAAAAGAGGAGAAATAATAGGCAAAATTTAATTGCAGCCCACAAATAACATTTGAAAATATATATTTGCATTGTTTTTTTATCCTAGGTATGAAAGGGATAGGACAAAGTTTTGTTGTTTATTCTTTTGTCTAATTAATAAAAAAGTTTGAACTTTTACTGAGTTGATGAGTATGGCCTTTTGCTTTGGCATTAGAGATTCATCCCAGAATTTCTGGGGCAGAGAAAGTGATTTTGAGCTTTCTTACTTAAAGATTTGCTACCATATGGTTCATATTTGGTTTAAAAATCACAAATATACTAGTTCTGTTATGGTTACTCTAGTTTGACTCACCATTTGTCTTGATCCTATAAATTTTATCCCACTGCATTGGCTTTTATGTTTACTGAAATTATTTAGGTTTCAATCGTAGCAATAGCTAAGGCTGGCTTTTTCTTAACCTAAGCTACATATTCTTACAAATAAAGCATCAACTTATAAGATTGTAATGAAATAGCTTAATATTTTTTGTTGCATCAAATTGAGTTCTGATATCTAAGATTGATTTTGATTTTTCTTTCTTTCAGAAAAATATTGGGATTATCGACACTCATATCGCAGATTACCAAAAAATGATAGACAATCTCCAGGTAATGGTATTTTTATGAAGAAGCATGCGCATGTTTAAATTATTGATAAGAATTTTTCTAAATTGATAATTATAGGTGGAAGTTTGTCGTTTGAGAAAAGAACTGGCTGAGAAGGAGTCTCTAAATGTAAAACCTGTTGAGAAAACTTCAAATGATGAGATTTCTTGGCTGAATGCTCTAAGCCAGGAAACTAGTGAAAATGTCCAAGAACGCATAAATCTACAGAAGGCATTGTTTGAGCTTGAGGAAACAAACCTTCGAAACCGCACTGAACTCCAACATCTAGATGATGCCATCACAAAAAATAAGGTTCGCGATCTTGCATATCTCAATGGTAGTTAGATTTTAGGGATAGTTACTTACATAGCACTTGGAGCATTGTTATTTCCAAAACTAGCACCCAAGTGATTTTTTGAACAACCCAACCAATTTATTTAAGCATGCCTTGATCAAACCATCGGGAATTTGATAAAAATGAAAAATATGGGTTGATGTTTGATTATGAATTTGAAAATGGATGAAAGATGGTGCTAGTCTTGTAAATAGCAATGTTTTGAGTGCTATATATATATATTGTGTGTGTGTGTGTAATTTCCCAATTCTAGATTTTAATTGAAGCATATTACTCGGAGCGGGACACGCTCCCGCGAGCGAATATAATGCGGGAAGCAACTCCCAATTTGTACCTGGACCGAACTGATCCAAGTTTTTTTCGATGACTTGGAGTTGGACGGTCCTCTTAGCAGACTCATTGTTATCCTTCAAAGGCTATGTCCAAGAGTTTGAGTGGTGCAGGTTGTATCTCTCTCCCAATGTGGTGATTATCTTTCCTACACTCTTCCGCATCTTCCCCATGGTACTCCTTGCTGCTCTCCATTGCTGCAGCCGCCCCCAAACAGCACTCGTTTGTTGTTTTTCACTGCAGTTTTCCAACCAACCCTTCATGCTTCCTGCGTCCGCCCCGGTCAGCCACCTTTTTCCATCATGCAGTCCCCCGCTTCACCTCCTTCGCTGCCGTCATCTTACTCCACTGCTGCAGCCCCCCCGGGACACGAATCTTTGCTGTTAATCATGCAGTCCAGCCGCCCGCCACCTGCTTCCATCAATCCAGCCTGCTGACTCTTGGCTGCAGCCCCTTTCCCCTTGCTGCCATCATTCGAAAACAGAAAACCTGCTATTTTCATGCTGTCCTGGCTGTTCAAGCCTTTCTCATCGCACCTCGCAGCTCCGCTTGCCACCCCACTTGCTGTCAGTCTCAGTGTCCCCCAACCGTTCTATCCCCTTTAGTGCGTTACCACCATTTCCCCTCAGTCCCACAACCTCACTACCTTGCCGCTACCTTCTCAAGCCGTAATGGCAACCACCATCACTCAGAGATCAACCCCAACAGCGTGTCATGTTATCGTGATGTTGTTATTTTTCATTTCAGTGCGTGTTTGGTTATAACCGCCTATTACCTATTATCGTTTGGATTAACTGCGGTACCAACATATCTTACGAAATTTCTTGGAAGATTTTTGTTTAGTTTTTGTTTATTCCTTCCACCTGTTCAAATCTTTTTGGTGGCCTCTTGGGTCATATAACTGAAATCAGCAGGTTAATTAGCTAAACTTTTGTTGAGTACACTGTAACTTTATATATATTATAGAACACGGCCAACTATTTGTTTCTTTCCCATTATGCAGTGACATATTGCACTTCAGTTAAAGAATATTTTTCATGGATAATTATTTTTCAAGCTTTCTCTTATGGATACTCTCAGTTGTTAACTCTTTCTATGAAATAGGTAGTTTTGAGCTCCTAAAGGAGCTCTTATGAAATTATTGATTAAAAATTGCAGACTAGATTACCTATTTGCTGAATTTTTTTTAACAAAATGGCATCATATATAACCTCAAATGTTAATTCTACCCCTAAAAAGTTCAGCAATCAGTCAAATCATTTCAGCAGGCAGATGTATGAGCCTGGAAATTACCCTATTTCACTTGTAGTGATGGATTTTTAACAATTTACAGATGCTGATCATTGTTTGACAACAATAATGTCAATCTGTGAAACTGTTTGCATCACAGCTGTAGCTGAACTTCACTGATTGGCGATTGCCCATTCCTCGGTTTTAACAATATTGTATGTTGAAAGGAAAAAAAAACGTTGAAGCATTTTATCACTACAAAATAAAAATATATATATAATACTGTGAGGGCACGGTTGAAAAAAAAATGTAATTTGTTCTATATCTCAGGTGTGATATTCAATGCTTGTTCTATCAATTCACAACATTTTGCTTTGATAATGTACCAAACATTATATAAACCATGTTGGGTGTTGTTTAGTTCAATTTTTCAATCTATGTTTTTGTGTTCCGTTTTCATCTGCTAAGAAGTTCTTGGATTGATGTTCTTATTGAAAGGATGAAGGAATTGCTCATGCTCTGAAATCAAGGAGGCAACTTATTCTTGATAACATACGCGACAATGAAGAGGCTGGCACTGTATACCGGAAGGTTGTCCGGGTCTCCTTTGTCACTCTGCTTTCACATTTTGTAGCACCAACGAATGAATACTACATTCATTCTTTTTTCTTCAGGATATTGAAGCTAATGAGAAGCATCGTCGCCATCTTCAAGACATGATTGAGGAAGCCATCAGCAGCAATGGTAACAAAACCTACTTGCATATTCTCAGCCAGTACAGGATTCTGGTAAGAGAAACCATTTGAAATCTTTGTTTCCATGCTAGGAGTCTTGGGTTTGTTTGGAATCGCTTTTGTTTTTTGTTCTTTATTCTTTGTTTTTAATCTTTGCTTTTATTTTAAAAACATATTTGTCTAGTGCAATTTGCGCATGTTTTTATCTTGGGGTTTTTACATAATACAACTCAATTCTTACACATTTACATATCCAACATCTAAAATTTCATATTTATATGCAGGCACTGAAATCTTTAATATCACATCAAAAATACCATTTTTACTTACTTTTTTTAAGTGAAGTATGTCTTTTCGTGCATAGGTTTATGACACCAAAATTTTATAAATATAAATATAAAAGTTTAGGTGTTAGATTATGCTAATAGATACTAATTGTGTGGTATGTATGTGAATTTTCTTTTTATTTTTTTACTTTCAAAAACAAATTAACTTCGTTTTTAAAAACACTCAAAATATCTAAAAGTTGTTTAGAGTGTTTTTAAAAACATCTAATATGTCATTTATCACATACCACGAATGTCTTATTTCTAGTATAAATATATACAAAATAAAATAAAATAAATAAATAATAAAATTCAAAAGTGATCCCTTAGGGCTCTTAAACATTGTGAAGAGATTCTGATTATGAATTCAAATTGTTTTGGCATAATTAAGGGAATGGCGAATACCGAGCTGCAATTCGAAATAGCCATGCGTGATCAAGTTATACACAACCAAAGGGAAGCACAAAGAAACCTCTGGAACATGCTGTTGGGATCAGGACTTGGGCAGAAGCAAATGCTGGATTTGGCTGCTAAACAAGGAATAACAATAGAAAATTGGGCCATCTCTGCTTCTGGATCCCTAAACAAGAAGCCATCAATGCCCTGTGTTCTTCAGCATCATCAAGATATCAGCTCTACTGCTTACATGCATACTATATGCCAACAGGAGCACCACAGTTCTTATTATGTTTTGTCTTCTAATCATTCTACTCCAGCATTTTCGGGTGTGAGATGTCCCTTTATATCGGGAAAGCTTAATCCAAATGCTTGTGTCTTCTGCTCGTCGATTAGAACTCAGGCTTTTCTATGTCGTGAAGAAGGTTTCTCGTCGCCTTTGTGTGGTGAAGGTCTCGGGCAGCAATCCGAGTAAATTACACTCTTCATGAATGCTTCATGCTAATGGTTAACCATAAGATGCCAATCTTCAACTCCATTCTTCGCGTGCTGTCATTCATATATCTCTCTTGTTAATTTCCCTCACCTTCTTCTTGCAGGATCCCTCCATTGTTAGCGCACAAATTTAAACAAAGTTGTGCCAATCAGAGAAGAAAATTATTTACACAACAAATTCAAAGGAGGTAATTTATTGTCTTGCATTAGACCCCAATATATGAACTTCAAGAATTTCAAGCCAGCACTTTCAATTCTGTACATTTCCTTTTTCTCTCTTCTCCTTCAAATTTGAATGCATGCATGCATGCTTGCTAAATTTCATTGCCTTGTCAGCTACAAGCACTCCCCACATGAGAGAAGTGTCACAATAGTCCCCTCGCTCTTTGCATGGGGATTATTTATCTCAGATTCTATAAAAGTGTTACTTTAATCTCTAGACTCTTTTAATATGGGACTAAAATAATCTCCATGGAGATATATTTCAATTTTAATCTAACAAGTTTGGAGATTAATTCGACACTTTTATATACTATAGGACTAAAATGATCCCGTGTAAACAGTCAGGGGTCTATTTTGACACTTTACTCCTTTCCATATATTTATGAAGAATTGGATCGAATGCAGTCTGATCACCATATCAAATGAACCAGGCCGGTATGATCCGGCGACCCGGTTAGCTAATGAGAATACCAAAAAACTCATTATAGACTCTGGTTTCACTTAGCATATATGAAGTTGATGTATATGATTGAAACACATCAAATTCCCCTACTATATGAAACTTTATAACTATTATTCAAATAAGCTATGAATATGTGAATGCATATTCTCAATGATCTTATCTTACCATTTCACAATTAGCTGGTCTCTTTTTCAGATTCATGCCAATATTTACTCATTTCTCATCTTTTCCATGTCATTTCTTTATATTTAGGGTGGTTTTAAGCCAAAAGCTGTTTTGGAGAAAAAATATATATACATAAGCAGTGCTTCTCTGTAGAAATTTATGAAATGTAGCAAGTTTTAGTGGTGTAAATAAGTCAGGCCAACTCATGAGTCGGCTCGGGCTTGACTCGATAAGTGGCTCATGAAGAGAGCTCGATGAACTTACAGGTAAAAGCTCAAGCGAGCGCCGACTTGATCTGTTAGTTCGTGAGCCGAATCATTTAAAAACTAGTCATTTAAGAACTATATTTAAATATATATTAAATTTAAGAACTTTTTTAAATCATTAAAAATGCTTACAAATTTACATTTTATCACATGATTTTTATTATTTATTTTTCATGTCGACACTAGTTTAAAATAACATGTTCTCTTTCGTATTAAATAAATTGGCCTTTGAGATAGCTCGAACTCGTAGAATTAAGCTTGAGCAAAACTCAAGCCCAACTCAATCTTGACTCTAAGCTCGACTCCGCTCATTTATACCGCTAGCTAGGTGTCGTTTATTACAAACAAAAGGGTGTATATTTCAAATCTGCATCCTATAAATTCTAATAATTTCTGTTGTTTAGCTTGGAAAATTGAGTAGAACATGAGCTAGCTCGAAAATACGATCAATGTCGAGTTGAACACAAACAAACTTATGATTTGCCTAATATGAATACGAGTCAATTTTGATAAAGAGTTAATACAAACGAGTCGAGCACGAACAAAGTTTTAATTCACTCAATCTTAACTTGTTTACACTCCTTGATGATGATCGTGGAAGCTAACGAGATGACGTATGGTTGTTTGTACTTAAACAATTGTAAGATTGGAAGTGTTTAAAACTTTGAAAGTATTCTAAATAGAATTAAAGTAAATTCATGTATTTATTATATTTTACTGATATTTGATTGTTTATAAAAATAATTAGGAGTTTGTTATACTCTATAAATTTTGAGGCTTCACACAAATTTTGAGATAAATTTTTTGAGTAAGAAATATTCAAACTCTAATTAAAAGTTATTCAGAACTTTGATTTCAGCACACTTATAATAAAACTGTCTAGCTCGATAAGATACTCAATTATACCAAAAATTGTCCAATCTGAGTTAAATTAATTCCAGATCAAGCCATCAAATTACTTTTGAATGCTTTTAGTGTATAATTGAAAAAACAAATGAAGTTTAAATCTGACATGTTTATAGTCAAACATAATTGAAAGAACAAATGAAGTTTAAATCTGACATGTTTATAGTGAAATCGGGCATCACAGTGAGACGAATCTATCGAGCCCATGGTCGGTCAGTTAATATCATCAAGACACTCAATTATCTATTGAATACCGTTCGATCAAGAGAATCACTAAAAGCCGTCTTATGGAGTGGTATGAACCACCCCCAACATCTCTAAACCGTAGATCTGGCGAATGTATCCCGCTCTTACAACCACCAACAACAGTACTCAACCATCGACAATCTGTTGGCCACCCTTACTAGCTGATGTGAAGCTCTGGGCGGAGTCCAGACTTGCTTTGTGGAGCGACATAGCACCATGCGAAGCAACAACTTGCACCGCAGAGTCACGAAGCATTCTATAGAACCACGCGTCATCTCAATTATCATGCCAACCTTAAAAATAGCATATCGAAGCTCCAACTACTCATTGCGACCGCTCCATCTCGTAAGTTAACTGGCTCATACGTGCCTATTGTAATTTGAGGAACTGTGCAATCATTTTTCAATCTACATGGTATAAGTATTTGTGCGTGAAATCAACAACATAGTAAATCCTTTCAATTGTGTCAGTTCATTAGAATTCTCCGGCACTCAAAAAGATATAAATATAAAAAATAATACGAGGGTAAGTATGTAAATGCCCGTAATTTTATAATCTGACGTGGCAGAATTCGCCACGTCATTATAAACTTTCAGCCAATAGCATTCGACCTGCGCGTCACGCTATGAATTTCTTCTCAGTCCGCCTTCTGTCAACTATTATAATAACCTCGTTCCAGAATCTTCTCTCTCTATTAAAATTAATTTCCTCTCTCATAGTCTCCCCCTCTCCAATCCCTTCGAAATCCTCAAATCGGAAGAGAAATTCCCGATACTCATTCGATTTTTAGCTGGAAATTGCTCGGATTTACAGTCCGATGGCGATCCAATTCTGTTCTACTGCCGGATTTCTCCTGCTCGTCTGGATCGGAGCCGTGAGTGCTCTAATAAGCTCCGAAACCCTAGCACCTCCGGTACCGAAAGCGATCTCGGTAAGCAAGGGCGATTCATCAGCGTTTTTCTTAAGTTGCTTGTCTTTTTGTATTGATCATTGGAAATTCTAATTATGATGTTTGGATTTGGTAAAGGAATTGAGGGATTCAATCGTGAAGGGGCTAGGTTTCCATGGGGCGGAGGATTTCAGAGTATCTGGATTCGATGTAAGGGATGCGCGCGTCGGACAGTCGGTGGCGTACGAATTTGATATAGAGGTGGAGAAGAAGGTGATTCCGTTTAAACTCTTGGAGGATGTGAACCGGTGGGATTTTGTTGATCTTCCGATCTTCCGGCCGCCTGCGTCGGATGTTGGTGATGAAGAGAAGGCGTTGGCGGAGAGGGGGAGAGTTGAGGATGGGGTGGCTGCACCGGTGCTTCCCCCGTTCCAGATTGCGGGGCCGATGGAGCTGTGGATTCAGGATGCGGATGATATAAGGCTCGCCTTGCCGGTAACGATTTCTTCCTGTTTTTTGCCTTCATTCGTAGTTCATTTTTAATTTAATTGGTCTCCGTGCTGGATTTTTTTAACATCATTTTGTGAGTTTTTTATTGCTCTTTAATCGTAAATTTTTGTGGTATGCATGTTAAGTTTCCGAAATTATTTGTATGCTTATATGCTGGAATTAGTGGCCAAAACGAGCTGAACATGAACGAGTCTGGGTTCAGCTCTTATTTGACTCATTAAAAAAATATTATTGTATGTGTTCGGCTCGTTTACATTTCAAAAATATAGCAAGCCAAACAGCTCCTGTTCGTCAAAAATATATATATATATATATATATATATTTTGACAACCCTAGTCATGCATACAATTGTTAGGGGTGTAAACGAGCAGACCTTGAGCGAGTCCAAACTCGACTTGTTAAAAATTATCATTATGCGTGGCTCGTTTATATATCGAGCTTAAAAAACTTGTGTTCTACTCACCTGCTTATCGAGCCGAACACGAGCTATTCACGAACAATGAGCTATTTTGACAATCTTAATTACACAGCCGTAGAATGTTAATGATAAGACTCAGATTTAAATCTCATTATTTATATTAAAATATTCATTTAAATAGAATTTAATATATTTTTTTATCTTTCATTAATAATTTTAATTGATTATAAATCTTTGTAGTTTTCTACTCAATTAAATTATTTAAAAATAATATTCATTATATATATATATATATATATATATATATATATATATATATTCGATTTGTCGAGCCAAAATTAGCCGAAACAAGAATGAACAAAATTTTGCTTGTGTTCTGCTCGTTAATACATAGAACGCAAAAAATTTATTCGTGATTGGTTCCTTTGCTTAACGAACAAATCGAATATGAACTATTCAACGAGAGAACACATGCGCAGAACATACAGAATAATTGATTGTCATGTATGTATTTCTTACTTTTGAAAAATATATTGAATGATTGTGAGGATCAATTCAATAATACTGAAAACGTTAACTTGTAACTAAACACATTTAAATCACCTGAAAATTATACTGCAATGCGAAGACATGAACTGTGTACCATAGTGTAATGTAACTTCATATGTGCAGCATGATGTCGATGCCGGAACCCTAAAGAAGGTTCTCCTCTCCGACGGAGCAGCAGTGACAGTAAAAGGCGCCCGGTCAGTAAGCTTATGGCGCCCTCTCGAGCTTCCCCTCCCCCTTAATCGTACCAACCTCCCCATCGCCTCCGGCCTCCTAAACATCGCCAGGGCTCTCCGAAGCTCTGCGCGCTCGTCCGAACAACCACTAGTCTCTCTTCGCATCGTCGGCCCCTCGTCCCTCACCTCCTCCACATCCTCCTCTCCCAAGCTCAAGCTAAAGCGCCTCTCTCCAGGTCTAGTGGAGCTCTCTTCCCGCTCCCCGGTCCCTGCATCATCCCCCCAAGATACACACAACCCGCCGAGAAACCTCTGGCCTCTCACCTCTTTGAACGGCTCCGAAGCCAACCTCAGGGGGTTCGAAGAGCTGCTGTCTTCTGTCCTTGGGAAGAATGGGTTTGAGAAGGGCAAGTTCAGGCTGCTGAAGGCTGAGGTGTCGGCTCAGACCTACATGAAGATGAATTTCCATGTGGAGAAGAAGATCGCCGACGGAGATGTGGATTGGTCACGGTTTCCGTCGTGGAAGACGAAGCCGGAGAAGATGGCGGCGCACTTCCAAGTTTTGGCTCGGGTGGAAGGAGGAGGGAGGAAGGTGGTGCCGGAGAGGGTTCAGGAGGTTCAGCCCATACCAACTGAAGATAGTGTGATGGGCAGTGTGCAGACTGGGAACATATCTATGACTCAGGTGCCGCTCATGTTCCCACCACCAACCTTCTTCACCCTGTAAACCTATATCTGGTTCCAGTATTGTTGAGTGTTTTCTGATTTATTTGTACAAAAACAGAACAATAGCTGGGAAATCTATAGATTACACACAAAAACATCCCTTTTTATTAAAGATGGCTGTTATGAAAGAAAATGAGTTCAGAAAAAAACAATTTCAGCGAGTAAACGAGATTTCAACACAAATCAATAATATATATATATATGGATATTAAAAACAGGTCTTTGAATAACTCACTCATTCATCCATAATGCCATATAAATCCATCCATAAATTAAATTTCATTTTGCTCACTCAGCGTACATATAAAAATAAATACATATATTTTTCAGTCCTTGATGCGACCGAACTTGTGCACAAGCTCCTTCTCGATCTGCATCCTCATCTTCATGAGCAGGGTGTACCTAGCAAGCAGCTTCTCCTCTCCGGCCGGCCTCGCAAGCTTAGCAGCAAGAGATGTTCCGTCCAGCTTACCCTCATACAGCTGTGATACGGGCACAAAACCCCCTTCCCTGTTGCAAATCCAGCCATGGGCTGCCCTCAAAGCAGCTCCCAAAGAAGCAGAATCAGGCCTTTGAACTGTATATACAGGGCATCCAAAAATGTCTGCTATGGCTGCAAGAATGCTCTCGTTGGAAGACGCCCCTCCGGTCGCTATTATGCGCCTCGGAGGGCTCGGCATGCCGAACCTCTCAGCATGACCTCGCATTGAGAGGAACTGCCCTTCGATTAGAGCACGCACCTATCCAATGACCATAATATTCATCAAAATTATATATATACTGAAGCCCCACTGATCTATACCATCAAAGCTCTTCTTCTAATCACACATACTAACCTCTGAAGGAGAGTCAAACTCCTCCACCTCACGCTGCTGCAGCTCTTCCAAGGAGTTGCTATCTAAGTTCTCAATCACATATCGATGGAACCCAACTGCACATTTAATTAACATCAGTATGTTTTGGCCATTAAATCAGATGGCTATATTATGGAATTAATCAACAAAGATGTGATAACAGTATGTGAAATTACCAGGCATGGGAGGTACTATTTCATGCTCTTTGTAGTAGAATCCTATTTTTCCACCTATGCAAATACATATGTAGTTCAATTAAAGATATAGAGAACACTTTAATGATACTTGTAAATTGAAATTACATAAAATAGTGCTTACAAAAATGAAATTGCTTGGATAAGTAATAAAATCAACAATTATGAAAAAGAGATGGCCTGGCATCAAAAATATAAGCCTGAATAAGCCGAGCCCTAGTAACCCAGCTTGAGCACAAGTGTAATTCTACAAGTTTGAGCCAACTCATGAGATGACTCGATTATTTTAAAAGAGAAGAAAATGATAACAAGAATAAGAAATTATAAAGATAATAATTAATTGATATAACAAATTAAAATATAAATTTTAAAGATTTTAAATAAATTTCAATATATTTTATGTGTATTTTATATTAATATTTTTGAAATGAACCATGTCACAAGCTAACGAGCCAACTCAACTTGACTCACACCCCTAACTCTACCTCAACATCATCAATCATCTTCACTGCAAATCACAACATCAACGTAAACATAACAATACTAACATCCTTCACCCTATCACACATTTATGACCAGATGGTTTAGTATTAGGTCATATCAACATTAATTGCATGCTTGTACCAACCCCATTACTCTAAAAGACAATTTATTAGTTGATTTTGATTAAAAATAAAAGAAAATTTTACATACATGCCACACAATTCTGACATAATTATACATGTAACCCATAAATTTTGATATTTACATTTATAAACATTTCTACAAACCCTTTATGTAAGAAGCTTTATTTTACTTTTACAATCATAGTAATAGTGGTGTTTTGATGTGATGTTAATGATTTGAGTGTTACATGTGTAAATACACAAGAGTTCTGTGGTATGTATGTAAATCCCCCAAATAAAATTGTCAGTATGTATCTAACAACTTAATACACTATGATAAATTTTCATGCTAATTTCTATACGAACTTGAATTGAGTTATTTTTACCATAATTAACAGCACTAAACTTGTACTAATATATGCTAAAAGTTGCTTTAAATAAATCTAGCTACACAACATTTAGATATTGTTTTAGGTTGCATAATAGCCATTATTCTTTTCAATCAAAACCCTCACTTCTGAATAAATTCAAAATAGTTTTAACGAGTAGATGATTTATGACAAACTCTTGTGACAATCAGAATTCTTCTACTAGTAAACTGCCCATTATTCCATAAAATTTTTACCTATTATTACAACTAACCTTAAGAGTTCGTCCTAGTCATAAATCATCTTGATCTTTACCTGAAGAATC
This sequence comes from Papilionanthe hookeriana x Papilionanthe teres, assembly GCA_022702705.1. Taxonomy (NCBI): domain Eukaryota; kingdom Viridiplantae; phylum Streptophyta; class Magnoliopsida; order Asparagales; family Orchidaceae; genus Papilionanthe; species Papilionanthe hookeriana x Papilionanthe teres. The sequence continues at coordinate 5,813,103 of CM040435.1, forward strand.
CAACCTGACCAATATTTACAAAGATTGGGAGTTTGAAATGAAGAAACTATTTGCTACAGAGATGGCATGCAGTTTGTCAAAGTTGCCAAGTCAAAATGAACTAAACAATATTAGAAGACCATTATTTGTGATACTAGCTAATTGGAGTTGCTCCCATCCATCTCTATACGGGCAACAACAACAACAACATGCCTTTATCCCAATAAGTAGGGTTGGCTACAGGACTCCTTTTTCTCCATTGCATCCTATTGAATGTAAGATTTTCATTTAGAACAACAACGACAAAATATTTATCCTACTAAGTGGGGTCGGCTACATGAATATTTTTTTCTCCATTACATCCTATTTAGTGTCATAGTTTCATTTAATTCTAATAAATTAAGATCATTTTTTATCCAATATGCCCAAATCTTAGGTCTACCTCTCCCTTTCTTAACATAAGTCCAATATAAAACATCTACTCTCCTAATCGGATCATCAAATAATCGAAGTTTAATGTGACCAAACCATTTAAGACAACTCTCTCAAATTTTGTCCGTCACTGAAGTTACACCAACCCTATCACGGATAAATCCATCTCTATAATATAAGGTAGAAGAATTTTAAAGTTGATGTCTTGTTGAGATTCTATTGAATTGTAGGCAAGCTTCTTAATTAATTACTGATTATTTTATTTGGTTAGTGGAGCTTATATAAAGGTGTGAATTTTTTTAGAATTAATGGGTTTCATTCATCCTGACATTAGGTGTGTTCAAATTACTCTTTTGATAATGGTAAGGAAGCCTTCCACAGGGCTTTAGCGTTAGAAAAGCATTTTAGGCTTTAATCATGCAGTATTTTTTATTCCTTTTTTTTTCCAGTAAGCCATCAAGAATTTTTACATAATTTGAAAACTTGAGATTTCATCTTGACTTGACTAATACAAAGATCTATCAAATGACCAAAGAGCAGACACCCTAATTTGTAGATCAAATAGAACAGCTAGCATTTATTTCTAATTTACAGAGGGATATTCATATGATAAACACTAGTTCTAATACAGATTTGTTGATCAGGGACTTGCTATGAAGGAATCAAAATCCTAACCAAAGTTATTTGACTTGCTATGAAGTAAGGAATCAAAATCCTAACCATTTAAAGGAGGCGTGTTCTCCAGATGCTTGTTGAACACTTCCCAAGAGCGCTCGGCATGATTGTTGCGAATATCTACAACATAAACATATTTGCAGCAAGAGGTTGTGAGAAGTCAATAAGAAAGAAAAAAAACAGGGCATTTATATATACATAGCATACAATTTATTTTCATTTACCTATCTCAGACCTAATGTTTCAAATTTACACACGTAGCGCTCAAATCTTTAACAACACATCAAAAATAGCACTATTACCACTTTTTAAAAGTGAATTACGCATTTTCACTCACATGTTTAAAGCACCAAACTGCTACGTATGTGAATATGAAGGTTTAGGTGCGAGTTATGTAAATACATAAGAATTGTGTGCGAGGTATGTAAATTTCCCAAGAAGGGATAAAAGAGAAAAGCCAAAATCAGCCGAACCTTCTCGTGTAAGAGATCCATTTTTATAGACAAGCATAACCATGTAGCATTCTGGGTCAACAGGGTTTGGAAAAACATGCCCTTCGAGGCTGGGCTTTAGCTCGGTTGTTATTCCAAAGACCTGAAAAATGCAGTCCAAGTAGTAAAGCCAAAGCTTTCATAGTAGGTTTAAAGCAAATATTGTAGCCTGCAAACAAAAGCAAATAAAAGAAAACCCACTGTATCACTGGTTCCAAGGCTTATTGCTAGATCACCTGGAGTATTTAGGGTCAAACCTGCAAAAGTAAAAAAATTAACCACAATTAAGAAAAATGCTAACTTATGTGATATTCTAGACTGGTTGGTTTTCTGAACCTCAATTCTCCATCTACCTAAGCCCTAAAAATAAATTCAAAAGTCCCTTACAAGTTCTCAACCCTCCAACTCTAATGCACTCATAACATTCCCCACTAGTTAAACAAATTTCTCCACTCTTTTACAAACCATAAAATAATCCCTTCAAGTCTTACCAATACAGCCTCATATCCACATTAAACGTTAGTTCGTAGTGTTCTCGGACTTTTCTCCACTGACAAACCAACAAGCCCACAGCCTTCATTGGCAAGCTCTTCACTTCTAAACCCTAATCGTCCCCCCACCTCTCCACAAAGACCATCCGACACCAAAATCAAGCCCAAGAAAGGAAATTCACATACATGCCACATAATTCTTATTTATTACCCATCAAACACCCAAAGTTTAATATTCACACTTATAGAGCCTTGCCCTGTAAACCTATGCATGAAAATTTCACTTCTAAAAATGTAGTGATGGTCATATTTTTTACGTGATGCAAATGATTTGGGTGGTATGCATGTCTAGATGTTAGATATGTAAATGCATAAGAATTGTGTGATCTGTATGTAATTACCCCCAAAAAATACCTTATAAACCACATCCCTCAGCCTCCAATAGAAAACCCAGAAGACCCAGCCCTAATCACAACTCAACTACTCCAAAAGTCTACATACCACACAATTCTTAGTGTTATAAATGTAAATATTGAAGTTTAGGTGTTAGCTAAGTAATATACATAGAAACTGTGTGGTATGCAAGTAAATTTCCCAAAACAAAATAAAAGAATTGTATCCTGAATATGACTAAACAGTATTTATTATCTCAAAAAGCATAGTAAAAAAGGCATCAAATAATCATAAAAAAAAAAAAAACCTGCCAAACTATTTGGATTGTCTCCAGACCACTGAATAACCAAGCAGTCCTCCTTGAACTGAAACCTATCAGTAACAAATGAAGTAAAAAATTCAGCAACAATATCCAAATCTTCAAACTTGTCATGAAAAACTTCTATTTGATCCACCATTTTTGGACAAAACAACAATCCACCTCTGAACAAAATAAGGAGATATCAATCCAGCAACTGCATGAGGTGGTGCCAACTCCCCCAGCTTCTCTTCCAATCCTGGTGCTGTAGCCTATAAAAACATATCACAAATTACAAAACTAGTTAATGAAACCTCCAACTACGAGTGCAAGTCAGTAGAGGCGGCTCAAACTCAATTAGTTAATGAGCTCCCGAGTCAAGTTTATCCAGCCGTGAGCTCGAGCTCGAGCTTAAATTCAAGCTCATATATTGTTCAGACTCAAGCTCATGGTAAGTTTGACTCAGCTTGAGAGCATTATTGAGTCAGCTCAATTATGTTAATTTTTTTACTATGAGTTTAGTGTTGGCTCAAGCTGACTCCTTTTACATCCATACCTCCAACACCATTTTGGACCAAACTCGGCGCTCAATGTCCATCAGGTTCATTCCTGCGGCATCAGTTTCATCAATACAAGCATACCCTCCAATAAGAAGAGACGCCATGAAGGAGCTAACAAGAGAGATCCTCTCAGTATCATCATAAACCTCCTTCTTCCTCTGTACCAACTTGCGAATCTGCGGCCCCGTGTACCTCTCATAGGCGCGTGATCCCGTAAGTCTCGCCAACTCCATAGCCCCTCCCACAGCCTCCTCTATCTCCCTGCACTGAGAAGTGGTGCTGCTGTCCATCCAGATGGGGGATTCTGCCGTAGAGAAGGAATCAGCGAGCTGATCCACTAAGGTTTTAGTATGATCCAGCGCAGCCAAGATGGCGGCGCTCCCCTTCTTCCAGTAAACGCTTCCATGCTGCTGTCCGCTTCCAGAAATCGCGGAAACCTTTCGGAAATCGACTTTGGATTGGAGGTTTTGGAGGAGGATGTCCAGTGCCTCCACCCACATCAATGTGGGGGAGACGATCCTGCCAGTATCGGAGGGGTCTCTGTAGACCCCATCTTGGGTCTTGTAGTGGGGCAAGTGAGAGTCGAAATGGACAGCTTCTGATGCAACAATGGCGAGGTCTGAATCAAGCACAGTTGCCTTCAGTGACCTGCAAAATTAAATAGAGATCGCAAGATCTATTAGAAGGAACTAAAAGGAATACAATAGAAGAAGACGAAAGAAAAACGGCTGACTGGGTGGAGCTGTCGAGGCCGAGGAAAAGGGAGTCGTCGGGGAGAGATGAGGCCGTCATCTATCTTCTCTGCTCTGCTCTTCGATCGATGGAAACTGGAATTGGTAGGCCGCTTTAAAGCCCGTAAATCCTCTGAGGAGGGTAGAATGGATAAGATCAAAAGCTATATATTAATAGCTATTGGAAATTTTGACGAAGGTTGTTTTTAGTTGCGGAAGATCATTGCCGGCGACGGCCCCTCTGCCACTTCCGCAAGTCGTCGTCCCCTTCGTTCCGTTCCGCCTGTTTCTGTTGTGTGTGGGTCGTTCCACTGGAAAAATTATAGCAATTTTTTTAAAAAAATATTTGTTACAAACTAACATAAATAATTAATTTAACTTTAATCATTAAGATTGATTTATCTTTCACCATAATGAAAATTTATATAACTTGTCATAATATTTTATATTATAATATTGGTTTTTTTTTTCTTTTTTATTAATTTTTTAAATTGAGATTGTAATATAAATTAAATTTTATACAATTTAAATTTATTTGTTAATGTAAATAATTTTAAATAATAATTAAATAAACACTACCCCTCAAAAAACAAAATAAAAATAGCACTTAACGCAGAACTTCAAAGTGGCTGAGTCTACCATCTAAGCTAATTATACTTAGTGTTATAATTTTATAATATAGCGTTAATAATATCTATTTATTTTCAATATATTTTTATAATAAAATCTCCGACAAATTCACTTGCTAATGTGACTAAAAAGCTCAATGTCCGTGGGAGATTTTACATGCTAATGTGGCAAAATCACCCACTGACGTGGCACTTTTGTCCATTTAAAATGCCTAAAATTTTTTAGCATTTATTCAAAATAATAAATTTATAAATTATATTTTTTATAATATTATAATATTACTAATAATATTACAATGTAAAGGAAAAAATTTGCGTCCATCAACCGTACGCATACGTGAAAAAATACCAGGGTTATACAAGGGAGGTACAAACATGTTATAATCTCCTTGTACCTCCCGTGTAACTCACTTGTAACACGTACTTCTATTTCATTCATTTGTACACGGGAGTTACATGGGAGGTACAAGAGGAATATAATCCTCTTGTAACCCCCATGTACTTTTTTAGCGTACGCATGTTTGATGGACGCAAATTTTTTCCCAATGTAAAATATCACCAGTGACACCTAAACAACACCAATCCAAATGTGAGAATTCCAGACGTTATATTCACCTGAGAGTTCATCGTACCACTTAATAGGAGTCATTTGTCATCACTTGTTAAATTGTACGTGCTACTATTTGATTAAAATATGACACCTTAAAAACACATAAAATATTTAAGAATATTTTACTTGAGAAGTAAAAACTAAAATTTAGGTTTAGACATGCAAATGCATGAGAAGAAAAAATAAGGCTTAAGAGCAAGAAACAGGTGGGTTAAAAACCATCATCCGTCGACACCATTCACCTCTCCATTCACCTCTTGCTTTCATCGCAAATGATTATTGTTAGGAGTGTCAAATCAGATCAACGGGTCGAGTTCTGATAAGCCCTAGACAATACTAAATTCTCAGAATCTATCCCTGCATCATAATTAATAGAAAGATTTTTTAGTTAAGAAATTCATTGCAGCTGTTACATACAATCAACTGCAATGTGGTAAATACAACGGCCAAGGCTTTGGACGAAAAGATTTAGGTAGTAAAATTTACTATCTTGTGATCCCTAAAAATTTGAACGGTGTCTGATGGTGATGTTGAATTCAAAAGTGGCCATGCTAAATATCAATGCCAATAAAAATGAAAATGAGAAAGGGAAATTTACCAAGTTTGATATTTACCCTTATATCACTTTGATCTCGTAAACCTATGCATGACAAGATGTATTTCACTTTCACAATTATAGTGATTGATTCTGGAGGAGAAAGCCCAGATCACAAAAGATATACAAGTATTATTATTGAAATCGAGATTGGTGACGACGAAGACTCTTCTACAGAAAATAAACGATAACAAACACAAAACACATGGCGCAGGCAAACACCTCTAAGGTGTATTCCAAGGTTGGTGGAGATTGGCTAGATGGATCGGAGTGGATAGCAGGGATGGCGGCAGCATAGACGAGGAAAGAAAACTGCAGGAACAGCTAGAGGGCTGGCTGTCCTATGTAGAGATAGCCAGAAATTGGAGCGGAAACGACAAGAACAACAAAGGTTTGCTGACCCAAGGCTGCGGCAACAAGACAATTACAGATGAGACGATGGCAGTTCGGGGTGGTTGGAATGTGCTGGACAGCAATGTAAATGCAGAAAATGGGGCGGCAGAGGCTGGGGAAGGGGATTAGGAGTGATCGGCAGCTATAAGGCGGCTATAAGGGAGGAGAAGGGCTAGATAGCCAAACACACCAAATTGGAGTATGATACAGCTGGAGCACCACCACATCCTCAGATATAGCTCACGAACGGGAAAAGGACTCCACACAAGAATCTGAAACTAACACACAGCAAAACCTCCTCTGAACTCTGAAAACAGCAAATAGACTCATACATGGAGAAGAAAATGAAGGAAACTATCACACAAACAAAAGGGATGGGGAGGCAAGAAATATTAGAATTTATCTATTAAAAGGCTTCGATATTAAGAATCAACCAAAATGGAACGAGAAGAGGAGTGGGCTGTAGCCCCCCCCTCCAGCCGCTCGGTCTGGGTTTGCCATGGACCGGCCTCAATTGAGCCTGCAGGTTCAGCCGCGAGAGTTCCCATAGTGGGATTTCCTTGCTCCCCCTGCGCCCCTCGCTCCTGGGCCACGCTGCGGGAGATCACACTCCTGCGCCCCGCTGGGGGAGATCCCACTCCCACATCAGTGATGTTAAAGATTTGAGTGGAATGAATGCATATATAAATGTTTAGGTGTTAGATATGTAAATACATAAGAATTTTGTGGTATGTATGTAAATGCTCCAATAAAGAAACTACATAGAACAAGTATGGGCTAGCATAGCTCCTAGTTGACGCGCTCATCTGAATTCTCAAAAAAAATCCTCCAAATGTTTATCGTGATAAAGATGTCCCGGAACAAAGCATGAGCTTTTTAATTGGGAAACCATTAAAGAATTCAACATCCACTAAAAAACAGTCTAAAACTGCACGAAAATACGACAATATTTCTAACAGTAGATTGAGAAATAGAAAAAGTAGCTACCATTACCGTTATATGATGATAATCTGTGTAAAGAATTGGAAAGAACCTCGTGAATTTACAGCATAATTTGCATCCTCAAGTTATCACTATACTATAAAAACACCACAAAGCTCATGAGTTATGTCATTTACAATGCAGATAAATGGTCACAGAAAAAATCTGGAATGCACCTTTTCCTTTTTCATGCTAGGCAAAGGTGGTACAGATGTAAAAATTGAAGTTTAGGAGTTAGATATGTCTCTACATAGGAATTGAGTCGTGTTTATATAAATCTACCAAAATTTCATAGGCTCCATTATCAGTGTCCAGTTACTATTCTCCTCTGATTATTTCAAAAAAAAAAAGTTACGAAAGCAGAAAAGTCACAACTTAAAAGATCATGAATTAGGTTATATTTAAATTCAGAAGTGATATTTTGATGGCTCATACATGAAAATGAACATTAAATAACAGAATGTTCCTGAAAGATAATTAACAGTCATTGTAAACAATGTAACGAGATTAATATAAGTATTTGTATCAGTTTCGTTCTCTGAGCACAATGCACTGAACAGACCAAGGAAATCAAGAATATTTTTTTTCGTCAACAAAACAGCTCTACATCAAACAGTATATTCCAAAGTTTCTAGGTTAAAAAGTCATGATTCATGTTTGACTAGGGCCTTCTTTAAATACTTAGGGATTGATGTGCATAACTTTCTCATTATTATTATTATTGATGCAAAGATTCTTTATAAAACATCATTTCAACACCACAACATCATACTTCAAATTAGTGGAGTGAATATAAAAAGCAAAAACAGGACAGTTCTAGAATACTTCTAATTGAACTTTACTATTAAGAATGTAAGCAAGGTAATACCAATTTGCCTGCCAAGATTCATAGTTAGTAGTTACAGTCCCTAGAAGACTGTGCCCAGCATCTAATAAATGTCGTGTTTTCAGAGTGACAATCCCACAAGTTTTTAGATATTATTCCAAGATGATTCAATTGGGAAGCCACATAGATCAATTTTAAAAAGAAGGGAATATACATACATACCATCCAATTCTTATATATTTACAAATCTAATGCTAAACTTTACTTTCCACATTTATACCATCCAAAATTTTCATAACAACAAAAACACCACCATTTTAAGTTTTTAAAAAACACACTTTATCATGCATAGATAAGGTAGTATGTACTTAAATTTTGAAACTTGGATGTTAGATATGTAAATACATAGAAATTGAGTGGCATGTATGAAAATAATAACATATTTTTATGAAATTTTTGTAACAAAATTCAGAAACCAAAAACAGTACAAGCATTGCACAAAATTGCATTATTAGATTCAACATTGGAATAACAAGTGCACGAATGATCCAATTCGTACTCGAAAAGGATCAACCTTAGAATGAAATCAGTTATCGGATGATTTTTTTAAAATAAATTTGAGAAACTAAAAACAGGGTAAGCATTGCACAGACATAAAACAAAAATAGGTAAAAGGCTAGTCTTCATTTTGCAAAGATGACCTCAATTTAAATTGTATCACTATACTCAGCAACATAAGATTGAAGTTAACAAAATTTGAAGGTGATCTACAACATTTCAGAAAACTACCATAAGTTCCACTCTAGAAGGTTGCTAAAAAATTCAGCTAGAAAAAGATTTATTAGCTCTTCAGCCTTGCTTAAATAGCCACAAGAATTCATTAACGCGGATAAAGAAAAGTTTGCTTAATAAATTATGCGTGTAATAGCTTATGGCATTATTTTCAGTTAGGGAAATTAGGATACATACCACGATTCTTATGTATTACATATCTAAGATCTAAAGTTTGGTATTTACATTTATGACAATTTGGTGCTATAAACCTGTGCATGAAAAGGTGTGTTTCACTTCTGAAGAGTGGTAATAATGATATTTCTTATGTGATATTAAAGTTTTGAGTGATATCTATGTAAATATTAAATTTTGGGTGTTAGATATTGAAATATATAAGAATTGTGTGAAATGTATGTAAATGCCCATTTCAGTTATCATCCGAAGGTACAGTTATTAACTAAATGAGCCCCCTAACACCATGTTGCAAAAACCAAAGTAAAAATAATAATGTTACGATAGTGCCTTAGCCTAAGGTCAATCTTATCTTTTGTGCGCCTAAAGGCAATCTTATCTTTTGTCATTTATCATTATTTAGTATATTGAAGGATAAGGTTATTCATAAGATTGGGTCTTATATCTTAGAGTTGAGGTTTTCGAGAGATCGCCTGCCTTTTGCATAGTAGGATTTGGGAGAGATAACCAACCTCTCGAATTATAGGTGCTTTTCTTTACGTAATTGGACTCAGTTGTTTGGTGCTCATGAAATAAAATATACACTGTCCTAATTTAAGTGTGAAAATTTGTCTCGGCTCCTAACAAATCAGTAAAAAGCAATTAATTGATGGGAGACCATCAACAGGATGTCGGTGAACAGAACTTGAGCTCATTTTGCCCGAATCGATGCAAAGGGGATCTCCGTGTACAAGCTTACAGGCATGAGCAACGACGAAATCACGCACAGGATCAACACAATCGTAATAAGAGCTAGTGGGGCCTGGATCCTTCTTCGTCTCGACCAGATTGATGTTACTAGTGCTGAAACAGTTGCTAGGAAGTAGCAGATAGAATCGTGTACAAGGCATGAAAATCAGTTTGTTGCGTACAAGTCTTCAACATAGCCTTGTGTGACCGAACATTGTGATAGATTTGTGATTGACACGACAACCTTTACGATCCAAAGCCCTTCGTGGTCGCAATGAAACATAATACAGCGACCAATGTCGTGATTAGAGCGAACTTGGAAGCCGCGGAAGGGATCACATGCAATCACATAGCAAGCTAGGAAGCGGCCTCCAAATGGCATAGGTGTACAGCAACCCGAAACAAAATTTGGAAACCAATAGCAGCTCTTGAATCTCGCGCAAGAGTTCCTCCTATCTGATTGAAAATTGTACTTAGAGAGATGGCATCCAAAAAAAGTTAGATAATTTAGAGAAAAAATTGAAGAAAGAGTGAGCCAACAAAATTCGAGATAGAGTAAAGGTTCGCAACAACCTAGAAAATGTTTTCATCTATTTAAAAACCGATTCGAGCTCTAGGAGAAAATGATGAGGAGGCTCATCAAGATTTAATCCAAGGCTGGTGATTCATTTTCAAACCCTTATTCTAGGGTTGACTGGAGATTCATTTGCTAGTTCAAAATAAAAAGATATCGGACGAGAGAAACGCTAAGAAGAAAGCAGCCACCATCAAAAACCTCCTCCCAAGGTTCCGATTGGATGTAGATTAGAGATTTCTGACAACGGGAGTTAGGTTGAAACATGAAGAAAAGGTCACGCAAGAGATATGGAGGAGCAACAAAAAGAAAAGAGAGAAGTTTGTATGGGGTATGGCTATTGATCGAAAAACCGAGTTTTACCCTAGATGCACAGGGAAAAATAGTGGACGAAGAGGAACTACTTGTGGACATGTCAGAGTTAGGAAGTTGAAGATATCAATCTTCGAGGGAGAAGACGTACATGTGTGGGTAGTGAATGAGCTAAATAGGTAGAAGGCAGAGTTATATATTTGCGAGGAAAGACCTAGCATGATTTCAGTGGAATGAGGGTATACTCATGGGAAATATTCAAGGATCACTTGTAGGGATGTACCTACACGAGCAATTCTTCGTATTGACCCAAGAAAGGACTGTCATGGAGTATAGGTTGAGATTCAATCTAAGGATGTAAACAATCTGATTTCGAGCCGAGTTGGGGTCAGCTCAAAATGGGCTCGAAAACAATTCGATCCAAAATCTTTGCTCGTAACTCCGCTCATTTGTTTCGATCTGATCTAGATTTGAGCCAAAATTCAAATCAATTTCGAGCGAATAATGATCATCAAGCTAATTTTACTAAATTCAATGTCCTAACAAAAGTAGGTCTATTAAAGATCCGATTTTGGGCTGAGTTGGGATCAGCTAGAAATCTGCTCAAAAACAATTTCATCCAAAATATTTGCTCGTAGCTCGGCTTGTTTATTTCAATATGATCTAGATCTGAGCCAAAACTCGAATCAATTTTCAAGCAATTAACGATCTTTGAGCAAAATTCACATCCTAATTCCATCTCTTATCGAGACAGTTGAGGAGAATTTCTAAAGCAGTATTGGAGGGGAACTTCATGAAGAGTCTAAAGCACAACACACATGCAGCATTTTGAATGCTAAGACAACGAGACTTGAGAGAAACTATGGAATTAGCACATCATACCAAGCTAGTACAACCACGCTGATAACAAAAGATCAAATAGTTAGAGCTCAGAGGAAGGTTTCGGTTGCTTCACATAATAAGAATCATGGGTCACGACCACGAATGACGCTCAAGCTCCTTACAAAGACAAATTCAGAAGAAGCGAATCTAGGGATTATGTTTTCGGTATGATGAGAAGTTTTTTCTAACACATCGTTGAAAGGAAAGAGCATTATAGATTCTCACAGTGTATGACAAGGAAGGGGAGGATGAAGAAACAAAGATAACTGTGGTGGAGGAGGAACACCCTTTCCTTTTCCCACCATAAGGACAATGTCTTTTGGGAGGAAAGTATGGTTATGTTGGTGCTTAGCCTAAGAGCAATTTTGTCTTTTGTGCACCGAAGGATGCATGTAGCCGAACCCATCTAATGGGATAAATGTTTGTTGTTGTCATTGTTGTCGTTGTTGTTGTGCACCTAAGAGCAATTTAGTCTTTTATCATTATTGTTGTTTAGTATAAATAGAGCTAATATAGTTGGAGTTAAGGTTATGCATGAAATTGAGTCTTGGATCTTCGGGTTATAGCTTAGAGAGATTTCCTCTCTCTTGAAATGCAGAATTTGGGAGACATTGTCTATCTCTCGAGTTGCAGGTTGTTATCATTTATTTTACATATTTATTTTATCTGAATTTCTAATAGTTAAGAAGTTCATATATCATTTTTGTTTCGTCAAAAATATAAATATTTCACTTTTAAAAAGATAGTGACGATCGTATTATTTATGTGATGTTAAAGTTTTGAATGGTATGCATGTAAATGTGAACGTTTCAGTACCAAATAAGTAAAAACGTAAGAATCGTTTGATATGCATGTAAAACGCCTTAAAATAGAAATAATCTATAACACACCATATTTTGTGACTGCAATCAATAGCAAATTTATCGAACAAGTAGCTATGCAATAATTTAGAAATAATTTAATGACATAAGCATAATGATCATATTTATAGCTTTATGCCCACATAATCTCAAATGTTGAGCACATGTTTTGAATATACTCATAGATCAACATAAACACTGCAGGTATCTATATTCCTAATGGCTTAATATGCAACAATGCGTGACAACTCCGTAAGCATATAAACAATTTAAAACATGTTTTCAACAATTTTTCTTTAAAACGGAGGATTTTAACATCAGCAAACGATTTGATAATTCAAAACATCCATAAACAAAATTAGTACGCACCAAGGAGCAATGGCTTAAATTAAATAATCACTAATTCATACTGCAGGGTTCAAGAAGTAATCAAGAGCTTAAGTGATGGATATTGAGGAAAAGCAGAGTGCTTAGCAACACCATCATTGGCAGCAATATGGACCCACAGGTGAGAGGAAACATGCAAAATATTAAAAAAATTAAGCTGTTAAGTTATATACTCCAGGCATGCTTTGAGAGTGGGTCATACACACAATAAAATTTAGGAAAATATTTACATATCACTCAATTCTTATGCATTCACATATCTAACACCAAATCGTCAAATTTTATATATATGCCACCATACCAATGCATGAAAAAGTGTATTTCACCTTTTTTTAAGTTAAAATATAGGTAATTCTGATGTGATATGAAAGATTTGATTGGTGAAAATGGAAAGGAAAAAAAAAAGTGAAGTTTAAGCGTTAGATATGTAAATACATAGGAATGGTGTTGTATGCATGTAAATGCCACAAAAATTTAAGTGATAGGTATGTAAATACTAGGAATTGTTTGGTTGTATGTAAATGCCCCTAAAAATTTGAATGAAATACTTAGAACTTATTATTCATTTCTGAAGTAATGATATTCTAGCATAAAAATTAACCCATAGAACTGAAGAGGATAAATGTTTTAACTCTCTGGTAAATTGACAATGGAAACCAGTAAGGTCAACCACATCAGGTTGATCAGAGAAAACTGCTCACGTCGGCTTTACAATCACAGGTTAAATGCATTAATGCTCACTTTTAGGTGCCAAACAAAAGTGAAAGTACGAACTCATCATATAAATAAACAAAGATAATATGTTTACAAATAAGAATATCCTAATCAGTAAAACTAATAAAAAATGAAATGAGAGGAAATAGGAATCACGAAAAGAAATATCAGCACGTCAACAACACAATTGTAGAAAAGCTCTGTTACTTTATCACAAAAAGCAAATTAAATAGCGCTTTGCCTAGGTGTTACCTAAACAGAACAGTTCATAACTTGACATTTTCTAAACAATACTACATAATCAACTTGAAACAGACTTCATCCAATACAAGGCACAGCCAGTTTTGAGAAAATAATACCAAACAATTTAAGGTATACCCATAACATAGCCTATGGAAACATAATTTTTTTAACTATACAATTTATTTTCAGAAGACAACATAAAATGTAGAGTACTATCCAATGCAAACAAATTGTTTTAAGAATTAAAAACAAAAAAGACATCATTAAAAATACCTCCAATGCCAAACCAAACAAATAGTTCAGGTATTAAAAATAATAACCAAAAATTAAGTGCACCCATGGCATGGTCTATGCAATCATTTTTTTTTTTACTGCACCAGTTATTTACCAAAAGCAACATAAAATTTAGAATTCTAACCAAAGCAAACAAATTGTTTAAGTATAGAAATACCTCCAATGCCAGACCAGCCCTTATGAAACATGCAGAAAAGAAGAGTAATCGAGACAGCAAAAATTTGAGATCATAGGTGGTATTATGCAATAAGTTTTGCCATAATGCATACAACTTTCCAGATTAATAGTTTGCATAAACATAACTAAACAAGAACTTCAGTACAAGGCCATTTCAAGAATTGTTGGGACCAGATGTTTGCATGACAGTTTGTGGTTGCTTCCATGGAAGTTATGCCTCAGCAAAATCGAAAATCTCCCTAGAAAAGTTTCCAGTGATCTGAGCCTATTAACCTAAGCTGCAAAATCATATATGCTCATCCAGTCAACCATTCCGTCTTCAGCTGAAGGATGCCAACATAGAGCATAATGATCAAAATCAATCAATCACCGCATTAAATACAAGGATTATATATATATATATATATGTGTGTGTGTGTGTGTGTGTGTGTGTGTGTGTGTGTGTGTGTGTGTGTGTGTGTGTGTGTGTGTGTGGAATACTCACGTAGGTAACACACAATTCTTATGTATTTATATATCGAGTACTTAAACATCAAATTTTACATATATGCCACTTTCCAACAAATTAAAAGGTGTATTTCACAGTTTAAAAGTTTAAATAGTAATTTTTTATGTGATATGAAATTTTTGGATGGTATAAATGTAAAAGAAGCAATGTTTAAGTGTTAGATATGTAAATACATAAAAATCGCGTGGTATGCATGCAAATTCCCTGTATAAAAGTTTGAACAGCAAAAAAACCAAGTGAACTTACACTATAAAATTTCATTACATCTACAGGATGATCAGTGACTTCAGCAAAAAATAAGGTAAGCAGGATATCAAAAAGACAAATGATAACCTTCATGTAAAGAAAAATCACGGTGCATTCGTTTCACTAAGTACAAATGCCTGAAGAAGACTCTGTGCAGCATGGGTTTGTTCAGGAGTTCCAGAAATTAGAATAACAGTTTCCTTTGCTTCAGGTCTAGCGTCAGTGATGGTTATTTTGGCTTCTGATATCTGAATATTCAAAGATTATATAAACTTAATAAGGACTGATTGATCCAAAACATGAAAATTGCAGAAACTTTTAACCTCACGAATCCGCCTTAAGCAGCCACCATCCTCTCCATAAATGGAAGGAACAAGGGCTCTAGGAACAACAACATCCACTGTTGTATGAGTAGCTAAAGCTGACTGGTTTCCTCTGCAAATTTAATAAGCCAGAGAGAATTAAATGAAAACGTGAAAATCCACATGAAGAAAAGGGGCATTTACATACATACCACTCAATTCCTTCGTATTTACATATTTAATCTAAAATTTGCTTTCTACATTTATATCACCAAAATCTTTCATATCAAATCAAAAATACGACAATTTTTAATTTTTGAAAGTGAAATATAACCTTTCATGCATAGGTAAGGTGGTATGTATGTAAACAATGAAGTTTGTGCCAGATATGTAAATACATAGGAATTTAATATGTAAATCCTACCAAAATATATTGATCGAAAAACTGCCAAAAAACTGCTGAAGAGCAGTTTGAATTTAATATGTAAATGGACTCGACATCATGGGATTAGGGTTAGATCATTAGTTCATATATATACCATAACCGCTTATACACAAAACTATATTCTTAATAAATTACCAAAATTAGTTGCTTATATTACACAGCAAGCGTGTAATTATATTAATTTTGCGTTGGAATAAATCGATTGATGCCAAAAACTCAAAGAATAATGCAAAATGGTTTATGAGCTCAAACTCCACTCAAATGGTTTATATTGATTTTGCCAAACTAAAATCAAGTCTCTATAATAGTTGTTAATCGAGAAATATTATATTATATCATAAAAGTGCCTAAGCGGGCCTTAATCTATAATAAAGCTGGGCTATTCCAAGCCATTATCGGGTTATGAAGGCTTAATTAAATGAGCTTACACGTGGTTGGCTAACTCAGTTGCCATCCATAGCTTCATCAAAGTGACTTTATTTTTAAAAACTGCAGGTATAACAAACCTACTCAACGTGTTTTTTTAGACTACAATGAGTTGCATTTTATTCAACCTCACATTAATTTTAATATAATTTACTATAATTATAAGTACAAGTAATATTATAACTATAATCACATTAATCTTGTAATTCTTTATTATCAGTGGACAAAGTAGCCCTAAAAAGATTAAGGTCTAACCCTGGGAAACCACCAGTTCTTCTGGAAGGGACTCCTGCATAATCAGGAATAGGTATTGGCCCAACACCTTCTCTCATGCCCTGTAACAAGTTGGTCAATAAGTTCATGAAGTGTTCATTATACATGAAATGCGTATAATGCTACTAATAGCACTTTAATAAAAATAAGTGGCACAGACGAAACATTGAGTTGTAAAAAGACAAGAAAATAGAAGATGATGTTTATAAAATAGACATGAAAGTGTAAGGCTTTCACATAAAATTGATGTTGTCTTTTAACAATGGCAATTTCAATTATTTCACGATTTAGAACTAAATCTTGAAGGAAAAAAAAATTCAAAATGGTCCTCTAAGCCTCCACAGGGATCTATATTTATAACAGAGTTATAAAAAGTATAAATTTAGTCCACAGACTCTTTTAATATGAGTTAAAATAGACCTCAGTGAAGATTCTTTTGGATCCCATTAGAACTGTCTGAGTATGAATTCAGCATTTTTATAAACTTTGTGACTAAAATGATCTAATGTAAATAGTAGGGGACTATTTTGAAACTTTACTCGGAAGAAAAACATTATTCTATTCAACCCCAATGAAAAAAATTGTTTTTATCTTTGGGTTAAGGTAGGAAGTAATGTATTTCATGATTGGCAAAAAATCTCCAAGGGAAAAAGACATGCTAGCTCCACCAACAGAGAAATGAACATTAACGGACATCATAGAATTTACAAAAAAAAAAAAAAAATACATAGTTGTTAAATTATAGATTTGATGATGCAACCCTAGCACGTCTAGAAGAATCGGCGTTAAAACCAAAAAGGCAAGCAAAAGAATCAGTCAAGCGAGTTTATTAAGTAATACATGTCCAATAAAACTTATTCAAGCCCGTAACATATTGAAATAATATACCAACATATTATATTTTCCGTATTCCAGAAAATAATTTCTTCCATTGGGCAGAGGTCTGGATGGGCTTATCGACGACACACAAATCAATTTCTAATTAAAGGGGGAAAAAATCCTTCATGGATCAAGAATTATGCATGATTAGTTGTTCTTTAATTTCTTAATATGGTACTAAAAAAAACTGAACAAATGAAAAAAATATATAATCAACTTTGAACTCTAATGACATTTGAAAGGCCATACCATGACTTCTAATAGGAATAAATTATTTCTTATATAACTTCTAACAATCCCCCTCAAGTTAAAACATGGTTGAAAATCATGTCAACTTGGATTTGAAATCATCAAACAATGGGCAAGGAAGATCTTGTGAAGTAGAACTTGAAGTCTTCATCACGTGTTGCATTTGACTGCAAATCTTATAGTGCCTGTAGGTAGGCGGAAGACTCCTACAAGTAATTTTGTTGGGGAGTTTGCACGGAAGTGGACAACCTGCAAAAAAAATTGACTTATTGCGATTGCCTTTGACTGAAAAATTTGCATTATCTACAGGCAGGCAGAAGGCTCCTACAGTTAATAAAGCAGGGAGTTTGAAATGAAATAGACAATTTGCAAGAAAAAACTGACTTCTAATTGACTGTGGTTTTCTTTGACTGCAATTTCTGCAGTATCTGTAGGTAGGCGGAAGGCTCTTATAGATAATGTTACAAGTGAGTTTACAAGGAGGCTAACAACCATTAGGAAAAATTGAACGGTATGGCCTGTAGAAAAAGAAAAGCTCCATATGTAGACCTTGCTCCAACAAAGCTCTGAATGGCTTGATACAGGAAAGCTCCGAAGAAGAGTCTACTGCAAGAAAAGGCTTCGGATGAGGGTCTGATACAAGAAAATGCTCAGGAGGCCTTGCTGAAGGAAGAATTTCGGTGGAGGACCTGCTGCAGGAAAAGCTCTGAAGGAGAACCTTATACAAGAAAAAAGTTCTGGAGGAGGGCCTGTTGTAGGGAAGAGGCTTTGCACCAAGGAGCGCATGAACCACGATACTTCCGGCTGCAGATAAAATTCCAGTGGCAAAAGAAAAACTGAGGACTTGATGTAGTTTTTTGGCCAGTAGGAAAGAAATCATGGAGAGGGTCATGTAGGTCGGCTATTGGGATTCCATTCAAATATACATCTAGTACACAACCTCTGCAATAACCTTTCTCAAATTATTTTGAAAGCAAACCAAAGATGAACTCCTTAATAACAAGCTTCCCTTCATTTCCACAATCCAAACATGTGAAACAACGAAAACCGATTTTAGACCCTAATATACTAAAATAATATACCAACATATTATAATTTTAGCCATCAAAAAAATAATTTCTTCCATTGGGCAGAGAACTGGATAGGCTTACCGATGACACAAAAATCAAATTGTAATTAGAGGAGAGGGTAGGGTGGGGTGGGGGGAATCCTTCATGGATCAAGAATTATTCATGGTAAGTTGTTCTTTAAAATCTTAATATAGTACTAAAAATAAGTTGAACAAACAAAAAGGTATAATCAACTTTGAACGCTAATGACATGTGAAAGTTCTAACATTAACTTCTAATATTAATAAATTATTTCTTAATATAACATCTAACACTTCCCCACAAGTTGAAAAATGATTGAAAATCATATTCAAGTTTGATTTGAAATCATTAAACAATTGTGAGGAAGATCTTGTTAAGTATAACTTAAAGTCTTCATCACGTGTTACAATTGTCTGTGACTGCAGTTCCTACAGTGTCAGGACGTAGGTGGTAGGCTCCTAAAGATAATGTTACAGGGGAGTTTGCACGAAAGTAGACAATTTGCAAAAAGAACTAACTTCTAGTTGATAGTAGTTGCCTATAACTGTAGTTCTTTTAGTGTTTGTAGGTACGCAGAAAATTCCTACAGGTAATATTGCGGGAGAGTTTGAAGGGACAGACAACTTCCAGAAAAATACTAACTTCCAGTTGACTGAGATTGTATTTGACTGTTGTTCCTGCAGTAACTATAGGTAAGCGGAATGCTCTTATAGATAATGCTGACAACCATCAGAAAAAACTGCAATGTATGGCCTGCAGGAAAAAAAGTTCCAAATGTAGACCTCGTTGCAAGAAAAGCTTCGAAGAGTCTAATACATAAAAGCTTTGAAGAATGGACTCCTACAAGAAAAAGCACTGGAGGAAGGCCAGATACAGAAAAAGGCTCCGAAGGCCTTGTTGCAAGAAGAATATCGGTGGAAGATCTGCTATAGGAAAAGCTCAAAGGAGGGCCTAATAGAAGAAAAAGTTCTGGAGGGCCTGTTATAGGGAAAAGGCTCCGGAAGAAAAGGCATAGGCATCAAGGAGCACATGCAACAGAATACTTCCGGTTGCAGAAAAAGAAATAATGGAGAAGGGCATGTAGGTCGACTGCTCGGATTCCATTCATAGATACATCCAATCAAGACTCCGCAAAAACCTTTCTAAAGTTGTTTTGAAAGCAGCCAAAATATAAACTCCTCTATAACAAGCTTCCCTTTGTTTCCACAATCCACACATGTGACATGACGAAAGACACCATGGAGGTAGTCGCAGCCGCAACTTTCTGCAGAAAAGAATAACAGTTGAAACCTGCACGGGGAAAACTAGCAAAAATAGCTCCTCCCCCCATCCACTTTCTCATCTTCGGTTTTCAGTGCCACTGGAGAGGGAAAGTCCTGCTGAGCATTGGTGAAGGCTCTCTGAATAGGATTTCCACAAGAGAGAGCAAATCACACTCGGGAAATTGTACTAATAGAGCAAGCTGCAGGAGAAAGGGTTGTTAGAAACACAGCTCCCCCTAATGTTTGCGCAGGGAAGGGAAAAATATTGCAAGAGAAAGGATCGGCAACGGATTAGGCTGCAGGAACCAATGTTGGATTTTTATAAAACAACAGGAAACGACAAAAAACATCGCAAGATTATAGGGAAATAGTTGTGTTGTGTGGAGAGGATGTCGTTGTAAGGCTAAATAGCTAATGTGGACACCTCATCAATAATAGTGGGCTCGAGATCCAAAATAACATCACGAGCGACATGCATTCCAGAACATGTCCCACTAAAGGTGTTAAAAGCTAAAGGTGTTAAAAGCATCATCACCACTGCCAACTGTCTTGTCACTCAGCATCTGATTTGTTGGAGACCTTGTCGAGGCAGAAAAGCTCGCAGCTGAAATTTTCGATTTGAATGTCGGCCTCGCCGATATGAATCGAAATGCAATCCCTCATTTTCAAACGGAGGAAGAAAAAAACTCGAAGAACGAAACGGACGAAGTTTCCAGTCGTCAGAGAAGATTTTCGATCATAGGAGAAGATTTCCTACAACATAGGAGATTTCAGGATGACAGCAACTGCAAGGAGAGTAGCAAAAGTCATCGTTTCAAATACCAAGACGAGTGACCCCCCTTCATGCACAGAAGATGGCAGGAAAGAAGTCTGAAGGTTCTTGAAGAATGACCGGTAGCTATGGTAAAAAATTAAGCTATGATGACATATTGAAATTCAGAATAATATTGAATTTTTTATTGATATGATAGGAGATATAAATAACCCTTATATGAATCTTAGAAAAGAATACTGAAAAATATAACACATAATATCTCCACTCACTCAATTCATATTAATTATTTGGAGATAAAAAAAACAAAATCAAAAAAGAAATGAAATAAATCTTAATCCAAGAAAATAAATTTAAAATAGGAAAGAAGATAAAATTATATTAAAAAAAATATAATCGACATAATATCTAATAGAAATAAATTATTTTCTAATATATTCTAACACATTGTTGGATAAGTTTTATGAAAAATATCAAAAGGTGTTTCAAAATTCAAAACTTTTAGTGTTCTATTAATGAAGAATGTAGCAATAAAAAAGACTTCACAACAAAGATATATTGGCACCTAATTTCTAAATAGCAATGCTCGAACTATTTTCAATAGTGTTTTCTTTTTTCAGCTGCATCAATTTCTTGTGGGTGTCGACACGAGAGCTTTGATGAGCTATTTATTATTTGAATACTATCGGTCATTATCAGTCCATAGTATTTGAATAGTTTTCTGAAAATGTATTTGTATCATTCCACTTAAGATTTTTCTTCATTAAATATAACCAATTTAAAATTGTATGAGCAACAGTAAAGGTCACAAACCATTTTTCTTCAGAGAGAGCAAGATGTTTATAAGAACCCTACATATCATTATGAATCAAATTAAAATGTGTAGTGGGTTTGAAAATTTCGGGAGGAAAAGACACGAAAATGTTTGGCAAACTAATAGACTTCACATCTGAAAGATTTTTTTTTTTTGAAATAATATGAGAAACAAAAATTATAAATATTGAAAACTAGAAATGACCTAATTTAGAATGTCATAACATAATACAATTATGTTCAAATATAAAATCAAAATTTATACAAGTACTTTGAGATTGTCTATTCGCATAAGTTCATCATCTGAGTAATAATATCATTTTCTTTAGCACTGTCTCCCTGTGGTCTGTTCCTAAAACTCACAACAAGCGTAGAAACTCATTTGACACTGACAAGCATAGGTAATTTTGTTAATGGAGAATAGATTACAAGACAAATTGGGAACATCAATCACATCACAAAGGGTTAAGAATGAGGTGAGCTTTACAACTCATTTCCCTGCAATTACTGAGAGAGAACCATCGAACATTTTGATCATTTTATCGCCTACACAAAGTCTATATGATGAGAATAATTTAAAACAACAAATCATATGATAAGTTGCACTACATCCAATTATCCAAACATGAATAAAATTAGTGTTAGCACAAAGCAGTGGCTAGAAAGTTACATTTGCTACTAAAGAGCAAGACGAAGTTAATGAAAATTTTGAAGTTTGAAACACTTTGTGCAGGTGTTCTAATTGCTCATTGGTGGAAGAGATTGCATTTGAGTTTGTAGAAGGCATTTGAGTTTCATCTGTAGTGGTTTTATAAGCCTGGTCTTCACGTTTAGATTTTGATTTTCAATTTGTATGCTTACGATAAAGTTTCCAATATATCCCCTTCGTATGTCGTGATTTTATGAAATGCTCCACCATAATTTATTTTGCCCTTCTTTACATGTATTGACGCCCCCTGATACAAGAGTTGCCAAAGCAGACCTGTACAAAAAAGAACTTGTAGAGTTTGGCCACAATGGAAAAAAAAGGAAACAATGGCGCAAATATTCGTCCATTTGGTCCTCGATCAGAGAACCGAATTTGGGGGTTACTATCTCCGCCGCTGAAAGGAATTCAAGGACAAAATCTGCTATGGGCAATGGAATGCTCGTGTTTGGGTCAAATGCATCATATGGGAGGAGAACCAGATGCATTTAGTATGCACTCACAGAATCAGTGATGAAAATGCATTGGCAACAGAAATCTCAAGATGAAGTGATGAAAATGCATTGGCAACAGAAATCTCAAGGTGAAGAAGCCTGAACAGCAACAGTGGGTTCCTCCACCAATTCCAACTCAAGAGAAATTGCTTGTGAGAGAAACGACTCTTTTGCAGATTATTTCACATCTAGGACAAAGCAAATGGAAAAGAAGCCATACTATTTGTGCTGTGGTAGACCCAAAGCCCGTCAATCCAAAAACCTTGACAACTAAGGACGGTGCGAAATCGCAAGGGAATCAATATGCTACGGAATCGCGATCCCATTGGCTTTCTCAGCCAGTAAATTGTTTCAGATAGAAGCAGGCCGAAAGTGGGAGAAAAACCGGTGTTTCGGAAGTCTTCATACATCACGATCTTGTATATATATTCGGCTAGCTACAGTCAAGACTACATAAGGCTTCGTGCAAGGGCGGAGTAAAAGGAGGTGACCATGACATACATAACAGACAAGCGACCGGGCCAGCGAGATTCAATCGCAATTTTGTTCTTGACTTCGACATCTCTTTGTCGCACAAATATCATGATGGTTTTGGGAGTGGCAAGATAATTATTATTATGAGAAATAATATTAACTCTCATTACTTATATGTTTTAAGATAATTAAACTTCTTTCAAATAAATAAGATATGTTCTATTTTTGCAACCATATGGTTGTAAGTCCCTTTTGAGTTTATGGGTCGTCAGTCCTTATATTATAATTTGTTAAAAAAATTAATTATTCCTATTCTGATTTTTTTTATTGCTTGTTTTACAGTATAACACTGCAGTCCAACTACTCACAATATTAGACTTATCTATTTACAAGACTCCCATACTTCTCACACCTGACACATAGTGCTAGTAATCAAACTAATTCTATTTTAAATAGAACGTTCTCACTGAGAACACAAAATTGAAATATCATAATATCCTCTAAATGAAGAGGACCTGAAGAACTGGACCATTCCCAAAGTTGATAAAACTTTGATATATAAAATAAGCATTTTTTATGTCAAAAGGAAAAAGTTAAATTAAAACAGTTGAACAATCAATTTTCATAGATGAAAATAAAAAAATAATTCTTCTTATAAATCCTAAATACAAAAATATAAATACATTCATGGTTTAATCCAGGTTGAGTTCAAACCTTTAAAATGCATCTATTTTTGTCTGTCTAAGAGATGGCAGTGCTTAAATTAGGCACAATCCCTTATGGGAGTTATTGAAACAAGTTTATGTCAAGGACCAATCTATTTTAATACATTTTATAAATTTTAGTCTAACATTAACAGACATAATTTGTTTAAAACAATTAAACTTCAAATTCTAATAAATATTTTATGTCCTAGAATTAGAAAAAATGTTCAACTAATGGAAAAAATAAGGGATTTTAAAATTATAATATAAATAATATAGAGATTAGTACCACAAGGTTACCATAAAAAATAAAAAAATATATTTTTGAAATATTTTTTAATAAAATAAACAATATAAATAATCAAAGAAAACCTATCATGTCTTTTGTTCTTTGGTTCATTGAAGAATACATCAAAAAATTAAATTTGGCAATGTTAAATAGAAAATGGATAAATGAAAAAAGAGAAACAATAGAATCTATTTACCGTTCATTTATTACAACTATAATTAATACTAAGTTAGAAGGCTTAGAAAAATCAGCATTTTGTTAATTAAGCACTGAAATTAATTGTCTTAAAGAATTAACATTATAATTAAACAATAAAATTATACTAATACAACCTTACAAATCATATCTGAACATTTAACTCAGATAAATAAAAAATTAAATACAGAACCAGAAAGTTCTGATAAATCACTTGCTATAATAAAGTGACATATGGCAATATAGCCTCATCCTAAACTTCAATTTGATTTAGGACCAAAAATGAAAGATTATAAGTAATTAATCACACAATTAAAAGAAAATAAATTATTCGTAATTGAAGAAATAAATTCTGATTTAAAAAGAAACATCTTATAAAAACGAATCTATTGAAGATTTATCTGATGAAGTCTTAGATAAACTTCAAAATGAATTTTAAAACTTAGATTTAAACCCCTTAGAAATAAATAAAATAAAATTTCGAAAGAGGCAATTAGATCCACATTATTATACTAGATCAACACCTCAAGATATTCTATTTGAAGAAAGTAATGGAAGATATCAACACGTATATGATCCTACTCAAGTCCATGAATGAAATATAGATGGGCAAATTGAAAAAAAAAAAAAAGGAAGTTTTCATCCAATGATGATATATATCATTAGGACTCAGCTAAGAAGAAATTGAGCTCATTTAATAGCAAAAATGATTGCCTACAGATTTATAGAAACACTTAAAGGTTGGTGGAACAATTTTCTCACGGTAGAGCAAACAACACTTGTTAAGTGAAACAAGACTAGAAGATGTTAACCTTCCAAATACGAAAGCTGCATGCAATCTAATTATCACTATACATGGACATTTCACTGGAAATGTTTTAGCCAATGGCGAGAGAATGAAATCACTATTAAAAAATTTAAGATGTCCAATTTTAATGGTATAAAGACGTGTTTATTGGTCGAGTAATGCAACTTGGTGATGTTGGTCATCCCTATTGGAAACAATAGTTTATTGAGAGAATTTCTAATGTTTTCACTGAAAGAGTTACAAGAACCCTCAAAGACACTTTTGGATTAATTTTATATGAATCTTTGACAAATGAAAAAATTATAAATTGTTTTATTCAAACATGACTAAATATGTGTTCTGCAAGTAAGCTGAATCATCAGCTTAAGAAAGAAGGCATTTTAGAAAAAGAAATAATTTGGTCAATTTTGTGAGCAATTTGCTTGCAATATATCTAATATCTCTACTTTAAACAAAAAGGAAAAAAAATTTAATGAAGCTTCAGAAAAGAAAATTCGAAAAGAAAAAATACTCGTTCAAAACATAAGTTTTCAAAATCAAAGAGAAAAAATCTCTTAAATTAGATGTTATAGATGCGCAAAAATTGTTCGCTATGCAAATGAATGCATCACCCAGAAAAAACTAAATGAATTGAAGATAGACGAAGGGTTAAGACAAACCCTTAAGAAAGTTATGCTAACTGATGCTGAATCTTCCCAATCATATAACGACTATTTAAGTCCAAGTTTATCGTCAAAACTTCTGATGATGAAACTTATTGTTCCAAATACGAACAAAAAAGATTATTATAAAAATATCATTGAAATGTCAGGGCTATTTACTCTAACGGATGATCATAAGGATCAAATCATCAAAGTCCTAGCTCAGGTATCTGATCCCAGAACAAGAGATAAAATTATTAATCTCTTAAAAGATGATAAAAAGAATACATAACTCGAGATTCAAGAAAGTACATCTTACTCTATGAAAAGTGAATTTGATTGTATCAATAAAAAGATGTGAATCCAAAACAACTATATAAGATCTTAAAGTTGAAAATAATCAACTAAAAAGAGAGACTACTCAACTAAAAGTTAATAAAAATGAGTTTAATCATAGATTAGTAAATCATGAAATTGAAAAAAATCTCAATTTAGAAAAAGAAAATGAAAAACTTTAAAAAAAATCAAGAAAATCAAGAAGAAAATCTAGAAAGAAATATCATTTTATAATCCTTACAAAAAAGCAATAATTCAAAAATGGTATATACCATTAGGTTAATTATAAATAGAAAATTTATAATTAACAACTTAACAACACTAGCAGAAAGTGGTGCATACATGAATTGTATTCATGAAGGAATAATATCTTCTAAATATTTTGGAAAACACTCAAAAGTTAACTTCTGCTAGCGGTGATAGAATGAGAAAAGAAAATACAAATAACAAATACATCAATATGTAAATAAGATATTTGCATACAAATTCTTTTTTTTTCTTATTAAAAATCTTACTCAACATATTATTTTGGGTACTGCATTCTTAATAAAAATCATGTCTATAACAAAAAAAGATGAGAAGAGAATCGATGGCCTGATTTATAATAAATCAGTTCATTACAATTGATAGTAGATCCTAAAAAAATCATATGAAACGAAATGAATAAAATTTAAAATAAAAATTTTCAAATAAATTATATAAATGAAGAAATATAAATTAAATCTATTTCAAACAAATTAAAATAACAAAAAATCAAGTATTTATTTATAGACATTCAACAAAAAACATGCAGAGATAATCCAATATCATTTTGGAATAAAAAAAGGCAGTATGTCTTTACCATACGAAGAAAATATTGATGAAAGAAACATTCCGACTAAGGCTAGATCTTGTCAAATGAATAAAGATTATTTACAGTTATGTAAACTAGAGATCAAAGATCTCATTAGCAAAACATTAATTAATAATTCGCACTTTTCTTGGAGTTGCGCTGCATGTTATGTCATGAATGCTGCAGAAAAGAAGCGAGAAAAACATCAATTAGTTATAAATTATAAACCATTAGATAAGGTTTTAAAATGGATCTGATAATCAATCCTCAATAAAAAAATGATTTACGTAATAGATTAGCTGAAGCAAAAATCTTCTCCAAATTCGTTTTAAAATCAGGATTCTGGTAAATAAAAGTCAAAGAAGAAGATCGCTATAAAACAATCTTTATTATTACAATATTTGGACAATACAAATGAAATGTAATGCCTTTTTGGCTTAAAATTGCCCCCTCTGAATTTCAAAATATCATAAATTATATATTTAATCCATATCTAAAGTAAATTTAAGTATATATAGATGACGTTTTAGTATTTTCCAAAACATGGAAGAACATTTTAAACATCTAGAAAAGTTTAAATACTTGGTTCAATAAAATGGCTTTGTTGTACCAGCAACTAAAATGAGATTATTCCAAGAAAATATTACATTTCCTGGTCATGATATCTTCAATGCTATACAAAGATTTCTAGGAGTATTAAATTACATTTCTATTTTTTTATCAAAATTTAGCTATACACGCAAACAATTTTATCTGATCATTTGAAGAAAAATCCTCCTATATAGAAAGATATTCATACTAATGTTGTTTGAATGGTTAAACAAGAAGTAAAAAATCTTCCTTGCTGCAATTTAGCTAATTCTAACAGTTTCAAAATTGTTGAAATAGATGCTCCTAATATAGACTACGGTGGTATCTTAAAACAAATACATTGTTCTAAAAAAGAGTTAATTAGACTTATATCGGGATGTTGGAGTACCCCGTAAACCAAATCTTCAGTAAGCAAAAAAGAGAAAAATTCAATCTTGAAATATGTTTCTAAATTTCAGGATGATCTAATAAAAAATTTATAGTAACTGTTAACTACTCTGCAGTAAAACATATTATTCAAAAGGATGTTAAAAATTTAGTATCTAAACAAAATATTTTCTCACTGGCAAGTTGAATTATCTAATTTTTTATTTTGAGATTGAATTTAAACCTGACGAGTCTAATTCCTTACCTGATTTTCTAACTCATGAATTTTTACAAGGATCCCAAGAAGAGATCTCCAATGGAGCCCCATAGATCACGTGCTCCCTCATTAGGGTGAGGGAGAGGAGGTTTGAGAGGTCTCGTATATCAAAGCGACAATTCCAATAATTCCATCCCTAAATGTCAAATAGACCTTCATGAATATCCTTGTGATATCCCACCAAAACATGAAGCAGGGAAACCTTTCACAGCTATTCCTCCGGAGCCAAAAACCATTAAAGAAGTATGACTTCTACCACTATTGAATACTCTTATATCACTAAAAAGCTTAAACAAAATATCTGGAACTTAATACAAAAGATGGTCACATCACAGCGACATCATTCTTAGCAGAACAATATTTTTCCCCACTGAATCACACCTCAGTCATATACGACAAATTATTAATTCAATTAAAATGTATAGATGTGCATCATAGCTTCGATAAGCAAAACAAGATACTCTGTATAGCAAATATGCTATACAAAATATTACACATTGTGACTGGGGACTTGACCTTTATTAAGATAGATAGGATAGTATTTCTCTCTTGAATTTCAGTAAATTATTGGAATTATTTTAATGCCATGATGAAGGTCTTTTATTTGGTAAACTCCAAAATAGCATCCTTTTTTTTTATTTATTTATTTTTTTTGTTAAATAATGCATGGCTGTTTTACAATAAAAAATAGCACAAGATTACAAAACACCTAGGAGTTGAGGAGGCTTTAATGAAAACCAAGGGTGGAAAGTCTGTAGGACCTGATGATATTCCAATTGAAGTGAAGAAATGTTTAGGAGATTTGAGGGTTTCTCGGCTTACTAAACTCTTTAATATTATTTTAAAAACTAAAAAAAATGCCTGGGGAGTGGAAGAAGAGTATTTTCGTCCCATTTTTAAGAATAAAAGGGATGAACAAAAGTGTGCAAATTATAGAGGAATTAAGTTGATGTGTCATACTTTAAAATTATGGGAGAGGGTAATTGAACGTATATTAAGACATATTACCAAGATTTCTCATAATCAATTTAGATTTATGTTGGGCAGGTCTCCTATTGAAGTAATACATTTATTGAGAGGTTTGATGGAGAAGTTCAGAGATAATAAGGAGGATCTCCATTGATTTAGAAAAAGCTTACAATAAAGTTCCAAGCGATATCCTTTGGAGAGTTCTTGAGAAGAAAGGCATTGATATGACTTATATTCAAGTCATTAAAGATATGTATACTAGAGTTGTCACTTGTGTTCGAACAGAAGGGGGATTTACCAAATATTTTCCTATTTATGTTGGATCACATCAGGGATCAACTTTAAGCTCGTATCTTTTTGCTTTAGTTATGGATGGTCTTACTGGACATTTACAGGGGATATACCTTGGTGCATGTTTTTGCTGATGATCTCCTTCTCGTGGATAAAACGAGAGAAAAAGCCTAGGAAAAACTTAAATCGTTGAGGTCTACATTAGAATCTAAAGGCTTTCGTTTGAGTAGAACTAAAACTAAATACATGGAATGTAATTTAAGTTGTAGAAGCTCTAGTGACAAAAGTGTAACTTTGGGTGATTAAACTATTAAAAGGCGTGAAAGATTTAGATAGCTCGGATCTATTGTTCAAAGCGATGGTGATATATATGGGGATGTTATTAGTAGAATTCAAGTTGGCTGGTTGAAGTGAATGAATGCTTCAGGCCTACTGTGCGATAGAAAGTATTGCGTAGATTGAAAGGAAAATTTTATAAGAGGGTGGTGAGACCTGCAACACTCTATGATGCTGAATGTCGACCTTTAAAAGAAGCATAATACTAAATTAATGTTGTCGAGATGAGAATGATTAGGTGGATGAGTGACTTTACACTTGGAGACAAAATGCAAAATAATTATATCCATGATAGGGTTGGTGTAGCTCCAGTGACGGACAAAATTAGAGAGAGTCGTCTTAGATGGTTTGGTCACATTAAACGTCGACAATCCAATTAGGAGAGCATATGTTTTAGATTTGACTTAAGCTAAGAAAGGCAAAGGTAGATCAAGGAAGACTAGAGCTTATTGTATAAAAAATGATCTTAATTTATTAAAATTAAATGAAAATATGATACTAAATAGGACGCAATGGAGAAAATTGATTCATGTAGTCGACCCCACTTAGTGGGATTAAGGCTTTGTCATTGTTGTATTACAAAATGCCCGCGAATTATTAAACAAGTATCATAATCAATAACACAATATTATTAGTCAGTAACAGAAGGACTTACAGACTGATGACTGCACTCCAACATGTTGTAGCTTCTTACACTTCAACTTTTTACAAAATTTGAACTTCTTTTAAGAATTTACACACAAAAACAAAACACAACCTCGCTACTTATAGAAGGGGTCGGAACTCAAAATTAAACAAACTAACAAAAGAATAGAAGTCAGAAGGATAACGCACCTGAAAAGTATCCACTAACATTAGTGGTATAGAAGATCAAAAAGCAAACAGTAGACTTCCACTCACATTAGTGGAGGTTTGGCCCTAACACTATCATGTTTTAGAATTATTGGGTAGGACCCACAAACACTAACAACAGTCAATAGATGTCAGCTTGTTGCAGCTACGTTCCTCGGTCATTGGATTCCGACATTCAATCTCTTGAGAAATGGTCAATAATCTAGGCAAGCCCATCATCGGCCCAGTCTTCAATGTCACCCATGGATTCATCATCGTCATTTTCATGAACTAACGACGTTTGGAAGATCTTCATAAACTATTTGTCACATCTTTCAATAATTCTTTCTTTATCTAATCTATAGATTCATGGGAATATTTTCTCTTGAATCCCTAAAAACACTCACAGAAATAAGTTTCAACACTAGAGATAGGAATATTGTTCCCTTCATATTTTTGTAAAATTTCATTGCTTTGCTTTAATTTATCCACCTCAATAATCCGAGAAAACCATTTAATCAAAAACTGCCTTGCAAACATTTTTTTTTACTGGAGAAATTCTCCAAGACTATATCCAAGAGATTTGGCAGTAATGAAAACATGTGTTAGCATTTAACCTTCTGTCAGTTCAAGTTATTGCCTGTTCACCAAATGGAGTCTATTAAGCTTGATTAATACAAACATCCAACTCTACAAATTATAACTAAAAGAGAGGTCATGTTGTTCTATGAATACCAGTACAAAAACATGAAACAGCATAAAAGTGGAGCACTTCCCTTCAATTGAAATTGTATGGTTTAAGTAAAAAAGAAATGCATGGTACGTCACTCATAATCATCATCATTAGCAAACACTTTGAGTTGCACTTTTGAATAATCATTTTCCATTTTGTTAGTTACGCAAGAGGTGTTAATCCTACTAATTAATTGTTTGATTAAGCTCAACATTCAATTATGGTAGTACCTTTTTTTTCTTTAATCAGATCTCTTTTATGTTGAAGTGTGTCATCAAGCGTTTCTAACATCAAATCAAGACAATGGGTTGCACTTTGAGTTTAATATAGATTTTTTTTTTTTTTCTCTATTAACATCCTTCCCGCCATCTTTAATGCACTTGCATTATCTGTTACGGAATCAACAACTAGATAGTCAATGACTTCCACAATGAGATTATCAAGTATTGTGAATAACAATGATGCATCTTAAATAAACTTAGATGCACAATACATTTCCAAAATGTTGTTCTGTTAGAATTGTTAATCAAGAAGATTATCAAATTTTGACCTATTACATCTAAACATATATTCTTTATCTCTGTCTCTTCGGAGACATACGATACAGAGAAGATTAGCATGGCCCCTGCGCAAGGATGACACGCATATATTATTTATCTCTTAAACTATCTTGTCCGTAGTAATTACTTCTTCCTTCAAAATTCATATTCAAAGGCGGTGCATGCATGGATGTTTCAATTCTCCACGATAGTACCCAATGGAGCAAACCGCACTAAAAAGATGAACTCATAGCATTAAAAGGAATCCTATTTCATTAAAATAAACACACAAACTTGAACCTAATGATCTTTAGAAAAGAAAACAAGGACACTTTAACTTTGAACTTTAACAGCATAACCAAAAATGTTAATAAATAGATCCAAAGGGACACTAGCTCTTCTAGAGATACTAGCTATACCACAAGTAGGACCACCAATAAAAGTACCAGTAAAACCACATGTACTAAGACCAGATGGTCCAGAATCCAAAACATTAAACATAATGAATCTAAAAGGCAAAATATGATCCCCTCTCAGTCATTTCATCCATGTGTTGTTCATGCTGAGATTTTTCACTGTAAAGGCATTCAAATAGTTCAATGTCTCATTTAACTTCATCTAAAACTTTCAGAAATGGTCTCAAATTCTTAAGAATTTAAGCAAGAGCATTCTTTAGAGCTATAATACCTATGATTATTTTACTACAAAAATTAAATTTGGCATATACGTAGCCTTTCTCCATTGTGTTTCATTAAACCTTCAATCACATTACTTCCACAAAGTATAATTTTTTAAAACCAACTTTAACCAATATGGTTTAAAGAGGGGTAGTAGAAAATAAAAAATATATATTCTAAATAATTAATTACAAATCCTTCAAGTAAAATACTCACAAAAAAAGGTTTATAAAACAGTTATTTATTGAAAGACATACAAAAACATTCTGAACTATTTTTAATGCCTAAAATCTCATGAATTTCTATGTCCAATAGTAAAGGGAAATAAACCAATAAGTTAACTAAATATCCGTACAAACCAAATGTGTATTGAATCATGTCATGCTTAATTTAAATTTTAAAAAAAAAATTCATAATAATCCATGCTTATAAACACTCGGGCAAAACAAATATTGCATGGAAAGCTTTATGGAGAACTAAGTCAGTAAGAAAAATAACATTCTCCAAGAAAAAAACAAAAAAATTATTAAATTCAACATATGAAACGATTCAATGGTACCATTCATGAATACAA
Source organism: Papilionanthe hookeriana x Papilionanthe teres (assembly GCA_022702705.1). NCBI lineage: Eukaryota > Viridiplantae > Streptophyta > Magnoliopsida > Asparagales > Orchidaceae > Papilionanthe > Papilionanthe hookeriana x Papilionanthe teres. Next base: position 5,846,254 of record CM040435.1, read on the forward strand.
GGTGAAGAAAAATGAAAGCTAACGTTTCAAGAAATTTACACCTAAAGGTTCATGAATTTAAATCTCTTAATCATTAAAGAAGTTGGACAAAATGAGTGAAAGAAATTAACTTATTAACTTTGCTCAGACATAGTAATTTAACTTTGCTCAGACGTAGACTATGTGAATGAGTGAGGTGTACTTGGAGTGAAAGATTGTGTTATGTGGGTGCCTAGCGTAAAGACAATTTACTCTTTTGTGTGCGTGAGGGTAATTTAGTCATTTGTTATTAATTATTGCTTATAAATAGACCCTCGTAGGCTTAGGGTTTGGGTTGTATGTGATTGGGTCTGGTATCATAGAGTTAGGGTTGGGACATATTCCCTACCTCTTGTATTGTAGGATGTAGGAGAGATCGTCTGCCTCTTAAATTGTAAGTGTCTATCTGTTATTTTATATGTTTGAGGCTGTACTATTTGTTTTGAAGAAATAAAATATTTATTTTACCCTAATTTCTATGAAAAATCCTCACAAAGTAGTATCAGAGCATCGATCTAGAAAAAAGGGAAATTGGCTCACATAAGAGATCTATCTCTTCTGGAAAAAAAAGGATTGATCGAGCTAGCAAGGAAGGGACAATGGAATCGTTTCACTGCAAGGCAACAACAACAAGATTGTGGCATGTGATACAGTCACTATAGAGCTTCTTCGGACGTAGAATCGTGATAAAAGTCACGATTAGAGCTAGTTGTAAGGCATCATATCGGATCATGGAGTACAAAGCAAAACAACCGTAAAGCTCAAAAATTTTGGAAGCAATACATTTGCGATTTGGGCTACTCACAACATACAAGGGACTGGATGACCGCAATTTGCGAGACAGTAGTGATTCAAGCTAGCTTAGAAGCTGACAGACGGCAACATGACAGACAATCAAATTTGCGACCAAAGCTCGTGGTAGAGTAGAGATTCAAATTACCTTTGAAGATTGTGGCTTGCCCTATTTGTAAAAAAGTCACGATTCAAGTCAAGTAAATGCGATTGAACCAAGAAAAAAGTCCTGATTCCAATCAACTTTGGGACACAGCATAGAGGATTCGAAAAGGAGAGTAAGTAATGGCAGCCAAAAAAATAATTAGAGGAGAGTTTCTATCCCATGCAGGGGCGGTATGAGTAAGGATTTACAATCCTAAAAGAAATGATGAAGAAGTCTATGAAGTCTCACACAAAATCAGCTCCACCCGCTGCGGGGTCGAGCTAAGGCATCGGAACGGATGCTAGCAACAACAATCTAAAGAATCTGTGTGGTATCAAGGCAACGTCGCTTCTTTAGGTAGATCTAGAACCGTAGGATCAAGCAAAGGGCCTCGAAGAGAGCACAAGCCTGCAAAAATCCTTAAATTTGGGGTTCCTCCTATCAGCGTGCGCCCAGACCGCTATCCCAAATACAAAAGGGTGAGTCAATAGATTAATCCGAGAGATGGAGGACGAGATCATACAACTTAGTGTGAGCTCCATTTCTAGCCCAATGTTGCTAGTGAAGAAGGATGAGAGTTGTTGCTTCGGTGTGGATTGTAGGGCAATTAATAAAGAAACAGTAACTGACAAATTTCATATCCCGGTGATTGATGAGCTACCGAACAAGTTGATTGTGATTAGAATATCCTCCAAAATTAACTTGTGGTCAGGACATCAACAGATTCAGATGAGTATGAAGGTTGTGCACAAAACGGCATTTCAAACTCCTGCGGATCACTATGAATTCCTGATTAAATGGTAAGGATGATTAAATTACGACACTACATGGAAGCCTCCTGGCTTGATCCAACAGCTGTCTCCTTTTATTCTCACCTTGAGGGAGATGTGTCTTTTTGGGAGGGGAGTATTGTTACAATGGTGCCTAGTATAAGGGCAATTAAGTCTTTTGGGTGTCCAAGGGCAATTTAGTCTTTTGTTATTTATCATTGTTTAGTAGAAAGTATCCCTCT
>CM040435.1:5848719-5866302 GCA_022702705.1 Papilionanthe hookeriana x Papilionanthe teres
TTGGGCTCAACTCAGGTTCAACTTGGGCTGGATGCGGGCTGAACCTGGGCTAATTTCGTCAGCTCACTTGATTTTTGAATTTTAAATTTGACATTTAATTTCAAATCAATTGAGTATAATTAGACATTAAAATTTTCCATCTAAGTCTCCTCCTCGCATGGAGTAATTATTTCCGCCCTGATGAAGCGTAACGAGTCTTCGGGAATTTGCGGAATAGAAATCCCGCCGCTCCTTCCTGTAGAGAACGGGACACAGGAAGTGCCAATCTCCCCGCTCTCCTCCCTCTCTGCACCGAGAGCCCTCTATGAATCCTGCTCCTCTGCTCGATTCACTCGCCTCTTCCTCACGCAGAAACCCTCGGCTTGCTCTCTCGAGCGCTTCCTTCCTGTGCCCGAAACCTTTCCATTCGAACCCCCAGACGTCTCTCGATCTCGCTCCCCCTCTGCTCGAGCGCTTCCTCTCTGCACACGACACCGAAGCCCGCACTGCTTCCTCGCTCGACGAGCCGCTCGTCCCTGCAAACCTCCGCTCATTCTCGCCTCCCCGCTCGACACCTTCTCCTACTCATCTTCTTCCCCGCACGCGAACAGGCAAATTCTTGCCCGCTCCTCTTCTCTCGCACAACCCAACAGCCATTCGACCCTCTTTGCTTCTCTCGCTCGCCTCCTCTACTTGGCACCGCGCTCTTGTCCGCCCGCAAGCCACCCGCTCGATTCTCTCCGGCTGCTACCGAAGAGCCTTGGATTACAACTATCGCCTTAGATACGAAAATCAACTCGAGGCACATTTACAAAACAACTCAGATTTTGCACACCATTACTATATATTATTCAATCCCACGAGCGAACATTTTGTTTTCTCATGAAAAGGCTTATTTTGTTAAGAACTCGAAGGTGAAATGTTTTTGTCCTTATGATTTATGATGTTTTTTCTCTTCAAAACAACATGCGAGATCCGCAACACTTAACATTTCGTTTCCCTGAATTATTCTACGCATGTTTTTGAAGATGATGAAGATTTCCCGAGCAATTCATGCAATGGCACTCATGCATTTTTCTCCACATAAATTAGGTGATGTTTCGAAGCCGTTCCGGTTCCCGAAGGTCGTCCAATGGAAGCACATCACCATACACGTGAGCATGTAGAGAATGAGATAGTAAACGAAAGATCGAACTTACATTATCTTCGAAGAGAGATCTATACGAGGAGGTTCTTCCTACGATTTGCACCTCATCGAAGCATTACTCGCTTCGAATCTATATTGGTAATAAAGACGATGCACCTACTTCTACTAGGCAGAATCTCCACCTCCTTTAGACCCGCCACTTTCTTCACCACCATTACCTTCTTCACCGTCTCCCCCTACACCTCCACCTCCATCATCACCCACACCTATGTCACCGTCAACAGTTTCATCACTGCATCAAGTTTCCTACCTCCGTCCGTCATTTCAACGATATGGTGGAACTATCCAGGTTCGATGCCTCCTCATTCTTCCCTCGACATCACCGAAGATCCTAAACCATTCTCGTCCGAGTCCTCAGAATCCCCTCGAGCCATCTATCTCAGTGAATTCCATCTCCGACAACACTATTTACAACAGAAATATAGTCATCATGCCTCGGCTTTTCTACTCGACCAAGGAACATTTAGTGCAAAGAGCGATGGATGTCACATCCCGGTGATGCCGTTCAAGGTTGATTACGATCTTGGAACTCAGAGTAAAATAACACCCTTCCTAGTCCTCATATTGGGTAGGGAATTTGCAGGTCGCATAAAAATATTCGTAGCAAACACCTTCTAACATTGTATGATCGGATCTACCGCCGCGAGATTCACTTATCTTTCGAGAATGAGACCGAATAGATCCCATTCGCCTATAGTTTTGCATAATCGTGCCCGATATCTTACGAACGACTCACCTTCTCAAAAGATAAGTTGTATCCCATGGCGGTAAAACCCAATCATACAAATTAGTAAGGTTTACGACATCCGTTTGGCCCGCGAACTTTTTAATATGCGACCAACAAATTCCCCTATCTAATATAAAGACATCTGAGTAGGATTTATTTTACGCCGGTTCCAAGATCGTGAATCAATCTCGATCGATATCATCGCAGTGTGACATTCATCGCTTCTTTTGCACCAAATGTTCATTGATCGAGTAGAAGAAGCGAGGCGTGATGATCTATATTTCTGCGTAAATGGTGTTGGGACATGAAATTCCCATGAGATAAATGGTCGGGAGGATTGAGGACTTGGACGGGAATGATTTAGGATCTTCGGTGCTGGTAGGGAAGAATGAGGAGGCATCGGCAGGATAGCTTCACCATATTGTTGAAATGACTGGACTCGGAGTAGAAAACTCGATGCGAGTGATGAGACTCAGCGGCGGTGACATAGGTGGGGGTGATGATGGAGGTGGAGGTGTAGGGGGAGGCCGTGAAGAAGGTAATGGTGGTGGAGAAGGTGACAGATCTAAAGGAAGTGGAGGAGAGCCTGCTGGTAAAAGTAGGAGCTCATTTCTATTACCAAATATAGATTCAAGAACTGAGCAATGCTCTTGATGAGGTGCAACCGTAGGAAGAGCCTCCTCCTATAGATCTACTATTCAAAAGATAATGTAAGTTACATCTTCCATTTCTATCTCATTCTCTACACGCTCCGATGTATTGGTGATGTGCTTCCATCGGACGATCTTCGTAACCGCGGATCAGCTTCGTAAACACCACCTAATTTATGTGGAGAAAATCATAGCAGTGCATCGCATGGACTGCCCGAGAAATCTTCATCATCTTCCAAACATGCGTAGAAAGAATTCGGTGAAACATGAATGTTGTGTTGCGAGATCTCCGTGTTGTTTTGAAGAGAAAACATCATAAATCATATGGACAAAATATTCGCCTTCGAGTTCTTAACAAAATAAGCTTTTCTCGGAGAAAACAAAATGTCCACTCACGTGGGATTGTATATTATCTAGAATGGTGTGCAAAATCTAGGCGTTTTGTAAATGTGCCTCCAAGTTGTTTCTCGTATCTTAGGCGATAGTTGTAATCTCGAGGCTCTTCGGTAGCAGCGTGGAAAGAATCAAGGAGGAAGCTTGCAGGGCGGACGAGGGTCGCGTGCGCGAGCAGAGGAGGCGAGCGAGAGAGAAGGAACGAGGGTCGAATGACGCGTTGGGTTGTGTGAGAGAAGAGGAGCAGACGGAATTTTCCCGTTCGCGCGCGCAGAAAGAAAACGAGTAGAAGGTGCCAAGCGGGAAGGCGAGAACGAGCGGAGGTTTGCAGGGGCGAGCGGCTCGTCGAGCGAGGAAATAGCGTGGGCCTCGGTGTCGTGCGCAGGGAGGAAGCGCTCGAGCAGAGGGGGAGCGGGATTCAGAGATGTCTGGGAGTTCGAATGGAAGGGTTTCGAGTGTAGGGAGGAATTGCTCGAGAGAGCAGGCCGAGGGTTCTGCGTGAGGGAGAGGCGAGCGAATCGAGCAGAGGAGTGGGATTCAGAGAGGGCTCTCGGTGCAGAGAGGAGGAGAGTGGGGAAAGGAGCGGGGACAATTAGGCTATGTCCCATTCTCTCAGGAAGGAGTTGGCGGGATTTCTATTCTGCAAATTCCCAAAGACCCGTTACATTTCATTGGGAGGGGAAATAATTACCTTCCATGCGAGGAGGAGACTTAGATGAAAAATTTTAATGCCTAATTATATTCAATTGATTTGAAATTAAATGTCAAATTTAAAATTTAAAATTTGAAATTCAAAAATTAAGTTGAGTGAAAAAATTTGCTCGAGTTCAGACCGCACCCGACTGAAGCTGAACTTAGGTTGAGCCCAAGCTCGCGCCTCACTAATTATAAAAAACGTGCATCAATTTTCACGCCGTTTGTGCGCACGCGGAACCACAGATGATATGGGTGTCTTCCTAGTTAAAGTCGATGTCACGGACGCATCCAGTGTGGTCCGTTTCGCCATCCGGAGTCGTTCGGACGAATTCACCGACGGTCGGGCAAAAAAAGTGTCAAATTGTGGTGTGCGCGAGTGCTCGAGTCGCTGAGGGTTCACCTAGGCCGTTCGATCCTATGGAACTCATTTTCGGGCTCTACATGTTATTCTCACACGCATAACTAAAAGTCGAGTACTGGACTACTCATGTGAGGTCTTAAAAAAAATGGGTCAAGAAGCGGTTCGAATTTCTATGGGAGGTGGGCTCTATTATTAGTCCGCTAGGATGGTCAGTAAGGAATTCCTACCACTAGATCCTAGGGTCTAATGTGAAGAAAGCTATGACCTCACTAAAATGAGGTCAACAGTTATTACAATTTTAAGTTAGATTATTTGAAATTTTAGTTTGGGGGCAAGAAAGAAAATATCTTAAAAATCTATTACTCGCTCGGCTTTGATACAAGATGATACCCTTTGAGGTTCCTAAAAGGTGTTTGGAAGCGGATTTTGCTTGGAGATGGATTTAGAATAGCAAGAGAATGATAATATGCAAGTTTGACGGTGTTAGGACCTGAATCGATATTGATCGGTTGTTGCTTTTCTGGCTGAAAACAGCAAGCAAAACTCCAAACCGATGATATTCGGGCGATGAGGAGGTTCCACCATCTGTTCTTGAAAAGAGACAAACATATCACTTGCAAAAGAAAAGCACACTCTGAAGAGCATATAATAGAGAAAACTCTCTCAAATTTATAATCAACAAAATTGAAATCCATATAGCCGTCAGTTAACATGTAGAAAAATTACCTAATAGAAAAGAATCTAATTAGTTATAGTGAAATAAGAAAAATAATAAAAAAAGGAATAAAAGCCGGCTGAATTAGGGAAATATCGGAGGTATGCATTTTCTTGATTGCGGAAGTCGTCAATTTCATGGGATCGCATAAGCCAATCAGAGTCGCATAAGTCCCTATTATAATGCTCCTGCATCATATAGACCTTGTGATGAGGCCCTTTCCTTGCGATGTTTTGAGCTTATTTGGTCTGTCCAGTTTAACATTAGGTGTCAAAGTGCGCTCGATCAAATAGGAATTTTTATGATCTCAAGAGGTATATAAGAGCAGATGGTAATATTTCATTTTATCGTAAACCTCTATCAACCTTTATGTATTTTCATAAATTTTTTATCCTTTTCAATTCTCCTCTAAAGAAATCTTATACAGTTTATATCCTATATGATTCATAATCAATGTCACTGCAACCTTGGCTCGTAGATTGAAGACTATGATGTCATTGGCAAAGGGAAAATAATCACAAAACAAAACAAAAACTTAATAGCATTGATGAAAGATGCTGGAAATTAAATTGATAGATAAATATGAAAATGATTTAAGCATGCCGACGAAGAAGCAATTTGGGTGTCCATCTGTTGAATCGACAAATCGTAGGTAGATTGTACCCCGTGAATAGAACGTGAGAGAGAGAGAGAGAATGAGGACTTCCCACGGTAGGGGAAATGTGGTGTACCTGAGCTCGTGGACCCATTTTATTTCATCAATGATATGCATGACAATTGTGATCATCCCCTATCATGAAATCCTTCTATTTATAGAAGATAGGAGGGGTAAAATGTATACAATAATTATATATTTGCCGTGATTTGAAGAAAGAATCAAAAGATATTTTATAGATATTTAATTCAACCATTGGATCATCTCGAGATCGATGCGGACTTCATGTCCATGTTTGTTGGCTGACTGAAGTGAGTTGGCCGAGGGAAAGAGCTTGACCGATCGACTGAAGTGAGGTGGCCAACTACTGAATTACCTCGAGATCGGTGCAGACCATTTTTGAATATATACCATCATAGGAAACATCAAATAAAATACAATCATTATGGGATAAAATTTATCAGAAGATACACAAACTATATTATATAGATATAAAGTTCCTCATCGGACCTTTTTATCTATGAACGTTTTCTTGTGTTAGTAATTCTTAAAATATCAGAATAAAAAGACTATTCAATTTAGTTATGTAGATGATGTGTAAAAACATTAATTTTCTCTTAAACCTAAGTTTTCCATTCATATGCTTACCATTATTTTCTAATTGACTTAACATTTGTTGCTTGAACTTTACAGGATGTGTATAAAAGCGTGCGTTCAACAATTACTGGGGTTATTCAAGGCCTAAATGCAACTGTTTTTGCATATGGTTCGACTGGAAGGTACCCTTTATTTACCCTGCTCTATAGATGTGGAAGACTGAAAATGGAGATATGGTCATTTTTATTCATGTCCTTGTTAATTTCTGCTCTTAATAGACTAATGCCGTTGTCAGATTACAGTTGAAAGCTACCATCCAAACAATGAGGATAACTGAACATGAAATTGGATGTGTAAGTAATTGGGATAGGAGATTTCGATGCAAAACCCAAATCCGAATTTTCGGCCAATTATGTTTTTAATGTCACAAACCACCTGGGTAAAGAGTTAAATGTAAATTGAGGGCTAGGTTTCCTCCATTCTCACATGGATGCCACATGTCTGAATTACAAAACTTACCTTTCTGCGATGCAGCAGTAAGTTTCAGCTTAAACTTCGTATTAATGGGACTTCCATGCGTCAGCTTTTCCCATTAGTGATGCCAAATCTGAGTTCGGAGAAATCTTAATCTTTACATGTATTTTGTTGTAAAATTTTTTATAGCGCTTAACATATTTAAGTGTTAATTGTCTTCTACAACCCGTTCCTTAAAATATGAGAGATCTTAGGCCTGAGCTGGAAACGAATTTGAGAAAATTGAGTGGTAATTGTGAATATTCTTCAACTTAATATTTAAAACAACTCCTTATGTTGATTATGAATTCACTAAATGAATAAGACTAAAATATCTTATCAATCAATTATGATGATAAAAAATATAATACTGTTAAAAAAAAGAAAATAATTAAAATAAAATTTTCTAATCGATAGTATGTTGGAACTATCATCTCAATGTTTCTTTTTAAGAGATGGATATCTCTTTTCAAACCAAAATAATCGAGACAGAACATGAGGGGGAGAAAGGACAAGTGTTTTGAAACCCTAGGTGCTCACGTGCGCTAGGCGGAGGAAGATGAAGCAGAGGGCGTGCAATGCGACGTTGCTGTGTGTGAGTGCAAAAAGATCTCGAAGCCAAAAGAGGAAGCACTATTTGGCTTTGTGTGCGGAGACATGCGCATCTCCTCGGCGAAGGAGAAGAGGAGGTGAAGGCTTGTGCGCAGGAGAATAGAGACAAACTAAGGGATTGTGTGGTTTGCTGAAAATAGAATGCAATGTAAAAGGTTTACAAAATAATTGAATTACAGTGTACTCTGAATACTTTGAAGTTGTTTGGTTGTTTGTAATGTAAATGCTTGAGAACTCTTTTTTCTGTTTGGTTTGACGAATGCAAACTAAAGTAAAAATATTGTTATTCAAATCAAGATCCTAAAACATTTTAAAAATGAAATGGAAATTTCTCATATTGCCATATTGCCATGTATAAAAATGAAATATGAATGTATAAAAGTTCTAAATTTACATAACATTGATATGAGAAATGAATGGATCTTAATCTTAAAAATGCTCATATTGCCATGTATAAAAGTGGGTTAAATAACTAATGAAATTAAAATCTTTTAAATTAAACAAATGAATGTTTGAGTTATTCTTGAGTCACTCCCTTATGGTACTAGCTGGAACCGTTATTTTAGTCGTGTATAATAAATGAAATGGAAATAAAAATGAAAATGAGAAATGATTATATCTTTATTAGTATAATTTTTTTACGGTATTCCTGAGATGAATTTCTTAGGGAAAATAAATAAGAAAGGTAATTGACTAAACTAATTTAATAAATAGTTTTATAAAGGAAAAGTATAAATTTTTCTTATAGTCTAATCAGCACGGTTCTTTGAGCATTCGTGTTTAAACATTTGCATAATGATTTAGTATGTAATCAAATGTATATAATAAATATTTTAGCATTCCAGTTACTTTAATCTTAATGTGTTGTTAACTTCTTTTTCTTTGGAAAAATTTTGTTAGAGTAATGTGACTAATGGGAGTGAGCTTGTTTACATGAGGAGAAGAACTGTTGTGAATAATAGTAAACTGTTTGGTTTTTATATTTATTCACTTTTATTTGTATCGTTGTTTCAATCTGGTTGATCCGATGCATCATGTTAGATGATGTTTACTATTCTTTGTGGATTTGTAGCTTTCATATTGCTGGATATTATTGTGGACTACTATTACTGTTAGTATTATTAGCTTTTACAGTCCGGTCGTCCGTTTTCGCCTTGGTTATGTCCAAGCTTTCAGATCATTTATTGTTGTGATTGTAAAAACCTTCGATTTATCCAACACTTTTTTAATGAACTATGAATCTAGAAGCACTTTAATGGAAGAAGAATTGACTTCTTTGGGCTATTTGAGGAATCTCTTGGCCCTCATTGGGATTAGTTGGATCAAGGAAGAGTTCTGGAATTATCTTTTTGGAATGAAGTTCCTTTTCTTCTCTCATTTCAAGAATTTGACGGTTATAATTTGCAATGAAACAATTAAGAGATTGGCTACTATCTGAAGTGGATGAAAACCCAAGTGAAAGATATGCAAAACATGCAGACATTGACTGTTTTGCCATGATTAAAGGGTAATAATACATCTAAACATCTTTTTCTACAATATGGAGAGGTGTGACTTATGGTCACGAATGAAGAATGAGTATGTGGAGGTCACACTAAAGCAAGGGCATTCATATTCAATAACAACACTCCACAACTTGGTTTCACTATTATCTGCCCAAAGAGGTTGCATGAGATTTGGGCCATCTTGACAAAGCAAGGCCCTTCTTAAGTATTTAGCGACTAACACTTGTGGCTAAAAAATCATGCCAAGTTTCTTGACATAAGCACAATACGAGCGACAACATGTGCTTGTAAAGGATTCATTGAATCAGAGCACTTAGAAGTAGAAGGATTTGAGTGGGTTAAGTATGATCATAAGGATCTTTATTATCATCTTGTGTTTTTCTGATGTATATGATTGTTGATGATTGTTGATATTAAAAAAGAATTTACAAAGAAATAAAATAGATTTTTTTCTTTTGATAATTTATATTTTTACGGTTTCGAACACTGCCGTTGCCGGTACCAAGCCCGGATGTGAAAAGTGGAGGGTTGCGTTAGGTAGTTGTTGACCTCACTTTTGTTGAGGTTTAGTTTTTTCTCCTAGGATTTAGGGTTCTAGCTTTAGGAGCTTCCCTGACGATCTTAGATTCTTAGCAATGGGCCCACCTCGTTTTTAGAATGCTCAAAACTCACTTCGACTCTTTTGGAATCCCGAACGAAATTCCCGACCTCTAGCTCACGAAGCAAGTAGGTCGGAATTGGCGTTAGGACTCCGAATCGAGTTCCTATAGGACCACTCGGACCTTGGGATAGCTTCGTGCACATTTTCTCGCATTACCGAAGCACAAATTCCTCGAGCCATAGCCTCGACGTCTTCAAATTCTCCGCAACGGATCAAAATCGGTGGTCGAACGCGCAACGAGCGACGTCGAGTCGAAATTTCGTAAAATGTCTGATTTGACGCACTTTCGATGCGATCGTCGACGAGGTTGCTCGAACGACCTCGGATGACGAAACGGACTCGCATCGTTGCGTCCGGAACGTCGTTTCCACCTAAAATTGATATTTAATTTGCGAGGATTGCATGCCGGAGCGGAAATTGCGATTATTGGGCTTATTTTAATAAAATTAATAATATATATGTATATATTTTAAACTTATTTATTCTATCCTAAGCCATAATCCCTACCAGTTCGATCGGCTGGCTCTCTCTCTCGCTCGTTCGATGAGGGCTCCCGTTCCCTCCTTCTCCCGCGCTCGAGCGCGTCTCTTCCTTGTAGCCGTTGCCCTCTCGAGCCCCGCGTGGTTCTCCCCATACCTCGCTCGAGTGTTATCCCGTACGAGGGTCACCTCGCGTGATCTCCGCGCGCGGCTCGTCTCCCGCTCGACTCTGCGCTTGCTGCCGAGCCTCGGCTCTTACTGCGGCGATTTCGTCGCCTTCTTCCCCGACTCTTCCCATATTGCGCCCGGCTCGCAGGGCAGGGCGACCCTTCCTTTCCCTCGCTTTGCCTTGTAAAGGCCCCTGTTCTTGGATGGATTGAGGGTTGGTTGGGTTTCGTTTGGTTCTTCTGCTCCTCTCGAGAAATTGGTGTTGGAGTGGAGCTTGGTTGTCTTTGCTTTTTCTTGTGTGCTCTCACACTACCCGGTATGCCTCCCTCCCTTCCCCTCCTTCTCCGTTTGGCTTGAGGTGGTCTGCGGTTTCTGCAGGTTAGGCTGGTTCTCCTCGCTTGTTGTTTCGGCTGACGTTCGTATGCCATGGAATGTGTTATCTATTTGCTTATGTGATGGTTTCTTGTTCCCTGTCTCTCAGTAGCATGCTTAGTATGATTGTGGTATTAAGAGTTGGGGGACATTTTACTACTCAAGCATGTTAAAAAATGGAAATATGAGCATGTAGTAGGTTTGGTTTTGATGGCAAATTATCGGCTCCTCTTGCAAGTGTTTCGAATAGGGCTCTTCACTCTTTTTTTTTTATGAAACATAGAGGAGCCTTTTTGTTTCTTTCATATGCATGTGGAGCTTGTCTTTTGCTCCTTTTGATTCTTCTTTATTAGGAGCATGCTAAGGAAAGTTTGAGTTGATCTAATAGAGCTTTATGCTTACTTTTGTTCGAAGTACACCTATGCTTCTACACTTTGATACGTTGGATGAATGGAAATCTTTGTTTAAGCTTCATGTTTAATTATATTCTAAGTCTTACTTTGGCTCATAGTGAGCTCGATTGAAAAGTAAATTTTGTTTCATGTTAAAAGAGCTTTGGGAGTCTGTTTTTGTTGGCTTTTTTCCGGTTTGACGTATGTTGTTCTCTCGATTACAGGGTATTTTGAGCCTTGTTTTCTCTCGGTTTTGAGGTCGTTTCAGCCCTGTCTTCTGCTCGGTTTTTGTGTTTCTTTGCATAGCGATAGCCCACGATTGCAGATGAGGGGCTCGTTTTTGTTTTTCTTTGCTCTTGCGGCTAGCCCCATTGCACATAGGGGATCGGTTTTGTTTTCTTTGCTCTTGCGACTAGCCAGCTTTGACTTGATTTGAGGGCTCGGTTTTGTTTTGTTGCTCTTGCAGTTTGCTCCTTCGTTCTTGATTCGGGGGCTCGGTCTCTGCTTTCTTTGCTCTTGCAGTTGCTCCTTTGCTCTTGATTTGGGGGCTCGGTCTCATCACTTTCTTTGCTCTTCTTGCTCATTCTGTACTTGATGTTGGGGTTCGGTTTGGTCCTGCTTTGTTCCTGCAACCTCCCGGTGCAGCCTGAATAGCTCGAGTTTGGGTCTCCATCGGGCTCGGGTTTGTGCTTCTTTTAGCGTTTGTAGGTGGAATTTGAATTGCTTGGTTGCCCTTTGGATTCATTCTCATGCATTTGTGGTGAATTTGAATTAGTATGGGTAGTTTGTTGGGACTTGGCGTGAGCCTTTGCTCACTGTTTTTTGTAGCCGGCCGAGAGCCTTATTGGGATGATTATTGTGATGGTGGCTTTGCTCTCTGTTATACTCGACTTACTGAAATTGATTTAATGAAATTTGGAAGAGCTTGCAGCTTACTTGTGGGAAATAAATTGAGCACGATATTTGGAATACTTGCTTGGAAGTTTTATTTGGTGGAATTGATCTTAGTTTGGTGGAGCATGGAGCATGTCGAATTCTGCTTTCTTATGTATTAAAAGTTTCATCGATTCTCCTATTGCTTATAGCTTGAGTCCCGAGCCGTGGGAGAACGTACGCGAAGCTTGTGTTTCGGGAATTGAAAATCGATGTGGTACTTGGAGTTTGGAGGAATCCGAGCGAGTGGTCGAAAGTTTGGGACTCAGTCGGTATCTTTTGGTTATGATTTTACGATTATTTGGGAAAAGGGAGTGCGTTCACAGGGGTCTAGTCCTCATCCTCTTCGAGAGCGTCGATGTGCGCTTTAGGTCATGCTTAGGATATGTGAGGTCGGTCGGGAGTCCGGGTGACTTACGTGTTTACGACTATTGAAAATCGACTCACTGCCTTTCGAAATTGTGTTAAGTGAGCCGCTTCCGTCCTCCTTTTGCATCTGCGTCCACTCGGTTCCGCGCCCTTATTCGGCTCAAAGCACACGCCTACGTGGGACGTGTAGGTGTGCGTATATAACCTCCTGGGTTATATATGGAGCCCATCAACAAGGCTGCAAGTGCGGCGGGGACATTGATGAGCAGCATGACGAGAAAATTACGAGAATCATAGAATGTGGTCGCGACTCCGAAGGCTTTGTGAGAAGTAGAGCGAAATCGCGGGCGGATTCGGCAGGTCATGGGGTTCTCTACTTGGCAGATCACATGTTCGTGGCCTCGATCTGATTAGGATAGTCGACAAGTGATTGAAATGTTTTAAAACAAAAAATACGTATGTTTGAAAATACTGAAATTACCTCACATACTTCTACGCGCTCACTTCCTACATTCTTAACTTGCGTGAAGCCAAAAAATGAAATGTGTGAAGATTTATAAAGGTCGCGGTTGGGCTATTCGAGTCGGATTAGAGCTACGCCTGCAGGAAAGTCGATCTGTGATAGTCGGCGCTCGAGTCCGGACATTATGCGCGTACGAGTCCGAAACACACGCCAGTGCTTACTGGTCTTTCTCTCCAGAGGCTGCATGAGCTTCTTATGGTTCGCCATGAGTTTAGCGGGTCGTCTGTGGGTTTCTCGCGGTGCTTTTTGCGAGTTTCTACGGTTTTGTTTTGTTTTCGTTTGTGGAGCTTCTCGGAGTTTTACGGACGTTTCTTTCTTTCTTTCACTTTCTTGGTCTATATCACGTGATTTTCTCGTTTTCTCGCAGTTTTCGCTTCGTTTTTCTTGTTGAGTTTTCGGACTTACTTTCTTTGTACTGTACTATTACACTGTTTAAGTAGGTTGTTTTCGACTCTACTACCTTTCATCTCTCTTTTAGTGCTTAATAAATCATGCTGCGGAAATAAGAAAAATATATAAAAAATAACGATAAGCAGTGTGATGTATCGAGGGATAAAGCAAGCATACTGATACTCCTGTGACAATCTTTCTTTCCTTCTTGTTATCATCACTGGCATATTTTACTTTTCAAGGCATACTCTTACTGTGGTACTGAACATTTCTTTCGGTACGTATCTTTGCTTAAGCATGTTTTACACTTCCATCTTTCTCTGCTAAGCACGTTTTACATTCTCCGTACTTTCTCACGCTTTCAGATGTTTTTATCGTTATAAGCGTTATTCTTCGCATAGATGCTTGGATATCTCTCAGTCATCGCATAACTCGTGATCACTTGCTTCCTGTTCAGCTTGTATGGCGTATTCATAACTACTTGTTTTCATACTGCTTTTCTTCTACTCTTGTCATTTAGTACTACACTCACTTGTAATAAAATGAAATAAACGAGCTGCATACGTCAGCTTTAACTTAAGCACTTTAAACCTAACTCGCGATCCTCGTTACGACGTGGAGCTTGGAGCACGGTCGGCGACGCGGCCAGTCTTACTTTAAGACACTCGTGTCGACATCCAATGAAATCGTTCTTTAGTTTAAATAATGTGCCCTAGGACTTCGGAGTAGTTCGGCTCGACGCGGCATAAATCCTCACGCTGTTCTTTTATCTATTACCTGACAACCCTCCCAATGCGATATAGTTCTACACTCACTTAGGTTTAGAGGTTGTCGTACGATACGACGTAAGCCTCCTATCTTTCGGGTAGTTTGCGTAATCGGGACGTTATGCGAAAGTAATTCACTATAATTAATTTGCGAGATTGAAATTAAAATAAATCTCTTTCCAAAATTTAAGCGCTAGCATAGGATAATCCGGGACGTCCTCGAGTCTCCTCGAGATCATGGCATCCTCTACCTTCTTCTTGACTCAATGAAATAATTATTCCTCCTCCGCGCCTTTCACCTATTGGATTTCCTACTGCCTCATTTCGTTGACAACCCTACTTAAGCTCGTGAAGATAGAACCCGCGATCGTCAAATCGAGAGTTCTCAAGTGAATCGGTCGTTTGAGGAGTAATTAAGCTATGAGGACTGCATTCATAGGGAGTTTTAAAGGCCAGGATAATATAAACGCTTATTTAATTCTTTTGTATTAAATAGGGAATTTGTCGGTCCGCATAAAGGTTCGCGAGCACGGAACGGATGTCATGAATTTTGTGGTTTATTTGATCGAGCGAATATTGTCGAGTAGAGTTGTCTATTCTTTGGAATAAATGCGTTACTTCGTGATATTACGCTCGTTCATCCAACTATCTTAAACGAATGAGATCCGTCACTTCTCATTCTAATATTTTAAAATTTAAAAATCTTATTTTTAAAGCTCAGTATACGTATATCCAATTAAATTAAATCTAAAAAAAAGACGCTTATCAAATGTCTTAATAGCAATAGGCAGATAATCACTGCGCGTATAAAACTTGTCGAAAAAAAATCATGACATGAATCCTTTTGATCATTAGTGTAAGTCTTAGGGCGTCTCATAGACGACCTTGTTAGTATAAGCATCGAATACGATGGAAAGTGTCTGAGGCCATGCTACGCCTGCCAGGGTGTAGTGTCGAGTGTAGCAAGGTTCCCGCATTACGGACGGATGCGAGTAAAGAAGTTAGTACTATGATATTAGTATTAGGATAGGATCTTGGAATATAGGTACTCTCAATAGTAAGCTAATGAATTGGTTGATATTATGATCCATAGAAAGATAAATATCCTATGTATTCAAGAAACTAAATGGGTTGGAGAAAAGGTTTAAGGAGATTGATAACTTAGGTTTTAAACTATGGTATTCCAGTAAGAGTTGTACTTAGAAATGGTGTAGGTGTAATTATAGATAAGAGTTTGAAAGATAATGTTGTTAAAATTAATAGAGTTAGAGATAAAATTATAACGACTTAAGATTATTATTGATACTTAAAATTTTTAATATTATAAGTCTTTATGCTTTCATCGAGTTGGTTTAGATATAGTGTCTACGGATAAATTCGGAATGATTTAGAAGACATTAATAAACGTCGACAGCTTGAAGAAAATATTTTTATTGGAGGAGATTTAAATGGACGTATCGGTAGAGTAGTAGAAGATTTCGAAATATTCGTAGTAAGCTTACGGTTATGGAGCGTTTAATGAAGAAGTGTAGAATGATTTTAGATTTTCTTTTAGCGTATGATATGATTATTACTAATGCTTTATTCGAGAAGAGATGAAGCATCTTATTACTTATAAGAATGGATGCAATAAAACACGAATCGATTATTTTCTTATGAGAAGAAGAGAGCGTCGAGATTGTAAGGATTGTAGAGTTATTCCAAGTGAGCGAATTAAGTATCTAGCATCGATTATTAGTTATAGATTTTAAGATGAAGATTTGTAAAATAAAGAATATTAGGATTCGACGTCGTAGAATAAGATGGAAGCACTCTAAAAGACATGAAATAAAATTATTTTTATGAAGTAAAATTCAAGATTTAAATATTTGAGATGTTCGTGAAGACGCGAATGTTATGTGGGAAAAATTAACTAATCTTATTAAACAAGTAGTTAAAAGATGTCTTGGAGAATCGAAAGAAAAATTTCTATAAATAAAAATAGTTGGTGGTGGAATAATAATGTGCGAAAAGATAAAATATAAGAAGTTATGTTATAAGAATTGGTTTAAATGTAAAAGCGTAGAGAATTGGGAAAAATATAAAACGGTCCACGAGGAAGTGTAAAAGAATAATACGTGACGCTAAAAATTACAGCTTTTAGTGATGCTTTATAACGTGTTAGATACTTAAGGAAGGTGAAAAATATATGTATAAACTAACTAAATAAAGAGAAAAGAAAAGTAAAGATTTAACTCGAAGTAAAGTGTATTAAAGATTGAAAATCGAAAAGTCTTTCTTATAAAAAAGATATTCAACATAGGTGGGTGAGTTATTTTGATAAACTTTTTAATGATGATCTTGAAAGCACGATCGACCTTAGTGATCTTAATATCGTTAATAATAATAAAACTTTTCATTTTTACAGTCGCGATTAGTAAAAAAGAAGTTGATGAAACTTTAAAGAAAACCAAGGGGAAAGTACGTAGGACCTGATGATATCCGATTGAAGTGTGGAAATGTTTAGGTGATTTGGGGGTTTCTGGCTTACTAAACTTTTTAATATTATTTTAAAAACTAAAATGATGCACGAGGAGTGGAGAAAGAGCATTTTGGTCACCATTTTTAAGAATAAAGGAGATGCACGAGAGTGTGCAAATTATAGAGGAATTAAATTGATGTGTCATACTTTAAAATTATGGGAGAGGGTAATTGAGCATAGGTTAAGACGTATTACGAAGATTTCTCATAATCAATTTGGATTTATGCCGGGCAGGTCTACCATGGAAGCTATACATTTATTGAGAGGTTTGATGGAGAAGTACAAAGATAATAAGGAAGATCTACATTTGATTTTTATTGATTTAGAAAAAACTTACGATAAGGTTCCTAGAGATGTTCTTTGGAGAGTCCTTGAGAAGAAAGGTGTTGATATGACTTATATTCAAGTCATTAAAGATATGTATGCTTAGAGCTGTTACATGTGTTCGAGCCGAAGGAGGATTGACCAAGTATTTTACTATCTCTGTTGGTTTACATCAAGGATCGGCTTTAAGCCCATATCTTTTTGCTTTATTTATGGATGGTCTTAATGGACATTTACAAGAGGATGTACCTTGGTTTATGCTTTTTGCTGATGATATCCTCCTTATGCATAAGACAAGAGAAAAAGTCCAGGAAAATCTTGATTTATGGAGGTGTACATTGGAGTCTAAAGGTCTTCGTTTGAGTAGAACTAAAACTGAATACATGGAATGTAATTTTAGTAATAGTAGGTCTAGTGACATAAGTGTAACTTTGGGTGATCAAATTATTAAAAGGTGTGAACGATTTAGATATCTCGGGTCCATTGTTCGAAAGCGATGGTGATATAGATGGGGATGTTAATAGTAGAATTCGGGTTGGTTGGTTGAAGTTGAGGAATGCGTCGGCCTATTGTGTGATAGAAAAGTACCGCTTAGGCGAAAGGAAAATTTTATAAGATGGTGGTAAGACCTTCAATGCTCTATGGTCTTGAATGTTGGCCTTTAAAAGAGAAGCATAATGTTAAGTCAAGTGTTGCCGAGATGAGAATGATTAGGTGGATGAGTGGCTTTACACTTAGAGACAAAATGCGAAATGATTATATCTGTAATAGGGTTGGAGTTGCACCGATGACG
This sequence comes from Papilionanthe hookeriana x Papilionanthe teres, assembly GCA_022702705.1. NCBI lineage: Eukaryota > Viridiplantae > Streptophyta > Magnoliopsida > Asparagales > Orchidaceae > Papilionanthe > Papilionanthe hookeriana x Papilionanthe teres. Next base: position 5,866,022 of record CM040435.1, read on the forward strand.
GATAAAATTAGAGAGAGTCGCCTTAGATGGTTTGGTCACATTAAACGTCGACCACTCTGATGATCCGATTAGGAGAGTAGATGTTTTAAATACAACTTATGTTAAGAAAGGCGAGAGGCGGACCTAGGAAAACTTGGGCTTATTGCATAAAAAATGATCTTAATTTATTAGAATTAAACGAAAATTTGACACTAAATAGGACGCAATGGAGAAAAAGGATTCATGTAGCCGACCTCACTTAGTGGGATTAAGGCTTTGTTGTTGTTGTTGTTGTTGTTGTC
>CM040435.1:5866801-5884780 GCA_022702705.1 Papilionanthe hookeriana x Papilionanthe teres
GTTCGATGGCTTTTAGATCAAGGCCGATTGGTTAGGCATATGTGTAGCACCTAAACTTTAGTTTTTATAACCTTAAATATGCATGAAAACAAGTAATTGATATATTAAAAGTGAAAATGTTGATAATATATATAGAAGATGAAGTTGAGAACTGGGCGTATATATGTAAATGTCCAGTTTCTAAATTAAAGGCACATCCGCATTTCCAGCTCGGAAGGTTTGGCAATCGCTACTGTGGCAACTGTAGAGCTTCTGCAAAACCCTAACCCTCTTCCAGATACGGGGTTCTTCCGATTCATCGTTTTCTCATCGTCCACACAGGTAAAATTCCCCTTTTCCTCCCCCCTACTCCGCTCTACACTCCATACCAACTTGTTTCCATCCTCTCAGGCGATTCCAGCATTTTATTTCCGGCTACTTCTTTCACTCCACATCATTCCGGCTTCCTCTCATACATTATCGACTAATTGGTTTTTCAAGTCATGGAATCTGCTCTGTCTTTCGGTTTTGGATCAATTTTATAGTATCTCTGTTACGATGAAAAGTTACGGGTTATTGTGACATCTGTTTTTCGTTGTCATTTTTTCTATACGTGTAGGAGTAAAGATTTTGTAATATGTTAACATATTCCATAAGTTTATTGGGTCGGATTTTGATTGTATTGCTTGTCTCACTTAGCTTAAAGCGAACCCATTTGAATTTAAGTAGTTTTATGAGGCTTGTTGGTGTTTCTGGCGTCATTTTAGATGTCTGACGTGCTTATTGGAAGTTTTGGGCAAACATTTGACTTCTAAGGAATCAAAAGCTCTTCATTGTTTCAAATCTCGAATTAATGTTCATAACAAGTTTTGTTACGCAGGACTGCTTTTTTTGGAGGTCTTGAAGATTAGATACTCCTCCTTATTTTGTTTGGGTGAGTTTATTTCGACTGGTTTGGCTGAGCACATATTTGACTGGTTTTATATTATTAGCAATTTTGTCATTATTATTTCTTTTAAATAGTTTCTCAGCCTTTGGTACCATAACTGCATTGTGACGGAGCACATGCGTTTTCTTTCCTGCCAAAAAATTCTCATGGAGGATTGGCTTTAGTTTCTTAACAAAAATAGAAAGAAAAAGCAAAAAAAAAAAAAAAAAAAGACAAGATAAGGTTTAATTTTCTTATTTTGTGGATAGAGCCAATATTCACCTATTTAATGTTTTAATCCACCTTAATTATCTCCTTTGAGAAGTACTAAATTTACAAATCTTGTTGCCCATGTTATTTTGTGGTGGGTAATATTGATGGCTTATTCTTGCTTAAATTCTCTGTTTACACCTTAGGTAATAGTCCAACTTTCCATACCCTAACTCAACCATGGCTTTGCCATTTACATCTTCCAAGAGACCTTTTGAACGCCATCCTAATGAGCCAAACGGAAGAGGAAAGTGGCAGAAGACTTCTCCATTTGTTTCTCTGCCAAGTCAATTCAAAGTACCACCAGGGTCTGTAGTTTTCCGTGTGCTGTGCCCTTCTTCAAAGTCTGGAGGTGTGATTGGTAAAGGAGGTGGCATTGTAGCAAAAATACGACAGGAGACTGGTGCAAGAATAAAACTTGAAGAACTTGTTTCTGGCTGTGATGAGAGAGTTGTTTCTATATGTGGTCCTGCAAAAGATTCTGAATTTAAAAATGTCCCAAACAAGCTAGATGATAGTGACAGTAATGTTGATGGCGGTGAGGATGGTAAGGCTACTGTAGAGGATGGCAAAGAAAAGGAGGATGCTTCCATTACTGAAGATTCGAAAGCAATGAGGGCAACATCTTCAGTTCAAAGGGCTTTGCTGCTCATCTTTGAGAGAATAATTGAAGGTGAGCAAGAGAATGATGATGCAGATGAGGCTAATGGGAAATTGCCTCCATCTATAAGATTGTTGGTCTTCTCCAACCAAGTTGGCTGTCTTATGGGAAAGGGAGGAAGTGTGATCAAGCAGATGTCGACTGATAGTGGAGCCCATATCCGTGTACTTTCCAGGGACAAGCTTCCTTTGTGTGCATTACCACATGATGAAATTGTGCAGGTAATGATTTTATTTTTCAATCCTAATGCATGCTTGAATATGCTACCTTTGTTCCTGGGCCTCTTAGATAGTGGTTTCCTTTGATATTATTTTGGGCCGGATTTTTTTTTGGGAAATATAAATATCCAGTACACAATTCTTATATATTTACATATCTTACTCCTAAACTTTCATATTTACATATATAGTATTTTGGTGCTTTAAACATATGCATGAAGATCTGCTTTTAAAAAGTGGTAATAGTGCTATTTTTGATGTGGTATTAAACATTTGAGTGCTGCATAGAAAACTTTGGTGCGAGAGATGTAAATACATAAGAATTGTGTGCTATGTATTTAAATGCCCCCTTTTTTACCGTAAGTGCAAAATAGTTTTGGATCTTATTTGAACCTGACTATTAGCGTTAGTTTCTTTGTTGCTATTATACTGTCTTTCGAAGATTCAACCATTTTTTATTACTATTCTATATTCATTTTCATTGCTCAACAAGGAATATATTGAATGAGAAAACTCTAATGAATGGTGATTTCTGTACATCACATTGGAGTACAGATCTCTGGAAGTGTTGACTCTATAAGGAAAGCTCTCCAATCAGTTTCCCAGCAGCTCATGGAGAATCCACCCCGCGATCGTGATTTCCCTGTAGAAAATCCTCCTGGGTCATCATCACATCCATATGCTCCTAATCCTCGTCCAGAGCCTTTTAACACAACAAATTATCACATGCCTGTTCAAGGGCCTCCTTTTCCTAATAGGTCACCATTTCATGCTCCTGACATTTCGTCTTTTCCCAAGTTTCATGAAGGTCCTATACCAGGACAGATGCCTGTTGCTTCAGAGGTTCTTATCTTTCGATTGTTGTGCTCCAATGATAAGGTTGGAAGTGTGATTGGGAAGGGAGGTAATGTTGTAAAGAACCTCCAGCATGAAACTGGCTGTGTGATTAAAGTCATCGAGAATGCTGCTGAGACAGAGAATCGCATTATAGAAATTTCTGGTCCCGCGGTAATACTTTCATTGTTCTTTCTCTTTTTCTTTATGCTTAATAGTTATTTTTGATGTTTACTAAACACATATGAGCAACATTTCTGTATGGGGTTTCTTTGTTTGTTATAATTGTTTGAAGTATTTGCAGAAGGTTTTCAAAGATGGCATTAAGGCTTAATTAAAATGGTCATTATATTTCAGAAGATGATTTCATGAGATTTAAGAATCTGTAGCCTGGTTTTTTTATCATAATTTTTCCCGCGTTAAGCAGCTGCATCATTTATCATGGGGGTGAACTGGAGATTTAGAAAAAGGGAATTGCTAGCAACATGAATGCTGTTATAACTTATTTGCTAGTATCCCATGTCTATCTAATTTTACAACTTTGTTTGCTTTTTGTCTGCAACTGGCATGTTGGTGAGGTTGATTACTTTAGCAGTTTGGTTGAAAGGGCTTTTGAGAGGAAGTGGGAAGTTGGGAAGGAGATTCCCTCAGCTCTTTGTTTGGATGGGACAGCGGAGAGTTAGTTTTTGCACGAGGACAACATTTGGCTCTGAAGTTTCTCATTGCAAGGTTTTTATTATTATTATTATTATTATTTTTTGACTAAATTTTTTTAGGATTAACGTTTTGTTTGGCAGTGTCTTAGCCTTGTGAATGTATTTATGTTGAGGTGGCCCTTGCCCATTGATTCCCTTATAAGACGCATAGGTGAGAAGGGGAGCGGTAAGAAAACCTTAAAAGATTTCTTGCTACTACCCTTTAACCTATTTTGCCACTCTCACATTACGGAGTTACTAGAATATCATTCTCAGTAATATTTGTTCTTATCAACTTATGGTTCATATACTTGTTGCCCATATGAAGTTATAACAGTTGGAATTTTGGATGCGAGAGGGTAACATCTATATAATGTATATTTTTGTTAAAAGAGAAATAAATATCGAATGTCCACTCTGTTTTATGATACACGATGTAGAATAAGACTTAAAGATGTGAACATTTCATTGAAACAACTTTTTGATTTTATTCTTAATATTAGTTGCATTTGTTTTTGGTGCTATTTTAACTAAATAGTTTGGCAATAAACATGCAAAAGTTTCTCGTGTCCTGTGAAAAACAATAGTATTGAATGCTTAAAAACATATTTCATGACTTGAATCTATTGCATAAAAAAGTGTGGATGCCTTTTTTTATTCATTTATGCGATGAAAAGCCTAATGGGCATTTAATTAGCGTCAATTCTTTGCTCATTATGCCTTTCCTAGGGCTAGAAAGCTTAAACCTGACTCTGCTCAGTCTAGATGGAATAATGTAACGTGAAAATCATCCAAGAGTTTTGGCATATGATAAATTAGTGGAAAGTTATTTTTAAACTAAGTTCATAGTTGAGCAAGATGCATTTTAGCCTTTGCAGTTGTTGACCTCACTTTTGTCGAGGTTTAGTTTTCCTCTTAGACTTAGGATTATAGCCTCAGGAGCTTCCCCGACGATCCTAGTTTCTTAGCGATTGGACCCACCTCGTTTTAGAGAGTCTGGAACCGCTTCGTTACTCTTTGAAATCCTGTACGAGATTCCGTACCGCTAGTTCGTAGCCGGTCGAAATTGACGTCAGGAGTTCAAATTGAGTCCCTATAGGACCCCTGGACATTATGACAGCCTCGTGCACGCCTTACACACCTGGACGCACAAATTCTCAGTTCTTGACCGTCGACGAGGTTGCCCAGACGACCTCGGATGACGAAACGGACTGCGTCGATGTGTCCGGAACGTCGATTTTACCTAAAATTGACGTTCGCCTTGCAACGATAGTCTGTTGGGGGCAGAATTGGTGAATTAGGGTTTAATTTAATAATAATAATAATATATATATATTTATACATTTATAAATTAAAACCTAAGCCCTAAATCCTCTCTCACGCTCGACTCAGCCAACCCCCGTCCTGCGCGAACGTGTGAGAAGCTTCAACGAGTCTTCTCCCGCGCTCGAATGCTCCTCCTTTGCGGCCGTTTCCTCCTCGAGCCGCACACAATTTCTCCTATCTCTTATCCCTGCGTGAGCAAGTGGCTCCTTGCGGCATTTTCTGCGCGTGCGTTATTCCTGCGACGTCCTCTTTGTTGCATTTTCCTCCATATCCCCATACCTCTTTCGATCTTACTCGACTCTACAGGTAAGGAGCGGCACTTCTCCTCCTCCTCTGCCTATAAATACCCCATTTTGGGGTGAATTTGGGGCTGCCCAAAAATTCTTGTAAAGAAGGGGAGGTGCTGTTGGATTGCTACCTGAATTTGCTGCTCCTTTTGTGTGCTTCATATTGGCTGGTAACCTTCCTCTACCCCTCTTCTCCTTCTCGGTTTGGCCCAGGGTGCTCGTACCCTGCTGTTGGTTCGGTCTTTCCTGTTTAATGTTACGGCTGGGTGTTTACGTGCTATGAAATGCTTTATTTAGTTATTTAAAATGATAGTTCCTAGCTCTCCCTCTCTAATGACATGCTAGTATGATCTTATACAAATGTTTGGGGGTGTTCTATTGCTTGAAGCATGAGTAAGAATAGAGATTTGAGCATATTTTAGGGATAGGTTTAAGCACTTGTTTAAAACGATCATATATATACTATGAGGTGGGCTCTTTTCTCTTTCTCTCGCTATCTAGAGCAATTCAAAAGCATGAAAACATAATTTCGGAGCAAATATTAGTTCCTATTGCAAGCCTATGGATTGTTTGATCTCAATGCTTTAAGTTTTATTTGTTTCAAAAAAGAATATACATGTTGGAAATGAGAAATACATGCATGCATTAGTCTTTTACTTTTGATATATTGAAAGCATGATTTTAAGGCAAATATTAGCCCCTTTTGCAAGCACGTTGGAGGCATGTACTATGTGGCTCCTTACCTTCGTTTGGCATGAGTTATGGAAGAATTCATTTAGCTTTTTCAATATGTATGTGGGGCTTATCTCTTGCTCCTTCTAGCTTTTCCTTACCAAAAGGCATGTTAGGGAAAAGTTTAGTTTGATTTTGGCAAAGTCCTATGCTTATTCCTATTTGAAACATATGGTGGCTCTATATTTTGATATATTGAATATGTTGAGATGCTTATTTTAGCCTCATGCTTGGTTTGGTTTCAATCTTATCGTGGCTCATTTTAACTTCATTTGGGGGCTCGGTTGGCTTGCTCTAGCCCCTATCCGAAAGCCTGCTTTGATAGGTTATACTTGTTCTCATTTTAATGTTTTAAAAGACGTATTCATGGCTTGATTTTTGGGTCTAATGTTGGCTTGTCTTTAGTCTTGCTATGGTCTAAATTTTGGATTTGTGCTGGAGTTGATTTTAGCTTTGTCATGGCTTGATTTTGGGTCTTATGTTGGCTCGGGTTTGAGCCCTGTGCTGGCTTGGTTTCACTCCTATAGTGATTTCCTGCTTAAGCTTTGTGCTCGGTTTGTTTTGGCTTCATATTTGGCTCAGGTTCGAACCCTGTGTTGGCTCGGTTTCACTTCTGTAGTGTTTTCCTGTTGTGACTTTGTGTTGGGCTGTAGTTACGGCTTTGTGACAATCCTTTTATAAATCTTATGCTGGGATTGTTTCCCCTTTTCTGCTTTAGCCGAGAGCCTCTGTTTGGATTTGTTGGAGGATTTTACACTCTTGTGACATGTTAAGTTATGAACCAAATTGGGAGTTTGGAAATCTTAATGTTGGCTTACGTTGGAAGTGCTAGTGTGGCCCTTTGTTGTCTTGGCCGTGAGCCTCCTTGACCCTTGTAGCATTCTTGGTCGTGAGCTTTAATGTGGTGATTTAAGTGGGAGCCTTACCTTTTGCTACTCTTGCCTATGAGATTGATTGAAATGGTTTGGAAGTATTCCTTGGTTTGCTTGTTGGGAAGAGATCTTATATGTTGAGGGCTTGGTGTTGTGAGGGTCCTCCTGCTCTTGCCTTGGCCGTGAGCCACTTGTTGCCCTCTGTTATGGCCTTAGCCACGAACTTCCCCTGATTTCTGTAGCCTTAGCTGTGAGCTTCAATTTGGTATTGTGGGGAGACTTTGCACTTGTAATAGATGAGGAGTTGTGCATCATTGGGAAGTTGAGAAATCCTGATTTTGACTTGGGTGTGGAGGTGTTAGCAATGATTTTCTCCGAGTTATTTCCCTTTAGTTTGATTTATGAAGTTTGGAAGATTTTCGAATTTCACTTTGAGAAACCTTTTAGTTCGGATGGATTGATTCCATATCTTTGAGGTTTGGATACCGGTGTCAGGAGATCTTTTGTGTGCGGTCGTCATGTCGATTTGGCTATGTTTTCGATTAAAGATTTAGAAAGGACACCCTTTTTGGGTTGATCCAATTACAAAATGTGAGAAAATGATATCCCCTGGATGATTCAAAGATCTTGGGTCTTGCTTTCAGTGTTCTTCTTTTACTCTTACTTGTTTTAGGGGCGTTTTAGATTAACCCTCCTCCCACTTTGACCCTCCTCCCGCTTTGACCCTTCTCGGATTTGGAGGTGGGTTAATCTCCTTTCCTTCCCCTTCTAGTTGATTAACATGTTTTCCCCGCTTCACTTGGAGTTTGGTTTTGTTTTGTTTTGGTGCAGTGACAGTGATGATGATAAAAGCACACCGGTGGTAGAGTGGAATGATATCCCATCCTACAACACCAGGACTCGCTCAGAGGCCGCAGTGAAGCGTAGGATGACGAGTATCGTTCAGCCGCTATAAAGCTATGCAGGCACCCATACCTTCTTAGGATTGCTTGTGATCCTACACCCGACGAAATAATCGACTCGTGGACAATTCCAATTTTCAAAACCTGTTAAGAATATGATACTACATTCTACAACAAAAACATATTTTCACTACGATTAAAACATTGACATAAACTCTCTTTTGTATGCCTGAAATTCACGTGCATGCTAAAAACATAAATTTTAAAATCATATTATAAAATCCGGTTGTCACACTCGTCGATTATCGGTTTTGGGTTAAGGAGCACTCCTCACGAGTTAGGTTTAGTAGAACTCTCTCTGAGTAGCGAATGTCTATACAGCTCGGGTGATCAAGTAGCTTCGACGACCCTCGAGCAAGATCTACTGCAGCTTCGAGCTTAGCCCGACCCGAGTCTTGCGTTTTCTTCGGATTTTCATATGATTTTGATGAAGCACTCGTGGTCCTTTTTCCGGGATTTTCCCGAGGTTTTGATGCTTTTATTTTGATTTTCGTTTACTTTCTCCGAGACTTTCTACCGTGAGTCATTCGCTGTCTTTTTTCGGGTTTTACGGACGATGTTTCGCACTTGGTTTTCGACTTGTGTGACACACTCCATATTGCTACATTTAAGAAAATGACGAATCTCCAAGTATACGGGTTTGTTTATATTTACGATGTTCTTTTTGTACGTCTTCTTGTTCGTTTTAGCGCATCGTACCATACTCTCATCGCATGCTTTCATTGTTTCTCGTGTTATATACTTCTGCTACACGTTAGTACAACTTCAAACATCTTCGCATAAAATTTTTAGGAGAAATCGACCAATGGCCACTGACTTGACATCATAACTCGCCACCTCGTAAAACTCAGCCTCTTCACGACAAGAGGCTCGGAGCTATGGTCATGCAAGCATATACCATCTTCAACAAGAAACATGTCTTCATCAATTAAACCATTCCTTAATGATTAAACAACAATCCATAGGAATTTAAGGTTGTTCGCCTAGTGCGACGTAAATCCTCAACCTCTTTTAGGCGCTTTGTGTACTTCGCTGTACAATATGCTCTAACCCGTTTTAAATTCAGAGGTTGTCGTTCGTTACAACCTAAATCCTCATACCTTCTGATGCTATTCGTGTGATCGTTTCACACAAATATAAGCCCTAATTAAATAAAATTGGCAGGATGAAACACTCAAATAATATCTCCTAAATCGAAGCCAAACCATAGGATAGCTTGGGAAGTCACCGAGGTTCGCCTTCAGATCTCCGACATCCCCTAGTTTCTCTTCCTTTGGATTCTACAATAAATGTTCCAAATTTGAGTCAATCCCCTTTCACACATTTCTGTCCGATTACGTTGAAAAGTCTCATCCTTTTGACCTCCTTAAAGAAGCCAAACCATAGGATAGCTTGGGAAGTCACCGAGGTTCGCCTTCAGATCTCCGACAGCCCCTATTTCCTCTTCCTTTGGATTCTACAATAAATGTTCCAAATTTGAGTCAATCCCCTTTCACACATTTTTGTCCGATTACGTTGAAAAGTCTCATCCTTTTGACCTCCTTAAAGATAATATTTTCTGATTTTTATCGAGAGTTTTCTTAAGTGACTTCGGTCATTTAAGATGTAATTAACTATAAGAACTTGCTCGTAGGAAGCATTTACGAACACTAGCTTAAAATAAACCCTATTTAATTCCTTATATTAAGTAGGAGTAACATTGTCAGCAAATCAAATGGTTTCATGACCAAACGGACGTCATATATTTCTTAGTTTATTTGATCGAGCATCACCTCAAGTCTTCGTGTTTGTCTTTCGGGATAAATGCATGACTTGAGATGTAAGCATTCTTTCATTTAAACTATGGAAAATATGGGGTCAGTTTGATTTCATATTTTTCTAAAAATTATATACATATGTAAATTAAAGCGTCCTTCCAAAGCGGGCGACAGGATTTTGATTCCGGCGACCGACAGCTTCCTACGGGCACTCCACACCCGAAACAACGCCGACAGCAGTGTGAAGCACAAATGCACGAGCTTTAATGAAATGAAGTACGATAATTGAAATATCCTTGAGTTCTTATGTTTCCATAGATATTTTATTTGTTGACCATTGTCCTATTTGAATCTACATTTAACTTCATTGGCTAATTCACTTTCCATAACACATGAACAAAGCTATGTGATTTATTAGAGTAGGGAGTGTGATCTGGTTGCTTTAGAATAGTAAAAAAAGGGTGGGTGGAGCATCTGCACAATGTAGAATTGCATGAAAATACTTAACTAAACCATAAAATTTGTGTAGAGAAAAACACCTTATTGCATCGAACCTTATTCTGATTTGGATATTTGGAATTCAATACAATTGCTTGTAAGAGTTTGATTTAATCTCCACTTTTATTTACAAATTCTTATTTTTTAGCGGCTTTGCGTTATGGTAAGCAAATGCCAGAGTTCATTCACTATGTTCTTTTGTTGATCTGACTGACGATATTTCTGCAGTATAGCACATAAATATTGGAACGAGTAGCTGTTGAATAATGTAACCATCGTATTTCATGATGAACTTGCTACAAAATTAATGAGGTAGGCATCATGGACTTGCACTTGGAACAGTGAACTTGTATATTATCTTGAAGGATTCCTTCAAGCTGTTCATCTCATCTTTGATATCCCACCATTTGTCAGATTAGACCAGACATTAAAGGCTTATGATAATTATGGGTCATTTTTCTTTTGGCGATTTGTTCTCTCGTCAGGGCTAGCAATAAATACACCTTGTTATACTATTCCTTTATTTAATCCTCTAATTTTGATGGATAATTCTATTTGTCTTCAGTTGGAAATGCAGGCTTGCAAGGTGGCCCTTTGTGGACCACGTGTGCCCCATCGCATTCCATTATCTTTTAGAGAGTTGTGTGAAATAACTGATTTCCTTTCTATTATTTATAACTTTCTTTTTGACGGATCAACGGCCCTCTCATGCTCTACTTACCTCTGCTCTCTATCCTATTCAAAGTCCCATATCACCATTCTTCCTATTTGCCTTTCATTTGTAAAACCTCTGTTTTTTGAATAAACTGTTTTCAACTCCTAATATAGAATGGTTTGTCCTTGTCAAGCTCACATCATATAAGATTAGTTTCGTACTGCTTTTAGGCTTTTTTTCTCAGCACTTTTGCAACCTTTAACTCTGGTTGTTGGGTGTAGTTCATTGTATGCGAGCTTGATGTTCACATATAGCTACCACTTATGAACTAATTTAACAGCCTTCCTTATCACATCATATTTTGAATTACTTCAATTTTAAACTAGTTTTCTTTTCCGTACATTGTGGATTTCATCTTCTCTTAGTTACATTATTCATTATTATTATTATTTTTTTTTGCTTGAAGTTACATTTATTTTTTGACTTAGATTTTGATCTTGTAATTTTTGTGGATGATCAAATTGTCTTATGGTTAGGCTGAGGTAGCTTTTCCCCATTTTACTAAAGATATATAATATAATGTATTTTGTGTTAAATAATATTATGGAACTTGGAAGTAAATAATATGATGTTTAAACAATCTTGGATATGTTTTCTGGATTTGAATATCTAGAAAAAGTGAAAATTAGCAAAAACTTAGGGCTTGTTTGGGATCATATCCGTTTTTTCGTTTTCATTTTAAAAATATATTTTTAGTGTATTTTTTGCATGTTTTTATTTTTTATTTTGCATGTTTTTATTTTTTATTTTAAGAGTAAATTAACTTATTTTTAAAAATATTGAAAATATGTGAAAATTGTTTTGAGTGTTGATAAAATAACTGAACATGTTATATGATACCAAATATGTTTTATTTTAAATTAAAACACAGACAAGACAAAACAAAAATTTTAAAAATAAAAAAATAAAATTGAAGTGATCCCAAACGGTCTATTAGGTATGTGACTAAAATGAAAATGTGAAGTGTGTTCGTTCTAAAACTAGGAAAGATCGAGTGCAAAATCCTTCTATTAGAGATTGTTAAGAGTAGCCTGGTAGTATACAGAGATTATTATTAAACATTGGTGGTATGTGCTAGCACATCGGAAAGCATATGATGCAACAATTAAAATAGAAATATGATTATTGTGAATCACATGGGAATGTGAAGGGGTTAGCCCAGCGGCATGGGTTAGGAGTTTTAGAAGGCAATGCTTAAACTAGAGTTAAAAAATATCAATCGATGGAAAAATCCCGAGATGAAGGGTTTATTAAGCTGATTCTCCATAATTGATAGCTCGTGATCATGGTAAACCTTAAATGCTAGAATGTATTTAACAGATTAAACTGCAGGCTCCTTTAAGTGGCTTAAACATTGTAAGATTCAGCAGTATGTCATTTCTTTCAATTCATCTGATGGTAATTCTGATAGGTTTGCACATATTCAGAACAATAAACTTCAGATTTAGTGATTGACTTCATAATACGAACAATAAATCTAACCTCTTGATGGATCGCTGTCTAATTTATTATTGTTGTTTTTGATTATGTAGCTCCCAGGTGATAGAATATCCCCATCACAGGATGCACTTCTTCGTGTCCTGCATAGAGTCTCTATTCCCTCTTCTGAGAATAAAGATAATAATACTACTGTTATGGCTCGGCTTCTTGTCACTCCTAATCAAACAGGTTGTCTTCTTGGAAAAGGTGGTTCCATAATAGCAGAAATGAGGAAGCTTTCTGGAGCCAATATTCGTGTTTTGAGTAAGGATCAGGTCCCAAAGGGAGTGTCAGAAAATGAAGAAATTGTTCAAGTATGATACCTCTATTGCCTTACTTTAACGTGCATTCACCATATTTTGCAGAACAGATCCTCTTTTATTTTTCTCAAAGCATGCTTTATGCAGCATTGCCAGTATGCAATTTTTTTCTGGTCAGCTTTCTATTCTAATTACTAACTCGGTTATATGATGAGTTGCAAATTGAAAACTTTTTGCCATTTATAGGTAAATGGTGAATTTGCAATTGTTCAGGAAGCACTTTTGCAAATAACTGCCAGGCTCAGAGGTCATCTTTTTCGTGATAAACCATCTGGTTTGAACCATTCTTCCCATCCAGCTTTTCTAGATCAGATGCCTCCGTTTGGTTCATACATGGGGAGGGAACCTTCACCTCCAAGATTGTATGGCGGCCTTCCTCCATTCCAGAAAGATGCTGGTGCTCGTGTGCATGAGGATAGATCTGCTTTCTCTCATCCAATTCATGGCCCAGGTGTTTCTACTCTTGGAGCAGAAAGAGCGCCTCCAGCACCATGGACACCCCAGGTAACTTGATATTTTGTTTTTGCTGCAGACTTCGGTACTCTTACTTTTCTGAAACTTTCTGAACCATGCAAGGGCAAAATTATAACACCTATTTGCTTATATTCTTTAAATTTGATATGAAAAGGTTTCAATATAACCATGGTAATTTTTTCTATTTTTATTTTTGGTTGCTAGTCTGGATCAACTTTAGCGAAATTTTTAACCGTTGCTGTGTTGCACTTCGATTAATTCTCTTTTTTTTTTGTTTGAAACTTTGAGAATGAACTGTGGGCATCCGGGGCATCCGGTTTGATCTAATTATGTACATTGTTCTATCAGGCCGCACTATGTTTAGTTTTTTTTTGAGACTTCTTATTGGTGGCTATATATGAGAGATGCTTTGCTATCATCCTGATGGTTATTATAAAAATAACATTGGTATACTGCATCTTAGCATCCGCCGGAGTCCAAAAAAATTGATGAATCAGGTGTCAAAATTTTGTTGAACCTTTCCCTTGCATCAAAATTCTAATATTCTTTTCCAGTGGACAAATTTCTTCACGTGTATGTCTGGGATACTTTACACCAGCCACTTTTTGTAAGTTTTGGTTGTGTCAACGGCTCCCAGAAGGCTGCAGTTTGATTCCAACTCTTACCAAATTCCTTTATAGCAATGTTTAAAAAAAACCTGCAACTGTAATAACCTCAATTATTTGTGCAGGATGACTGTTTTGAACAATCACTGGTGTGTAAGGCATTTGTTTATTTTTGTTGCAGTGATAGGTTACTAAGAGAAAACAACTATAATGCATGTTAACGTATTTAAATTGGAAAGCAAATTGAAGGCTGGGTAAGGGTGGAGACAAGAAGACTGCTCTTTTTTACACTTTTCCTGTCAGGCTGTGCGTTGGTTTTAAAAAGAGAGCTGCACCCATGCCCTCTTAAAATTTCTATGCTGTCTTAAGATTTCCTTGCTGTTAGTTCTGGTTAATTTATTCTTTACATTATCCCTTATCCTCAACAAAGGCAACATCTGTTCAGAGTTTCCCTCTCTTCTTCTTTTATCATTTTCTTTGTAATTTTTTGGCCATTAGAATTGCTGATTAAAAACTACTCATGCTGATTTAATAGTTTCTCTTTTAACGCACGAGGAATAAATATATCTGACATTTGTAATTGATGTTCTGGAATTTGAAATTATTAATTATTATTATTATTATTATCATTATTTAGGTTAGTTTTGGTTAGTATAATATTTGCCCTTGGTGCTTACTGCTCGGAAGCTCAAAGTGGAAAAGAATGCATTTTATTGTAAAATGAAGCGGAACTTTGCTATATAGTTTCCTTTTCTTTATTTGACACAGGGTTAGCTAATTTACACTAAGAGATTGATGGTTGGAAAGCAGTAGGCTGAGCATGAGTGCTTTTGTAAGTTTTACAAATGTTTGCTCTAGTTAGCTGCCTGAGTGACATTGCGGTATAAAATTATTCTTATCTTGGTTCATAAGAGCTCAATTGAGCTAAAAACAAATGATAACCTTACAGCTCAATTGAGCTAAAAGCAATTAATAACCTTACACGTTGGAGTTGAAGGGGAACATATATCAATTGTGGCATTTCAATTAATTTAATTTTTGATTGATTTTGTTAAAATATCAAACTGCTTTGCTAGTTTTAGAGCAAATGCACTTGTTATTGAAGAAGAACATATTGAAGACTAGTTTTTTCCTTCGTGAAGTCGAATGAAATTAAAGACATAATATGTTGTGCTATATATTGGTTATAATTCACATATTTTATATAATAAATCTATTTAGAATATTAGAATGAAAAAATAATAAGTTGCATCATAGATTGCTCCAAAGAACTGAAGTGGAGTTAACTTCAAAGAACATGAATAAGTGAAGAACTCTATTTATTTATGGATTACCTATGAAGTTCTATTGCGTTATAGGCACTACTGCGCTGGTTTGGTGAGCAAATCTTTTCAATGAAACTATCTCAATTAAGAGGATGCCAATTTGGTGAAATGGTTTGTTACAGATATTTATTTATAAAGAAAATGTTGAAGAGTATGGTAGTATGTAGGGATTCAAGCTATAAATCATAAATGAAGTTGCGGGAGAAGTAATAGAATATTGATATAAAGAAAGAATGTCTTTTTCAAAGAGTTAATTTGGTTTTATGCTATGAGTATCTCCCACATACTTGTGCTATTACAATATATTGTAAGTATAGATTGTAAATAGATGCTCTGCATTCATTGAGCACTACAGTTGATTTGATAAATTTAGGAACAAAGATGCATATCCAATGTATGTGAAGTTATTGAAGATATATATGATGGGAAATATTGATCAACGAGTTTTTAAATTAGAATAAGATGACGTTAAAGATCGAATGTTAAGTTTATAAACTTCTATGTAACTTATGGATATCCTTATAAAAGACTTTTAATGAAGTGCATTTGTGCATATTTTTTTTATAAATGATGGTATGTATAATTGGCATTTAAAAAAAAAACTTCCAAACCTAGACCTTAAACTCATTTCGATTGAGGCGACTGCCAAAAGATTTAAAATCTATGTACCCCCTCCAATCCTTTAAGATTCACTTATTTAATTTACGTATGGGTTTTTAGTTAGGGTTTTGAAGTCAATGATGTTGTGGGGTTTGAATTGTTTTAAAACTTTTTTTTTTATTAGGAAGTCTTATTTTGGTTTGCAACAATAATATTCATTCCTAACCATGTATTCAAATCTTTGAATAGATGAAAAAAGCTAAAACCACTAATCTTGGGTTTTTTTTTTACTGCAAGAAATCGGTATTTAATAGTTTACTGGTCCAACTACAAATACCGATATCCCATGTGCCTATCCGACCCGTCCGCACCACTGTAGGGATCGAACCCGTGACCTTCGGGGGACTTACAGTGAACCTCGCCCAAACCACCAGGCCACGGCTGCGGCACAACCACTAATTTTAGGTTGCTGCGCGACCAACCAACGTGCATGTAGCACTTATTAATGGCTCTCTTCCTCTCAGCATCTCTTGATTACCGATCAGTTCTCACAATATCTCGCCTCTCTCTAATTGCTCAATCTCTTCTCTCTTCTCTCTTTCAATCTTTCTTTCAATTCCACTTATCTTCTTCTTGCCTTCTCTTCCTCTCTTGATATCTTATCTCAAAATCTCTTATCTTTCGTGTTGCTTACTCTCTTAGCTTTCTTAATTTCCCTCTCAATTTCTCTCCCTCTTCAACCTTTCTCCCAAGCAAGAGCAGCCATCAGTGTGTTAGGATTGTCAGTAGAAATTATTGCAAAACATATATTTCATTTCTCAAAAGCAAACAATACAACATTACAACCTCAAACATATAAAATAAAGGATAAACAACTACAATTCAAGAGCTAGGTGGTCTCTTAATTCGAGAGGTAGGAAATTTCTCACAAACTTTATCCCTATAATAAAATACACAATCTCATGCAGAACCATGACCCTAAGGGTACTGTTTGAGGCATTGCGAGCTTATCCGAACTTATCCAGGATAAGTTCATCGATCTGAATAAAGCTGTCGATAAACAAGCTGATCCGGATAAGCTGTCAGTTTGTTTGATTTGCACTTATGAAAAACAGCTGATTCTGCAAAATTAACCATTCTACCCCTGTTCTGAATAAGCTGTTTAACTGTTTGGTTATTGCGTTTTGTAAACAGTTTATTTGTAAATTTTCTAATGAATTAATAAATATTCTAATGAATTAACAGATGTGACACCTAAAACATTTATATTTTGTACCTTTCAGTTGTTTTTGTACCTTCCATGAAATGAGGTTATTGCCAATGAAAGGTGTAGTGGCATGAAATAGATCTTCTTGTACTTGGATCCATAACCTTTTGAATCAGAGTAAGATGCCTATGAATTCATTTGATTTGCTGAAAATTTTCCATTTGTGGGTAAGTGAAATGCAACTAATAATTCAAACCTACAAATGAAGATCTACTAAGCCGCAAGCAATTTGCGATCACCCCTATATTTGTAAAAGTACACAAGGATAATCTAAATTTATTCAGAACTGAAAGCCTTAAAGCGTATAAAATTTATTCAGGAGCACAAAATTAATATGCTCCTATATCTTACACTTTTCAAACAACTTATATATAAATTGTCAATTAATTGGATTGAACTGCTGAAAATAAGCCCATATTTACATATCAGGAAAATTAATCACTGAAGGAAGAATAGTCAAAATATGATCTGAAGTCTGCAATACAAGCTGTATAGCCCAAATTGAAGAACAACTAAGTAAATCCAAGCCATAAACAGGATTTGAGATGACAAGAAAAATTACCATGTGAGAGTAGTGAAATAAAAAGAATTTTCAAATCAAAGAAATTTATAAGAATATCAACAATAATAATGAAAAATTCTTTACCTTATAGCGAAGTCGATCTACTAACAAACCATGTTAAGAATAGCAACGAACATTTTTTTGCAAACAATCCTACCGCATTTTCTTCGCTAGGCGAACCGATCGTGCACCTGCTGAAGGAGAAGGGAGCCGGATCGGGGGAACGATGGGAAGATTTACGTGAGAGAGAGAGGAAACTCACGAAGATGAGAAGAAGCAGACTGTGTGCGAAGAGGAAGCAGACAGCGAAACCGTGGATTCGGGAAGGAGATGACAAGCTGCGGCTTCAGGAGGAGACGGGTCGCTCGCTAGGGCAGGAATAGGCGAACAAAAACGCCTCGGGGTCGGGGGGGGGGTAAAAGACGGAATAGGCGAACGAAAACGCGGACCGTGGGGGTCTTCCCACGGTCCGCGTGTAGTAGAAAAATAAAATCGCGTTTTCAAATAATCTTTCCAAACGTGCAAAACAAACGGCATGGGGGCGTTTTTCAAAACGCCCCCGTCGAAATAAGCTGTCCCAAACGGGCTCTAAGTCTAAGAGGGATACTTTCTA
>CM040435.1:5885280-6044528 GCA_022702705.1 Papilionanthe hookeriana x Papilionanthe teres
AGAGATACTATGCTTAGATTCATTTTGCTTTTCATGTATTCGTCATACTTAAAAAAAATGAAGTTAAAAGTTGTTGTACTTTGTAACCCAATTTTTTAGCAATAAATAAAATACATTTTCTGATGTTTCTTTACATACAAAATTGTTGTGACTACTTTACACCTGCTAAAAGGTCATTCAAGTTACATAATAGTCGTATGCAAGAGAAACCATGCGCTTTTCTTAATTTGATTTCCTTGAATTTCAGACAAAGTGGAAGTCCCCTAGGGCAACCCATACCTAGTGCCACCGATAATCAACATGAGAGAAGCCAAGCTCTCCTCTTATCACACCTTCCAACGATCCACTCTATGTAGGGTCCTAAACCGAAGTAACTACTCATCGTAACTCTGGTATACATGTATGTCCCATTCATCACATACAAATGTGGTAGACATGTTCGTCTCGCTCATCATATGCAATAAATATCCCTCAATGGTTATAGCTTGGCTCAAAAGCAAAACATCTTTGTGGGTAAACCACTTTGCTGGTCTAACCCTTTTAACGCTTCCTTGGACATATGAGCAATTGTTTTATCGTCTCATCTGGAAAGGCATGCTGCATCGACTATAACATTCTTCTTACTTAGCTGATCCATGCCTAAGAGGGATACTTTCATACATGCAACATGTCCCCATGGAACCCCCTTCATTTGGTGCTTGACAAAAGTATCTTGTATGGGTTGGGTTGACTTGCTATTCCTCAAACAAGGGATTATTCTATTAGCCTTGAGGAATCCCCGATGGGAGTTGCTTCGCAAAAGCTTACAAAAGCATTTCTAAAATGAACTATTGTGTTTGTCTAACCCTCGGTGACTGATTACTTCACGTCTTCCTAATGGGAATGACATCACTAGTCTCGAGGAGTCCCTTATAGGACTCATATCGTTAAGTTCATGGCAAAGGTATCCCTTACAATCTTGGATTACTTAGTCCAATCGATCAATGTCAAACAACACTACTGACTTGGATACTCCGCTGCTCTGTTAGCAAACATGTCACATCAGTTCGAGCCTTTGCTTACACAACTTGTCCATTTATAATCGGAACCTCTTGGTAGCTGATTAAACTGTGAGATTCTCCTCAATAATACTTTCTTACTCGTTCTCAAGGAATCCCTGGCGAGGGTCACTTCATCAAACCATATAAAAGCACCCTAAGGTTTAACTGGCTAATGCATTCAACCATGTCAATACCTCTTCGATAATTGATTCAACTTGGTTGACTTTATTTACCACGTTATGAACAAGTTGTACATGCTTAAGCACTTTGCTTTCTTATTGGGCTCATGCCTAGTTAGAATACTACAGCTTCAGACTGATTAGTGATGCTTTCCCATCAATAATCATCTTATCGATCTTCATGGGAACATTCTTCCATGTTTAGCTTACCTCGAGTGTATGACCATCTTCATATTTTATTTGAGTTGACCAAATCTTATTGTTTTGTCATAAGACATGGCATATCAAACCGAGATTTTGATTGCCTGGTTGATCCATACTTAAGCCAGGTATCATTGTGCTTGTTAAGAAAATCCTCAGCGAGGGTCTCTATGCTAAAACTTGCAAAAGATTTTTGAGGTTGGATTTCTTTGTTCGTCCAACCTCCTTCAGTAACATGTTTGACTTGATTGATTCTCATCACCTCATCAAGTGACATATCAAATTGGTTATATCACTTTTGATATCTAACTAATATGTTTCTAGTTGCAATATCTTAATGTTCAACAATATCGTGATGATATACAATGAAAATTACCTTGCTTGTTTCTCACAAGTACATCATAAATTGCTATGTCGTTATGTTCATCTAGCATATTCTGCTCCTCGAGCCATACAATTTGTCAGTCGATTCTTTCCTGAGAACATTTCCTTCATCAACTTCATAGCCATTTGACTTTGATGCTTCTCAAAACATATGACTATTCAGTCGGTTCTTTCACAAGAGCATCTTGTCTAAGGTCTATTTTAGCATCATAGCCATTTGACTTTGATGCTTCTCAAACCATATAACTTCTCAGTTGGTTCTCTCAGGAGAACATCTCGTCTCATATCAACGTCAGGCTTCATAGTCATTCGACTTTAATGGTTCCCGAACTATATGACTCGTGTCAATTCTTTCAAGAGAGCATCTCCTTACAAGACGATTTTGGCTTTATAAACATTTGAATTTGACATCTCTCGAACCATAGGAAATCTCAGTTAGTTTTGTCATTAATGGCTTAATCCCGCGAGATGATTCAGCCGTCTCAGTCGACCATATTGTTTAGTCATGGGTCAACTACAGGTCGGGTCAGGCTATATCAGGATGTAAACACCACCTGACCAAACTAGGGGAAGACCACAATTAACTCTTGGTTGGTTTCTTACAATGAAGCATAACAGATGACTTGGATTTTGTGAGAAAATCCACCTGTTTTATCTAAGCTACCTCTCCAGGTGTAATGTAAGCCCCTCAACATTTTTCCTTATTGTAGCAGGTATTTGAGGTCTCATACCTCGATCAGTTTTTGAGAATCAGATGTAAATCCCAGCATCTTTCTTCTCTATCTGACCACCTTTAGCAGCATGTGAATTGGATGTAAGTCCCTTGACATTCCTTCTCAATTTGCATGATACATGACTCAATCACATGAGTTGATTCGACCGTCTCAATTGATAAAAACTCTAAAGTCCCTGGTCAATTTTGGTTCAAGTCAAGGTATATTAGTCACCAAATGCCATCTGATTGAACGATGAGTGCTCTTCTCATTAGGAACCATAGATAAAGCTTGTTCGATACCTTATGGGAAAGCATAACGGTTGACATGGATTACATGAGATAATTTGGTCTTCCCGCCTAGTATACCACTTAAGGCTAAATGTAAGCCAGCCACTCCCCCCCTCCCCCCTCCGCCACTGAAATATGTTGTTATTGCAGAATGTATTCGAGGCCTCATGCCTCGATCATCTGTCAGGGTTGATATCAGTCCCTCAGCCTTCCTTTCTAAGCTGATCACTTTGGCTAGTGTTCGAGTTTGACGTCAGTCCTGTGACAGTCTCGCTTCACCTAGTCAACCCTTTTTTTTTCTAGGTTGGATGTAAATTATAGAGTTTTCCTACCCGTTGTGTTTGGGTTCTTCCCCCTATCATCCGGGTTGATATATTTGGAAGTGGGGCACCACATCTCACAAGCTTGCTCTGACTCTCTAGCCAAATTTCCAAAACAATTTCGACGAATAGGCTACATTGGTGATCCAACTAATTAATGACTCGACAAAAAATGGTCTGCTGCCAACAAGTGCACTGCATCTTAGTAGCACAATGCATTTTTCGGGGGACCCTTTGTTGGCATCCATTTTTTATGTGACACATATGTGACATCATTGTTGAATGACACATCACTATAATTGGAGTATACACTGCCATCACTGTGCTCCAAAGCCACCACCGCCAAATCAGCATCACATTTGATGTCCAACGTGTTGATGTTTGTTTCTTTCTGTGATACCTAGTCATTCCTAAATGTATTCTAATAATTGTTACAAATTTACATATGTAACGCCTAATTCTCATATCAATCTCTTTGTACATTTTTGCGAGGTAAATTTGGGCATGCCGTCATACCAATACCTCGCAAAGCTTAAAAAAAGAAGGAAAGAAGCCAAATGAGCGAGGGGCCCTGGTTCTTTGCAAAGCTATGGTAGACTTTAAATTGTAGCAATGTAAAATGTAGAAGACAAAGAGATGAAATATTGAGCACTCTATTCGTTTACCAAAGTTGGTTGGTATGAATCAAAATATTAAAACGATATGAAGCTTTGTCTTTTGTTTCCATTATAGAAGCTGAACTTCATTTTCTTTTGTGCTTTAGGATAAGTCTTGTGCATTTTTTTATTATATCCAGTTCTCCATTTAATCAGAGAAGCTAAGCCTATCTCTCCATAAATCAATTAAGTTTAATTGATATCACAAATTTCGTTAATTCTCTGAGATGATTTGACAAATATGCCCAGATTTTTGTTGATCCATGAGATATAAAAATGCAGAGGAATTTGGATGTAAAAATCGATTCGAATGGATAATGTTAAATTTTTACTTAATTCATGTTGAGGACAAATAATGTGATATATTTCGTTCTTGTCTAAAATTTGTACATTAATTAGATCATTAGAATTCCTTGTACAGCATGAGCATATGATTGAGATTTGATATCAATAAAACATTTTTTGTATCGAGGAACATCTTCATGTGCGCTCTTTTGAGTCAAGGAAGAAGGGTAGTTTTAATAAAGTAGTAAATCACATTATTCAAATCTCTTTATGATGAAACCCTACTTTTAAAATATAATTTTCGTTATTTGTTTAACTTGGCATCTACAAACTGTATTATTTTATATAAAGCTGACAATTCTTTTTCAAGTGCTTGCTCTCTTGATATTTTACCAAAGCATGATATTTCTTTTCATGATTATTTAGGTTTCAATAATTTTCCTACAATAAGTTTAGTTAAATTTGTTTAACTTTTTAACCTCAAAATTTTAATCCAATAATAATGTATCAACTTCATGAATGGGCGCAATTGTGATTAAGAAAAATTTACTTGATTCCCGACTTTGAAGGGAGGTTCAAGTTGTGTATAAAATAATAGTCACGTCTTTAAGTTTTTCCAAAATTGTGATTATATGCTACAAAATTTCTTTACATTAATTATTTTTAGACTCATAGGGACATTGAACAATGAGACAATTTATACCTTAGTAAAAAAAAAAAATTCAATCCGGCACAACATAAATTTTTAAACCTAAAATATATTGAACCATTCAAGTAAGAAATTTTCAAAAATCCATTATTTGATAATTTATGCTCATTTTTTTCCAAAACTTATAGTTAAAATAAAGCTCTTGGTGAGAATAATCTAATGAGCTCAATATTATTCTATTTTGTTAACATTAAGACATTAATGTATAAAAAATGGTGCATGATAGAGGGGCCAACACACTGTCTCATTGAGTATTTTATTATTTTTTCTTGTAAAAAATAATTGGAATTGATTGTTTTAGAATATTTAAATAGACCTTATGTATACACATTTTTTAGAGGCTAAGATAAAGCCTAATGGAAAACAAAGGAGAGAGTCCAAAACAATACAAAAGAGCTATCAATTACTCTCATCACGAATAAAGAAGACACTCAACAACGAAATAATATCTACTTCAGCTAAAGATTTATGTAGAATAAATAACAAATTCATAGGGCTTTGAGGTAGTCTGCTTAGTGCGAATTAAATCTTCAAATTGACTTTTACGCTTTTGCAAAACCCTGTTGTGCAAGATAAGTCCTAATATTTTTAGGGTTTCAAGGTTGTCGTTCAGTACGACGTAAATCCTTTTATTTTTTAGGTCATTTGCACGATCGAATATTGTGCGAATGTAAGTCTAAAATTCTAAAAAATAAATTACAAGATCAATACACCTAATAATATCATTTCAAAATATCAAACCAAACATTAAGATAGTTGGGAGGTCACCTAGGTTCTCCTCAGATCTGTGGCATTCCCTATTTTTTCTACTCATTCAGACTCTTAAGGCAACTGTTCATACTTGAGTCATTCACTTTTGATTTTCCTGTGTCCAACATTGAAAACCTAAACTTTAAAATTCTGAAGACAGAATCACTGATCTTAATCGATAGTTTTCTTAAGTGACTCTGATAATTTTAGATGTAATTAACTGTGGGGGCTTGTCTCTATAGGGAACTAAGAACACAAGTAAAATAAATCATATATAATCCTTATATTAGGCAGGAGAATTTGTTGGTCATACATAGAAGATTTCACAGATCAAACGGATGTTAGAAACTCTTTAGTTTAGGTGGTTAAATATGCTAACAAGTGATACACTTGTCGTTCGGGATAGTGTATTACTTGTGGTATCATGCCCAACTATGCAAATTATCAAAAATGTGAGACTCGTTCGATCTTATCATTTTTTTCAAAATTAATATAGTATATTTTTTTCAAAAATAATTAAATATATATTAAATTAAATTTAAATTACTTTAAAAAGCGACTGAAACAATCAAAATTCTTGTACGATAAGGTGAAATCTCTTAAGCACTTGTGATTTTCATTCTTAGAGCCCTCTAGGTCTGAATGTTAAATGAACTAGGATACAATTTTCATATTCCTAAATGAAGTCTCAAAGGATTAAGTGCTTTTGCATTCTCCCTCGTGAATCCAAGAGCAAAACCTAACTTTTTTTTTTCTTTTTAGGCCATAATTTGTAAGTCGGGGTTGTACTAATCCTGTTGTTTGTGTCGGTGATTTCATCCAGATGGACATTTTAAATCTATATACCGAGAAGATGAAGGTGTTCCTTTTGTCGTCGTCGCCTCGGTCATGGAGAATCACCCTTGCTAGGGATTTCCCACATAACATCGGACAAACAGAGGCGGACGACATGTTGCAATAAGGCATCGGTACACCTCTCCATCATCGCACCATGGGTTTCACGTGATTTCGCTAGGACGACCGTGATTCATCGTCAAATCTAACCGGGTTTCATGCCACATATATTTACATCTTCATGGTGTACGTGGCATGAATTTAAAATATGCATGAAGAACTATCAGTTTCTACATTATTCATCGATCAACAACCCATGCCTACCCAATCGACTGTCTTCGATTCATTCGATCTATCATCTGCCACCAACCTGATCATACCAATCGACCATTCTTCGTCGATCAACCGCCCACGATGGCTCGATCGACCATCTTTGGTCAATATGATCAATCGGTTGCCACCAGCCCGATCATATTAATCAATATCCTCTGTCGATCGATCGCCTATGCCAGCTCGATCGACCATCTTTGATCCACTCGATTGACAAACCGCCACATGCCTGATCGTACCAATCGGCTATTTTTGATCCACTCGATTAATTAGCTGCCACAAACCCAATTGTATCGATCGACCATGATTTGTTGATCGACCTCCCACGCTAGCCAGATCGATCATCTTCGGCCCTCTTGATCGATGACTTCCACCGATCCAATCCTTTCGATCGACCCTCCTTCGTCGATCGACCGTCATCAGCTCGATTAACCTTCTATAGTCCACTCAATTGATTAGCCGCCACTAGCCCAATTACATCGAACGATTATCCTTCACTGATCGACCGCACACTCTAGACCGATCGACACCCTCAATCTGCTTGATAAATTGGTGTCGCCCTCGGTCATTGATCATTTGCATTTTGTATGTTGCATTCATCGCATGCTTTTCACATTGCATGCAGATATTCACACTCTATAGTACACTTACGAGCATATGCCCTCATAAGTTCGTGATGAGAACTTGTGCCTCCCAGTAGCACATTACTCCATACGTTCGCTCTGTGACATCATTATGTTACGGTGCTCCATGTCACTGGTGTTTGCACTCGCACCAGTGCACCCCTGCATGTTTGCCTTGTATGACATCCTGCATAGTCATCACTTGCATGTTTAAGTTTGCTTGAGTCACTATTTACATACACACGCATTTCAAACATCCACGATCCTATTTGGCGGCGGCTTGTGCAACAAGCCTACCTAGTGTGCAATTATCCTCTATGAGAATTACTTTACATTCTCTTCTTACGACGCCGCATCAGATTGTTGTAGCCACCCTCCCACTGCCTCCACGACATACCACCCTCGAGGTCACTTCCTCCACAACATACCCACATTCCGATCACTGCCTCTGTGATACACTCACTCCTGAGTCACTGCCTCTGCGACACACACAACCCCGAGTCACTACCTCTACGACACACTCACCCCCCGAGTCACTTCCTCCACGGCATACTCACCCTCTATGTAACTGCATCCACGACATAGCCACCCCGGGTCATTGCCTCCACGACACTCCCACACTTCAGGTCGCTGCCTCCATGCCACACCCTCTTCCGAGTCGCTGTCCCCTCAACACACTCACCCCCGAGTCACTGCCTCCTCGACACACTCACTTCCAAGCCACCGCCTCCACGATACACTCATTCACTCTTGTGTTGCATGTCTCACATGCATCACTCTACATTGACGACACATTCGTTATAAGTATATGCCTCCATATGCTAATGACAAATGTTTTTCATCTTTCGTATGTTCTTACTTTGTTAGGATGATCACATCTCACTGGTTATTGTTGCTTCTGCATGTGCACTCCCGACTGACTTGACAGCGGGCCTGCCTTATTAGACGAGTGATTCTTTGATCTTCGAATATTTATGCTCACGTTTTTCACTTTATATTCATTTTTAATGATAACATCTCTTCCCCTTGCAACGACGCAAAAAACTTAATTTCGAAGCAAATAAGAAATATATTTTAATTGTTTTATAATATGAGATTTTACGCAAATATACGTATCGTTTATCAAGTAATATACGACTTTCTGATTAAGCCCCGGAATATCAAACCCATAAGAAAATTAACCTTTTTACTTTTTAAATTGATTTTGTAAAGTATGTTTTAAAATACATAAATTGAAAATTGTTTTTGATATTTTCTTTATAAAAGATAAGCAAGCAACTAAAATTAACAAGACTCTAAAAACGATATGAAAGCAATGAGAATAAAATATATTTTTCCTCTTTAATGAATCAGTAATAACCATGGAATTTCGTTGTGGAAATATTTAAATGTGTTGTGTCAAATAAGAGCAATTATATTCTTTACCCTTACTTGATTCTATAAAATAAATTGGTTAATTTGAAGCTTTGGAATTTTATAGATGGGTTAGACAGGGAAGATAACATCTCTCATTCTAAAGTTCTTTTCATTCCCTCCACTCGGAGGCTAACATCTCATAACAAAATTTTTTCACCTCAAACCAAATTAAGGGGTTTTAGCCTGTCACTCTAAAGACCTCTAATTTTACTCCCCATTGAAAACATATCTCCTTATTTATTTGTATTCAATTATACAGACTACAATTGTCATCCATACAATTGCATGTGATTCTTTCTAATTGTTGATTGAGACAATACCGCATTAGATCTTACATAATCTCACAACAAATTTTAACAGCTTAATTGGCCAAATAAATAAGTACATTAAATGCAAGGAAATAAATCATCACAACTTCTTCCAACATTAAACATATATACTTCACACAACTTCCTTCCATAGTTTAATTACTTCATCATTTAAAAGAAAAAAAAATAAAGAAAACTAATCAGAACACATGGAGAAAACATGAACACAACTTGATTTAAAAGTAGAAATCATAGCGAAAACACAACAAAATTTACTTAAAAACCAAATGTAAAAACAAAGATAAACACTTATATGAAAATCCTCTCCACAAGACTCTAGAAGTTCTTCTGAAATTTTGCTTTCCACTAAAAGACTCCATAGAGGTTGGCGCCCAACTCTGTTGACTCCAACTCTGACTTTAGACTCCAATACAAACTAGATAAATGGATGAAAAAAATTGGTGAGAAGAAGGCTTCACACCAACCCATTTCTCCTTTAAAACTCTCTTAAACTAAAAAGACTTCACTAACTGACTCTAAATAGTAAAAATAAGACTCTAAAAAGACTAAGAAGGACTAAAAGAAGACTCTCTTCTGATTATAAGGCTTTATTCTTATAATAATTCAAAATGTGCTTTGTTGTCTCTTCAAAATATGTCTAGATTTCATGTATCCACCAAAGAGTGTATCTCTTCATTCAAATCTGCCGCCCAAAGTAAGTTAAGGAAATTACCACCAAAAGTTGCTTCAAACACCCATTGAAAATGACGTCAAATTTGATTTAATTCGTATTTTTAAATCGCGTCGTGCATATGCGCCAACCATGCGGCGCTTAGCTGCTACAGGTCAAATTTTCACATAGCTCATTTTTGCTCTAAATTTGATCATCTTTTGCTACTTTTTATCATAATCAGTAATTTTAATCATATCTGCAATAAAACACAAAAATATCTTCCATTAAAGTGCAATATCATCAAAAATAGGTATAAAAAATGTGCATAAAAATATTATATATTTTAGGTGTATCACTCTTCACTGGTCGTGATGGGTGGTGAGTATTGCCTACGAGGATGCCTCGACAAGGCAACACTAGCTACAATGCATGATTAGTACGCATATGTTGTGCTAAGGTTCCAAAAGGTATAATATGTGCCACTTAAGCCTTTCCTTTCTTAGAACATACTTTCAAAGTATAAAAAAATTATATTTTTACTACTCTATACATCATATTTTCAAATTCTACATTAAAACTATTTACATCCTTATCACAGACCATATGTAAGGTCAAATTTTCAAAATCTTTTTCAATACCTGCATCTAGAAACATCTTTTAGAATCCTTTGATCCTTAGGATGGGATCGGTGACGACGACCCGTCAAAACATACGTCAGCCTACTAACATAACCATGCACTCACTTAGAAGTTGGTTAGGACACAACATTAGTTGGTGTTCTAGGCCAAGGACTATTATGTTAGGTGCTCTTTTTTGATGTCCTGACTATAATTCTCTACTGGATTGCTTGCTCTAGCCAGACAACACCTTTATGCTTTTGGCGTGCTTGTATGTTTACTGCTTCGATATGCATGATAGTATATTTGATTGTTTTTTTTTTTGCAGGGAGCCATACATAAAATACACATCTCACGTGTAATAAGGAGGAGCAACATAATGATTATGACTAACTCTTTCAGCAATCGCTGCTTAGCTCCTCCTACCAGACATGACTCATATGTGTTGTATGTTTGTTGACTTTCCCACTTATGTTATTTTCATGTCGGACGAGTGCTTTTCTTTTTTTCCTATGTACTTTTAGAGACAATAGAAAAGTATGTTTTTAAAATAAGGTTCGGGCATGGGTTCTAAGGTGCTAGACGGACGAAACCATGTGACCGAGAGCAAGAGCTGCCTGCTCGTGTACCGTTCCTTAATTTTAAATATAATTTATGTATAGAATTAGGATAGACATGTACTTATGCGGCGCCTAGCCGCTTTTTATTTTTTTGGGATATTTCACCCACCCAATGAAACCAGTCTCTTATTACTTTTATATTTGGCTTGCTTTAGTGTTTTCTTGCTTTCATATATCCTTGGATTGACTTTGCCTTTTTTGGATTGAGCTTTTGTCTAGGAATCTAGCAGATCACTATGATTAAAAGACTTATGACTTTTTAAAACATGCTTTTATGTTCCTGCATGACTTTTGGGTCGGTTTTAAAAGGGGTTGCATAACACGACCTTCACCCAAGTCGTATTAATATAACCTTCACATTATAAATTGAATAACTAACTTCATCACATGCATGTTCTGAGGTGAAGTCTCTGACCTAGCATAGATATCTACTTAGGTGGTTCTCTAGTGCGCTTAGGCTGTTAGAGACTTCCCCGACCCAAATGAGGAGTAAGTCGTACTATTGGGAGTGTTTTTAGCTTTGTAACTGAACCTCCATTTATCTTCCTTTCCAGTGTCATCCTCCGCACTTTGACGGGTATATGTACCACCACCGGAGCTCCACATGTTAGTCATAGGATATTGTTTCGTTCCAAGGTCCCTGCAGATGATGCAATTCACAGTTTGATGATCGGGGATCTCTGGACGTATTTGGTCAACTACCTTAATAACCGGGTAGACTTAAGTTTTTAGTAGTATAGGATGACTGGTTCGTGGTACATTGAACCGACTACCTTTACCTCTTTAGAGATTACTCTTTCCTTCCATTGATGACTCCCTTTGAGCCATGTCACTCCTTTTGACCCGACTACATCTACCTGATTGTGGTAACCATCATTTGTAATGCCCTATACTAGCCATCACCTAAATGTAAGCACGACTTCTCTAATCGAGAGTATTTTTGGGTGCTCCACAAAATGTAGTTATGCAAAGGGATACGTTCCCTTGAGAGTTAGTTTATACTCTAGAACAAGCACATACACTTAACTCTCTGGTTGTTGGTTGGTTTTGTAAGTTCCTCTTCGTGGACATGTTCCAAAGCATTTTCAATCTGATCTCATCATACGTATGTTTTTTGGGAAGTATAAGCGAATTTTATTTTATGTAAATTCTCCACGTTTTTTCTCTTATTTTTCTTCATTGTCATATGCCTTACCTTCAGATTCCTCTTTTCTTCTAATTATCCATATGATCCGAAAGAAAAATTTACTTGGAAAAAAGAGATCGTGCGACGATAGATAAACTGACTACTCATAAAATATAAATGAGAGAAAAAAAAGAACAATAAAAAAAGCATTAACTAAAACATTGTCATGGACCCAGCCATTGTCCAAGCCGAGCAGGCGAGCTCATAAGTGACGAATTGCTCTTCCAGGATAGAGAAGAGGGGCTGGTGGAGCATTTGAGGGAGTGGAAGTATTCAGCGAGGTGAACGAGAGTAAAATAGGTGAGAGCTTTAGCAGAGGAAGGTGGTGTTTACCTTGTCGGTGGCTGGCGCAACGGTGAAGCACAATAATACTGACAATGGTAGATTTTAACGATCAATTATATGCTTTTCAGTCACGAAGGGATCTATGATATCATAGTCGAAACATCTATATTCTCATCCCCATCGCAAGTTTCAGCTCCTCCGACTACAACCCTACTCGTATCTCCTGAATCAGAAGTCTTCGCTCACGCACCGACCAAGTGATAGAGAAAGGAATGACACCAGAGCACATGACGCAATCCGTCACAAGTAAACTAAATGTTTGGGAACCTTTACATGTAAATTATATAATTTGAAAACTTCTATACGTAAAAAAAACCCCAAAATAAAATATTCTTTTAAAAATTCTTTAAAAATTTAAAAATATTTACTGAAAAGATATTTGCTTTTTTTTTTTTTTTCAAATGCATTTTAAATTGATCACAAGTACACGCTGTTGAACGAGTGAGATTCATAATTTAAAAGGCGTGGATCAACTTTTTTTTTTAATGATTCATCGATGTGGGATTAATAGCTTCAAAACAACAACCTTTAGAGGCGGAGAGATGAAAGTGTACGCGCAGGAGGGAAGGCATTTATTAGGCGGAACATAGGGTATGCATTTACTTAACATACCCTTTGGTTTTTGTGGGCAGGACTTGGTGAGGGGAGGGAAACAAGAGCCAATAAAATATTAAGCAAACAGCCAAAGTTGCTACAGTTAAACGCCCATCATCAAATCATCATTGTCAGATCACCATCACTACGAATATTATTAGATCATTGTTGCCTAACAACCATCATAGTCGAAGCAAATAAATCAAGATCACCATCACACAGTCTCTATCATCAGTCCATATTTCATAGTTGTTGCATATTGCCATTGGAGGTATAATTTAAAATAAAAGAGCGAGCTCAAATCATAAAAATAATCACAAATACATCAAGAACTAATGTATAAAAACATATATTTTACATGAAAAGAAATTCAAAATTAGTGATTAGAACTGATTAAAGCCATCTAACATTAATACTATTGAACCGACTTGAGCCATGAATTGGATGAGCGAAAGCAGACCTATCCACATGTGAAGGAGCAGCAGCATATAATCTTGGAGGTGGTGAAGGTTCCCTCCCCCTGTATGAACCAGACGGAAGCATCTGCTCAAGAGAAGCAGACATCTTATCAAGAAAAGCAGAGGTTTTATCATGAAAAAGAAGACCTCTGAACCTCGCAGTTACTTGCAAAATTGCTTCCCGAACAGCCCCAAATTCACCACAAATCTATAAAGGACACAGAAGTTTTCAGTTTACAACTGATAACAACAGAAAAAGGATTGCACACTGGCTATGTTGCATAAAGCATGCTTTGAGAAAAATAAAAGATGATGTGCTCTGCAGACTACGCTGAATGCATGTTAAAATAAGGCGGTAGAGTGCATCATACCTCAACGACAGCTTCATCCTTTTCTGCCAGGCCCTTTGGGAGCTGATCCTTATAGAAAATAAGAATACGGGCGCCAGAAAGCTTTCTCATTTCTTCTATTATGGAACCACCTCTTCGAAGAAGACAACCTGTTTGATCGGGAGTGGCAAGAAGCCGAGCCATGACACTAGAAGCTACAAGCGTTCTATGCAGGATACGAAGAAGTGCATCCTGTGACGGGGATATTCTATCACCTGGGAGCTACATAATGAAAAAGCAACAAAATAAATTAAAGATATATCCATAAAAAAGTTAGATTTATTGTTCATATTATGAAGCCAATCACTAAATCTTAAGTTAATTGTTCTGAATATGTGCAAAGCTATCTGAATTACCATCAAATGAATCGAAAGAAACGAGATACTGCTGAACCTTACATTTTCTAAGCCACTTATAGGAGCTCGTAATTTATTTTGTTAAATACATTCTAGCATTTAATAAGCATAGCATGATCTCGAGTTATCAATTATTGAGAATCAGCCTAATAAACCCTTCGTCTAAAGATATTTTCATTCATTGACATTTGTTAACTCTAGTTTAAGCATTGCCTTCTAAAACTCCTAACCCAAGCTGCCGGGCTAACCCATTTACATTCCCATGTCATTCACATTAACCATATTTCCATGTAATTGTTGCAACATATGCTTTCAGTAGTGCTAGCACATATCACCAAAGTTTAAAAATAAACCTTGTATCCTATCAGGCTACACTTAAGTATCTCTAATACACAGACTTTGCACTCGTTCTTTCCTAATTTACAAAGCGTCCATTTCACATTTTCATATGAACCACATAATTAAGGGACCATTTGAGATCACTTCTATTTTATTTTATTCTATTTTGTGTTTCGTTTATGTTTCGACTAAAAATAAAACATGTTTAGTATGATATTACATGTTTAGTAATTTTTAAAAACATTCAAAATAATTTTTAAATGTTTTGAATGATTTTAAAAATAAAAAATAAAAACATGCAAAGGATACCCTTTAAAGGTAAATAAAAGAAGACAAACAAAACTAAAAGACAAAAGTGATCCCAAACAAACCATGAGTTTTCGTTGATTCTCTTTCTCTAAATGCCCTAATCCGCAAGACATATCCAAGCTTATTAAAACATAATATTATTTACCGCTAAATTCCATCATATTATTTAACAAAAAAAACATTATATTATACATCATCTTTAGTAAAATGGGGCAAAGGTTACCTCAGACTATCCATAAGACAATTGGATCATCCACAAATATTACAAGATCAAAATCTAAGTCAAAATAATACACGTGCCTTTAAGCATTTCTTTTATCAATTCTACTTCTCTTACCTTATAAATGGTGCCCCACTTCTCAAAAATTTGTCTTCAAAGAAACAAAATATTGCTTATGAAGCACTGACATCACAAAAGACATAAAACAAGGTTTTGATACTAGATTATGTTCACAGAAAAAAAAAAAAAAATGAATAATGAAACTAAGAGAACATGAAATCCACAAAGTACTGAAAAGAGAACTAGATTAAAGAAGTAATTCTAGGTATGCCGTGATACGGAAGACTGTTCAATTAGTTCATATGTGGTAGCTATATGTTAACATCAAGCTCAGAAACAGCTGAACTACACCCAATAACTATCGTGAAAGGTTGCAAAGTGTTGAGAAAACAAGTCTAAAATCAGCAAGAAACTAATCTTGTGTGATGGGTGGGTTTTTGACAAGGACAAACTATGCTATATTAGGAGTTGAAAACAGTATAAAAAAACGAAGGGGGCAAATAGGAAGAATGGCGACAAGCGTCTTTGGATTGGACAGTGAGCAAATAAAAGTAGAGGATGAAAGGGTGGTTGATCTGCAAATCTGCAAAAAAGAAAGTTTATCTAGAAGAATGGAACTCGGTTATTTCACGCAGCTCTGGTAAGACTATGGAAAGAGGTAGGGCACACCCGGTCCACGAACAGCCACCTTGAAAGCCCACTTTTCCAACTGATGGAAAATTAGACTATATCCATCAAAATTTGAGGGTTATATATATAAATAGCATATAACCAGAAGTATTTATTGGTAGCCCGCACAAATGAATCATAAAAGAGAGAACAAATGACCCGACAATAAAAAGAACCTATAATTATCATAAGCATATCAAGGGACGATGAACAGCTTGAAGGGAACCTTCAAGATGATATACAAGTTCATTGTTCCATGTTCCAGTCCATGATGCTGTTACACTTGTTTCTGTTTGCCGCCAGTCCGACCGGCCCCTCCAGCTATCCAGATGCTGGCGGGTTCAGGAGGGCGGAAGACCCTGGTGCAGCTGCAGAGGATTCCAGCTCCCAAATAGGGCCCAATAAGGCTCTAATCATCTGCACGAGGAGATAAAATTAAGCGAATTTAGGGGGAAAGTTTAAAAGGAGCCTTGGAGAGTATTTAGAAGGGCTAATTGCCTAGGCTTTGCTTTATCTTTTATGTTGTTGCAGTTATTCCTTTCTCTTGTGTTTTTAGCAGCATCTAGAGCTTGCGGGGAGGTTCGAGCTCCTATCGGGATGACTTAGGGGCATTTCTGCAGCAGGGCTAGAGAGGAACCTCTTGAAAAGCCTAAAGTCTGACATCCGAGCGGCCCTCCAACCAGTGAGACCATGTGGATTGAAGAAAATGATGCAGCTCGCCCAAATGATGGAAGACAAAAAAACAAGTGAAGAAGACCGACAAGGCGACACCAAGGGAGGATTCTACAAGATTGCCTCGACAGCCATGGGACCGAGGACTCAGACAACGTCATTTCAGAAAGAGACGGCAAAAGAGAAGAACGAGGACCCAAGGCAATTTCAAGCGCCTAACCGATGCAGAAATGCATGATAAAAGAGCAAAAAAATTAAGTTTCCGATGTAACGTTTAGTATGCCTCGAGCCACCATTGCAAGGAGCACGAGCTTCAGGTCCTTGTAATTCATGAGAGGGAGTAGATGCACACAGAGGAGTCGGAGGAAGACACGATGAAGAAAGAGGAGCATTTGCACTTGGATGTAGCGGTGGTGTTCCAAAATTCTGTGGTGGGATTTACTCCGAATCACACTATGAAGTTGAGAGAAAGGATTGGGGAGCAATCGATTGAGGCGTTGGTGGATAGTGAGGCCACACATAATTATATCTCTAACTAGGTCGTGGATTATTTAGGATTGAAGCTAGTAGATATGCAGAGCTTTGGTGTCATGATGGGGATATGAAAGGTGGAGAAAAGTCGGGAAATTTGCAGGGGAGTAGTTCTAGTGTGGCCTACGGGTGGCGCAGGACTTCCTTCCCGAGACTTGGGCAACAATAATGTGATTTTGTAGATGAAGTGACTGCATATGCCTAGGGAGACAGAGGTAGAATGGAAAGCCTCGACGACGGAGTCAAGGTGGATAGTAGCAGAGGAGATGCTAGCTTATGTAGAACCAGGGTCTTGATCAAAACAATGGTCAAGACCATACGGGGAGAAGGATTAGGCTGTTTGGTAGAGCTACAGAGCATAAAGAAGATCCGATGACCCGAGTCAGAAGAGTTCCCGAGGGTGTTCAACAGCTCCTAAAACAATTTCAGGAGATCTTTCAGCAGCCAAGCGGATTACTGAGGGAGAATGATCACGCCATCAACTTAAAGGAGGGTGTCCCTCCCATCAGCGTCAGACCATACATATTAAAAAAGATGAGATAAAAAAGTTAATTTGGGAGATGCTTGAAGTCAAAATTATTAGGCCCAACGTGAGCTTATTTTCTAGTCCAATCCCATAAGTGAAAAAGTAAAGGAAGATAACTGCAGATTTTGCGTGGACTATCGAGCTTTGAATAAGAAAGCTATATTGGATAAGTTTCCTAACCCTATGATTGAGATGAGCTATATAGACAGAGTAGTTTTGAAAATTGATCTTAAGTCGAGATACCACCAGATTAAGATGAATCCAACGGATGTGCACAAGACAACGTTCAAGACACATAAAGGGCATCAAGAGTTCTTGGTAACGTCGGTTAGCCTCACCAACCCTCCGACCACATTTCAGTCTCGCATAATCAGAATTTTCAGCCTTACCTCGTGAAATTCATTTTGGTCTTCTTCGATGACATTTTGATATACAATCGTCCAAACACAAAACACGTAGGACAACTGAGAATAGTCTTGGAGAAGTTGAAGGAGTATCAGTTGTACACCGATGTTAAGAAATTTTTCTTTGCACAATTACAGGTGGAGAACCTAGGGCACATGGAGACTTGAACTGAAGTAGCAGCATATCAGTCCAAAATCGAGGCAATAGTCAATTTGCTGAGGAGTTTGAAAAAGTTGAAGAGATTCCTAGGTTTCACTGAATATTATCGAAAAATTTGTAAGGGTTATGACACCATAGCATGGCTACTGACGAATCATCTAAAGAGAGACAATTTCAAGTGAAGGAAAGTGACAACACATGCCTTCAAACATTTGAAGAGAGTCATGATCAACGTTCCAGTATTAACGCTCCCAGATTTCAGTCGACCATTTGTGGTAGAGGTGGATGTGTCGGGATATGGACTGAAAGCAGTACTCATACAGGACTAGCGATTGATTGTCTAGCTCAGCCAAGTGCTCACAACTTGGGTGAGGCTCAAGTCAGTGTACTTGTGGGAGTTGATGGCTATAATCCTGGCCATTCAGAAGTGACGTCCATAAATGTTGCGGCGACAATTTCTACTTCGGACAAACAAGAGGAGCTTAAAGTATCATTTGGATTAGAGGATGATGACGGAGGAGCGTCGGAAGTGACTATCCATGTTACTGAGATATGATTTCGAGATTTTGTATTGGTCAGGATTGAAGAATAAGGCCGCAGATACACTATCTAATAAGGTGGAGCCCCAGCTGACAACCTCATCAATATTCTTGGTTCTAGTTTTGCAAAGAGAGTGAGCAGGAGGAATGGCTGAAGAAAATACGGGAATAGTTGCTGCAGAATCCAAACAGTCATCTAGGATATGCATTGAAGAGACACCAATGATTGTACTAGGGCAGTTCGTATTGTAGAGAACATCAAAATACATCCCCAAACTAGAAGTTTCGCAACGGTGTCATTGAGGGACACACTGCGGTACACAAGACATACAGTTATCCATCGACAGAGCTTTATTGGATAGGGATGCGTAGAGGCGTAGATGAAATGGTGGAAAGGTGCGATACGTGCTAACAACGCGCGTATTTGAGCATGGCGCCAAAAGGGTTACTACAACTGTTAGCCTTATCGAAAAAGGTTTGAGAAGAAGTAACGATAGATTTTATAGAGAGGTCAAGGTGAAAAGGGTTTACAATGATTTTGGTGGTAGTGGATCGCTAAATTAAGTATGCACATTTCATCCGTCACAAAATCCATGCACCGTGGCCTCGATCGCTATAGTGTTCATATGGAATTAGTCCATTTGCACGGCATGCCGGAATCTACCGTAGACAATGTGTTTCTTAGCCAACCTCGAATGTTATTCAGAGTTACAAAGAAGCTCGTCCTTTAGAGAAGGAAAACATATCATCCTCGGATCGAAGGCCATACGAGAGGTGGTCAACAGGAGTGTAGAGACATACCTACGTTGTTCTGTATCGACTATACCGAATCTTTTGGCCAAGTGGATTTTGTGGGTTGAATATTTCTATTATACTTCGTATCATACTACAATGCAAACCATCCCTTTCAAGGTTATGTATGAGCAGGATCCACCTCACCGGACACATTACAAGCATAGTACTACGCTGATATCCAGTGTCGACGATTACTTGGAGGAGAAGGACAGGATATTAGTGGAGCTCAAGAGTATGGGGCATAAAATTCGAACCTGGACAAGTTTTATTTGAAACAAAGATCCTACCAACATAAAACAACTTGATAGGTGGAGGAAAAAAATTTCGCCACAATATTTTCGACCTTATGAGGTGACGACACGCATCAGAGTAGTAGCCTACCGTTTGAGATTACCACCATCATCAACACTATATCCAGTCTTCCATGTTTCGAAGCTGGGACGTGATATCGGAGGTCACACATCCTCACTCCACTACCAACGATGTTGATAAAGGACCAAATATGAGTCTGGAACCATTAGAGGTCAAAGGGGCGCATTGAGGAGTGGCGGGAGCAAGGGAGGTATTGATTAAGGTGACATGTCTGCCAGATTATGAAGAAACGTAAGAGCTTTAAGAAGTGATCCAAAAGCATTTTCCATCATTCCACCTAGAAAACAAGGTGCTTCATTGGGAGGGGAGTATATTTGTTTCTATTTTGTTGCTTGGTCCAAGCAAGACTAGTCCAGATCTAGCCGATCGGCACACTCCAACCATCCGGACGCCGACGAGATTAGCGAGAAGATGGATAAACTTGGTGTAGCCGCAAGGAATTCCAACAACCAAGTGGGGCTCACTAAGGCTCTAATTACATAAACAAACAGAAGAAATTAAGGGAGTTTTGGGGGGAGTGTTTGAAAGGGGCCTTGGAAAGCAATTAGTTGGGCTAATTGTCTAGGGTTTGTTTTATGATTTATGTTGCTACAATTTTTCTTTTCTCATGGTATTCCTAGGGTTTGAGGAGGGACAATCTACCACTGAAATAGTAGATCAATTTTGTTTTTTTCGTTCATGTGAGTTTCCCACCTCTTATGCAATTCATTTGTTGATTATTCGATGTTTTCCATTCCGGATCATATCAGAAGCCTACCCCATTAAATCTGTTGCAAGATCGCGATGAAGTACTAGAGGCTGAAATACTATAGGCAATCAAAGTACCCCAAAGCACATTATTCAACAGCTACTTTGCTCCAAATATTTTCGCAAGTCTGATCAAGAAAAAAAATATAATCAATGAACTTTGGCATTTACTTAGCATAATTGGCAATAGCTTTGTAAAAGCCACTAAAAAATAAGAATTTGTAAATAAGAGAGATTACTCAAACCAATACATTCAATTGTATTGAATTCCAGATATAGATATCAGAACAAGGATCGATGCAATAAGGTGCTTTTTCTTTACACACAATGTTATGCTTTATTTAAGTATCCATGCAGCCTATTTGACACCTTTCATAATTTATTTACCGACTTTCATGCAATTCTACATTGTGCAAATGGTCTACGTTATCATTTTAAATCTACCGCCATGGAAATAGAATTAGCCGATGAAGTTGAACATGGATTCAACTAGGACAATGTTCAACAGATAAAATATCTATGGAAACATAAAAAACACAAGGGTATTTCAATGATCATACTTCATTTAAATAAAGTTCATGCCATGTGCTTCACACTTCAAAGGCTAAAAATGCATCTTGCTCAACTATGAATATAGTTTAAAAATAACTTTCCAATAATTTATCATTTGCAAAAACTCTTCGATGATACTCATGTTACATTATTGCACCTAACATTGTGTGTAAAGGAAAGGTTTAACAAAGAATTGAACCTAATTAGATGCCCTTTCAGCTTGTCATCTCATAGAGTAATATAAAAAGAAATCTACACTTCTCTACGCAGTTGTTTCAAGTAATGTAACATGTATTTAAACATTCGCCACTTCTGGTTTTTACAGGACATGAAAACAGAATGGACATCCCATATTTACTTCTATATTGATAAAAGTTATCCATTATATTACCCTCTCGCATCAAAAATTCCAAGGCATATAAACATAGAAAACAAATATATGTACGTAAGTTGATAGGAACAAATGTTCTTGAGAATGATTTTCTAGTAAATCCGTAACGTGTGAGGTAAAATGAGTTGAGGAATTATAGCAAGAAATCTTTTAAGGTTTTTTAACCGTTCCCCCTATCAGCTATGAGTCTTATAAGGGAATCAATAGGCAACAGACACCTCTAGAAACACACATGCACACGGCTAAGGCACTGCCAAACGTTAATCTTCAAATATTTTGTTTAAAAAAAAGCCTGACAACAAAAAACTTCAGAACCAAATGTTGTCCTGATGCAAAAACTTACTTTCTACTGTCCCTTCCGAAACAAACAGATGATGGAATTTCCCTCCCAACTTTCCACTTCCTCTCAAAAGACCTTTTAACCAAACAGCTAAAGTAATACACTTCATCAACATGCCACTTCCCCTCAAAAGCAAATAAAGACATAAACTTAGATAGACATTGGATACTAGCAAATAAGTTATAACAGCATTCACATTGGTAGCAATTCCCATTCGCCTAAATCTCCAGTTCATCCCCATGAAAAATAAAGCAGCTGCCTAACACGAGAAAAAAATGGATAAAAAAGCCAGGCTATAGTTTCTTAAATCTCCTTAAATCAAATTTTGAAATATACTGACAATTAAGCCTTAATGTCATCTTTGAAAACCTTCTGCAAATACTTCAAACATTTATAGCAAAAACATTTATAGCAAACACAGAAACCCCACATATAAATGTTGCTCATATGTGTTGAGTAAACATAAAAAATAACTATTAAGCATAAAGATAAAGAGAAAGAACAATGAAAGTATTACCGCGGGACCAGAAATTACTATAATGTGATTCTCTGTCTCAGCAGCAGTCTCCAGGACTTTAATCTCACAGCCAGTTTCATGCTTGAGGTTCTTCACAATATTACCTCCCCTTCCAATTACACTTCCAATCATGTCATTGGAACACAACAATCGAAGGACAAGAACCTCTGGAGCAACAGGCATCTGTCTTGGTACAGGACCTTCGTGAAACTTATGAAAAGACGAAATGTTGGGAGCATCAAATGGTGGCCTAATAGGAAAAGGTGGCCCTTGAACGGGGATGTGATAATTTGTTGTGTTAAAAGACTCCCAACGAGGACCAGGAAGATTGCCTGCTCTGAAATCACGATCACGAGGTGGATTCACCATAAGCTGCTGGGCATCTGATTGGAGAGCTTTCCTTATAGAGTCTACACTTCCAGCGATCTGTACTCCAATGTAACGTACAGAAATCACCATTCGAGTTTTATCATTCAATATATTCCATGTTGAACAATGAAGATGAACACAGAATAGTAAAAAATCTGGGTGAATCATCAAAAGACAATATAATAGCAACAAAAAATCCAGCACTAATAGCCCATGTTCAAATAAGTTCCAAAACTACTTTTGCACTTACAAAAAAAAAAAAAAGGACATTTAAATACATAGCACATAATTCCGATTGAATTTTCATCTCACACCTAAATAATTTTGCTTAGTGGTCACTGCTATCGGCTCTTCCATCATTGCAGTCAGGTTATTGCCACTTCCCAATATTTTCTCCCATTCTAATAATATTATTTTTTTATTATTCAAGAGCATACAAATTCTTATAATATACATCTAAATAGTAAAATCACTTCACTGGGCTAGGCCTCGTGACTTTTTTTTCCTGGATTTCCACAAAAAATCTTACTGCCACTCACATCAGCTCATACTTTATCTGTGTATATGTTGAATTTTATGTTAATATAACTTTACCGGCTCGGATTCTCCGACACAAAAATTTGACATCGTCTATGAGAAATCATTCTCACCCTTGCATAATCTGTGAAATCACTAAATGACCAACAAATATAACATTAGAAGTAACAGAATTTCTGCACCGCGAGCGCGCACACACTCATTATCTACGCACACGCAGTCCATCTTGGCACGCACATGCAAGAGCAAATGTAATTTGCCTGTACATGAGCACGTGAGTTATCAACGCGTCTGCGCGCACACCAATATTGTTGCTAGCAGTTAGAGATGCAAACGAGTTGAGCTTGAACAAACTCAGGCTAAGCTAATATTCAACTGGTTTGAAATTAATTCTATTCAAAATTGACTCATGTTCTAAATTGCTCGTGAATAATGCATTCGTGTTCGGCTCGATTTATATATTCTTATTCGTGTTTGAATCGAAATCAGCTCATTTAATAAATTAGAAAAATAGATATAGGGTGTTGGATTCAAACTCATACCATTTCTATGGAATAAAAGGCATAAAACAATATGACCAAACGATCTATGACAATTTATATATAGATATAAATACACATAATATATTATTATATAAATAATATATATAATTTTCTTTTTTCGAGCTAAAACGAGTCGAACAAGTTTGAACAAAAGGGTTTTTCGTGTTTGACTCATTTATAATTTGAGACTAAAAAATTTGTTCGTATTCAAATCACTTATTTCAAACATGAGCTACTTAATCAGTCGAATAAGAGTTGTTCACGAACAACGAGCTTTTTTATACCACTGCTAGTTGTTATAGCTTATCTATCTTCAGCATCACTTGGTCATCGGGATCATTTTTCGACAATTCACACAAAAATTAATACTTTCAAATAAATATTGAAAAAATTTAATCGACTCATGACTCTGAGATGGGGTCTAAGGAACGGTTGCACCTCAATAATGTTTTCTAGATTGTTATTTTAAACCTCCTAATTATGGAGAATTTGAGATAAATTTCAACGTCTCCGATATGGACGCCTAAAGGACAACTAATATACTCCCAAAATATCATATTGAATTGGACGAATCTCAATGCATATTTGGATCAAAAACTTCTTTAATTTGGAAATGCCTAAACTCTAAATTTTGATCAAATGAAATCTTGCATTTAAGACAAATCAAAGGGCATCTACAAATGATTTGATTTGAACCCAAGTGAGTTAGGTTCATGCAATTAAAACATAAAATAAGCTTTTTAACATACTTTTAGAGACCAAATAATCTCCAAATCTAGCAAATAAAAAGTCAAATCTAACATCTCGATAAGAAGAATCTAACAAACCGACGATTCCTCAATTTTGACATCATTAAGACACTTAAATATTCATGGAATATCATACGATAAATGTAATCACTCATGATCATCCGATGGAGTAGTTCATATTCATGTATAATTTATGAATTGTCACTCCTAAAATCTATAAATACACATT
Source organism: Papilionanthe hookeriana x Papilionanthe teres (assembly GCA_022702705.1). Taxonomy (NCBI): domain Eukaryota; kingdom Viridiplantae; phylum Streptophyta; class Magnoliopsida; order Asparagales; family Orchidaceae; genus Papilionanthe; species Papilionanthe hookeriana x Papilionanthe teres. Next base: position 5,910,126 of record CM040435.1, read on the forward strand.
CACACTCTGCATGAGGGGGGACATGAGTTGATGAGAAGATTGAAGAGAGCTCTATGCTCCTAAGGACTTCATCGTTCCATTGCTGCTCGACCACAACCATCGAAGGAACACAGCTACCCAGCCCCAACTTCATCGTTGCTACACCACCATCAAACCACCGCCGCTCGGTTGCCGCCACTATTACCAGATTGTTGCCGTCATTGCACCGCCTCCACTCGACTTCCGCCGACTTGGGACCACCATATAAAGGTCGACGACGAGCCACCATCGCCACGTTAAATTGTTGATGACAGAACACCACCTGCCACCCTTGATTCACTATTTTAAGGCCATTGCCACAGTCATAAGGACGACATCATCGAACCGCTGACTTCGTATCACTGCTATCATGTGCCCTACCGATGCCTGGCCACTGGAGCCATGTTGGACCCGCCAACAGCCAACCCATCTTCGCCGTCATTAGGCCACTTTTGCCATTGTCAAGCTGCCATCACCAAACCACGGACGTAGGGACACCATCGCTATGTAAAACCATCGTCATTGGGTTGCCATTGTCGCTAAACCACCTACACTCAACATACGCCAAGCCACCATCGGCCTGCTAATGTCGTTAGGCTATCAACGTCAAACAATAATCCCCGTGCCAAACCATTGTCACCCAATCGATGTTGAGCCATTGTTGCCACTATCAAACCATTATTTCGTGGCCACACTCTTCGTCTTCATTAAGTCACCATTACTGGAACACTCAATCACCGTCAGATCATTATCTCTTAATCGCTGCTATTTCAAATCATTGATACCTAATTACCGTCATTGTTGTGTCCACTATCATTGTCACAAGATCACCATCTCTCGATCATTGACGCCACAATACCGAACAACCTTCTTAAAGTCATCGCCACAACGTAGTACCATCGCCTGACCTACGACAACTTTTGTAACAGAACCACTATCGCTACTTAGATGCCACAATTGTCGCTATTGCCGCCAAACCATTCTCATCTTCTCCGAGCAACAATATATAAGTACCCACTATCATCAAATCACAGCCACCTATCAGCCACTGGAGCACAGTCATGTGATTGTGCCATCACTATTGCTTAACCGCTATCACTGTTGCTTGATCGCTATCACAATTGTTATCAAAACACCGGTGCCCGGCCGACGCCATTGCCACCGTTGGACCTCCATTGTTAAATCATTATTGTCAGATCATCGTCACTTAGCTATCACTACTAATGTTGTTGGATCACTGTTGCTTAACTACTATCGTCGTCCATGCTAATAAATCAAGATCGCCATCACACAGTCTCTATTATCGGTCATCTATCATAGCAGTTAGGTTATTGTCACTTCTCCAATTTTTTACATTCTTGTATTATTATTTTATTTTGTTCAAAAGCAGAAAAATTCTGTATCATTTTAACTGAGTTAGGTCGTAAATTTCTAACTTTTCGGGTACTCCGCGCAAAAGCCCCTAGAGCACTATCCATCTTCTTTTAAGTGTGTGTGCTGAATTTTCATATAATACTAAGACCTTAATACAACCCTGCCACCTTGAATTCTTCATCATAGAACAACTTGCAACAGAATAGCTTTTAAGTATTTCAAATTACTAGATAACAAACGTGAGAATGATGATTGTGTTTGTTAGGTTATGTTAGCTTTGGGTACTTCAAGAATAGCTTAAATTGTAAATTCATAAAAACTAATATGCAAAATAAAATCTAAGATCTGTTGATTTATTTGTGTTTAAATTATTTATTATTTTATTATTATTTAATACTAAAAATGAATAACTTAAAATATCAAACATATGATACGTGATTTTACATACAGTTAACATATTTCATATTTGTTGCATATTGCCATTGGAAGTACGATTTAGGAGTAAATTTTCCTAACAATTTAAAATTATAACAGTTCTAAAGAAAATTTAAAGGATTAGTACATATGATGTGCAAATCAGGCATACAATTCGAAGAAAAGCCTCTTTGCCATGTAAAGTAGATTCATGAACTAGTTCAAACTCAGCTTAATAAATAACTTGTAAATGAAAGTGATGAGCTAACAAATCAATTTTAAATCTCAGGCACGCCCTTATTTCAAATAGAGATGTAAAAATGTAAAAAGAGGAAAATACTTCATCCAAAAATTTCAATCTAACTAATTTTTTAAATAAAACAGTGAGCACTATTTCAAAATCAAACATCCTCAGGCTCAATTCATAAAAATATTTGATATTTACTTATCTAACACTTCAGTATCACAATAACATCAAAAAGTATATATATAAGGTATATTTACTTCTAAAAAATTTTAGAATTAGTGATGTTGCTATTTTTTTTTTGAGAAAAAAAAATAGCAATCAAGAACTGATTAATGCCATCTAACTTTAACCTTATTGAACCAAGGTGAGCCATGAAGTGGACGAGCAAAAGCAGATATATCCTCCTGTGGATGACCAGCATATAATCTTGGAGGTGGTGAAGGTTCCCTCCTCATGTATGAACCAAAGGAAGAAATCTGATCAAGAAAAGCGGTTTTATCATGAAAAAGAAGTCCTCTGAGCCTCGTAGTTATTTTCAAAATTGCGTCCCGAACAGTTCCATATTCACCGCTTACCTATAAATGACACAAAGTTTCAATTTACAACTGATAACAATAAAACAAGAACTGCACACTGGAAATGCTGCATAAAGCATGCATCAAGAAAAACAAATGATGATGTGCTATGCAAACTACAGTGAATGCATGTTAAAATAAGGCAATAGAGCGTATCATACTTGAACAACATCTTCATGTTCTGACACGCCCTTTGGGATCAGATCATTACTCAAAATACGAATATGGGCTCCAGAAACCTTCCTCATTTCTTCTATTATGGAACCACCTAATCCAAGAAGACAACCTGTTTGATTCGGAGCGATAAGAAGACGAGCCATGGCAGTATTATCTTTAGGCTTAAAAGCTTCTATAAAGATTCTATGCAGGACACGAAGAAGTGCCTCCTGTGATGGAGATATTCTATCCACTGGGAGCTACATAATGAAAAACCAACATAATAAATTAAACAGATATTCATAAAGAAGTTAGATTTATTGTTCATCTTACGAAGCCAATCACAAAATCTGAAGTTAATTGTTCTGAATATGTGCAAAACTAACTGAATTACCATCAAACGAATTGAAAAAAACGATACACTGCTGAACCTTAAATTTTTTAAGACACTTATAGGAGCTTGCACTATAATTTATTAAATACATTCTAGCATTTAAGCGTAACATGATCACGAGCTACCAATTATGAGAATCAGCTTAATAATCCCTTCGTCTGAGGATATTTTCATTGACTGACATTTGTTAACACTAGTTTAAGCATTGCCTTCTAAAACTCCTAACCCAAGCCGCTGGGCTAACCCCTTTACATTCCCATGTCATTCACATTAACTATATTTACATGTAATAGTTGCAACATATGCTTTCAGTTGTGCTGGCACATATCACCAAAGTTTAATAATAAACCTTGTATCCTATCAGGCCACACTTAAGTATCTCTAATACACAGACTTTGTACACGATCTTTCCTATTTTTATAACACGCCCACTTCACATTTTCACATTATCCACATAACTAAGGGGTTGGGATCACTTTTATTTTATTTTATTTTGTGTTTTGTTTATGTTGTGACTTAAAATAAAACATGTTTAGTATGATATAGCATGTTTAGTTATTTTTAAAACCATTCAAAACAATTTTTAGATGTTTTAAATGTTTTTAAAAATAAACTAATTTGTTTTTCGAAATAAAAAATAAAAACATGCAAAGATGCATTAGAAACAAATTTTTAAAGGTAAATAAAAAAAAGATAAAAACAAAAATAAAAAAACAAAAGTGATCCCAAACAAACCCTAAGTTTTTGTTGATTTTCTCTTTTCTACGTACTCTAATCCACAAGACATCCAAGATTATTAGAACATTATATTATTTACGGCTAAGTCCCATAATATTATTTAATACAAAATATATTATATTATATATCTTTAGTACAATGAGTCGAAGGTACCTTGGCCTATCCATAAGACAATTTGCTCATCCACAAATATTACAAGATCAAAATCTAAGTCAAAATAATACATGTGCCTTTAAGCATTTTTTTAAATCAATTCTACTTCTCTTACCTTATAAATGGTGCCTCACTACTCAAAACTTTTTCTTCAAAAAAACAAAATATTGCTTATCAAGCCATGTCATCACAAAAAACATACAAAACAAGGTTTGATACTACATTATGTTCACAGAAAAAAAAATAATGAATAAAAAAACTAGGAGAACATAAAATCCACAACGTACAGAAAAGAGAACTAGCTCAAAAGAGAAGTAATTCTAAATATTCTGTGATAAGGAAGGCTGTTCAATGAGTTCATATGTGGTAGCTATATGTTAACATCAAGATCAGAGACAACTGAACCCAATAAGCATAGTGGAAGGTTGCAAATTGTTGAGTAAACAAGTCTAAAAGCAGTAAGAAACTAATCATATGTGATGGGATGGCTTGACAAGGACAAACTATGCTATATTAAGAGTTGAAAACAGTTTATTCAAACGAATGGCGACAAGGGACTTTGGATTGGACAGTAAGCGGATAAAAGTAGAGGATGAGAGGGCGGTTGATCTGCAGAAAAGAAAGTTTATCTATAAGAAAGAAACTCGGTTATTTCACACAGCTCCAAGACTATGGAAAGAGCTAAAGCACACCAGATCCACGAAAGGCCACCTTGAAAGCCCACTTTTCCGACTGAAGGAAATTGCACAGCATCCATCAAAATTTGAGGGTTATATATAGGAATAGCAAAACCAGAACTATTTATTGCTAGCCCTGACAAATGAACCATGAAAGAGAGACAATTGAACAAAACTTAAAAAGACCTAAAATTATCATAAGAGTTTAACATGTTGGGATATCAAGGATAACAAGGAGCAGCTTGAAGGGACCTTCAAGATAATATACCAGTTCATTGTTCCAAGTTCCAGTCCAGGATGCTGTTCCGCCTGTTTCTGTTTTGCCCCGATACAAGCAGGACCAGGTTCGGACCAGCCAGCCGGTCCACTCCTACCATCTAGACGTCGACAGGTTCAGGAGAAGATGGCAGAAGACCCTGGTGCAGCCGTAAGCGATTCCAGCTCCCAAATGGGGCCCACTAAGGCTCTAATCACGTACACAAGGATGAACTTGAGGGAATTTTGGAGGGAAAGTTCGGAAGGGTTCTTGGAAAATATTTAGGCGGGCTAATTGTCTAGAGTTTGTTTTATCTTTTATGCTATTACAGTTTTTCTTTACTCTTGGTGTTCCTAGCAGAGTCTAGGGTTTGTGGAGAGACGATCCACCATTCGAATAGTAGCTCAACATGGTATCTTGTTTGTTGTCGTTGAACTTAGTAAAATCTGCCCTCATTTTAGTTTAACCACCTCTATTACAATTTATTCGTTGTTTGTCCGCTGTTTTTGGTTTCATATCATATCAAATTGGTATCAGAGTAAGATCTCGAAGGAATGTCAGCAATGAAAGTTGATGTGTTGGAAGGGGAAGTAAGATAAATCAAATCGGGAAAGGTTTGCCATCATAGATGATAGGTATTCTTACATAGTGAACCGAATGGAAGACATATTTAAGAGCACAGGGAATATGTGAGAGATGATGATGAGGCTCATGGAGTTGCAATTCGAGTCCCCACTAATCCCTTAAATTGTAAACCTTGATAAAGGGTTGATTAGCGAAACATTGGACAAATCAAAAGGGAAGGAGATCAAACGAGAGGACAACGAGGATGACAACATCTACTACTAAGAGCTTCCCCCCAAGAGAAGGGGGGTGGAGACTTTCAATGGAGACTGTTGGGTAGAAAACTGGAGGGGTTGGTGCAATGGGCACGGATGAGCATGAAGAAGGAAGAGAATCGGGAGTGGGGTATGGTTATGATTGAAAGAGGGAGTTTCAACCAAGACACACTAGGGGAAACGTCAAAGGGAAAGAAAGTTGGAGTGGCGATGAGAGGGTGAGGAAATTGAAGAAACCGATCTTCTAAGAGAAAGATGCGCATGGATGGGTGTATCGAGTGGAGCAATACTTTACAGCAAATGTGTTAACGGAGGAATAGAAACACATGGAGGCGGAGTTATGTTTGGAGGGAAAGACCCTAGCATGCTTTTAGTGGATGGAGGCGAGGTTCCCAATACATTCGTTGGAGGAGTTTAAGGATCACTTGTTGGAAAATTTTTGAGCCATTGGGGAAGGAGACCTGCACAAGAAATTTTATGGTTTGGCTCAAGAGGGAACGATCACAGAGTATAGAGAGAGATTCGAGCTCTTGTAGGGATGGTTGAGGGGTATTTCTGCAACAGTACAGGAGGGCAACTTCTTGAAAGGCCTAAAGCCCGACATCCAAGCGGCCCTCCAATCATTGAGATTGTGTGGATTGAAGAAAATGATGGAGCTCGCCCAGATGATGGAAGTCAAGAAACAAGTGAAGAAAACCAGGAAAAAGAGGCACCATGGGAGGATTCTACAAGTGTGCCTCAACGACCATGGCACCGATGACCTGGACAGTGTCATTTCAAAAAGAGACGCCAAATCATTTCAGACAAAGCATGTGGAGCACCGGGAATAATATTGGAGAAGTTTTTGACGGAGCACCATTTATATGCCAACTTGAAGAAACGTTTCTTTGCATTGTTGCAAGTGGAGCACCTAGGACACGTGGTGACTAGGATAGGAGTAGCAGCGAACCAATCCAAGATCAAGGTGATGGTGGACTGGCTTTTGCTGAGGACTTTGAAGGGGTTGAGTATCCATGCAGCCTATCTTGACACCTTTCATAATTTAGTTACTGATTTTCATGCAATTCTACATTGTGCAAATGCTCCACCCACCCTTTTTTTACTATTCTAAAGCAACCAGATCACACTCCCTACTCTAATAAATCACATAGCTCTGTTCATGTGTTATGGAAGTGAATTAGCCAATGAAGTTAAATGTAGATCCAAATAGGACAATGGTCAACAGATAAAATATCTATGGAAACATAAGAACTCGAGGATATTTCAATTATCGTACTTCATTTTATTAAAGCTCGTGCATTTGTGCTTCACACTGCAAAGGCTAAAATGCATCTTGCTCAACTATGAACTTAGTTTAAAAATAACTTTCCACTAATTTATCATATGCCAAAACCCTTGGATGATTTTCACGTTACATTATTCCATCTAGACTGAGCAGAGTCAGGTTTAAGCTTTCTAGCCCTAGGAAAGGCATAATGAGCAAAGAATTGAAGCTAATTAAATGCCCATTAGGCTTGTCATAGCATAAATGAATATAAAAAGGCATCCACACTTTTTTTATGCAATAGATTCAAGTCATGAAATATGTTTTTAAGCATTCAATACTTTTGTTTTTCACAGGACATGAGAAACTTTTGCATGTTTATTGCCAAACTATTTAGTAAAAATAGCACCAAAAACAAATGCGACTAATATTAAGAATAAAATCAAAAAGTTGTTTCAATGAAATGTTCACATCTTTAAGTCTTATTCTACATGTATCATAAAACAGAGTGGACATTCGATATTTATTTCTCTTTTAACAAAAATATACATTATATATATGTTACCCTCTCGCATCCAAAATTCCAACGGTTATAACTTCACATGGGCAACAAGTATATGAGCATAAGTTGATAAGAACAAATATTACTGAGAATGATATTCTAGTAACTCCGGAATGTGAGAGTGGCAAAATAGGTTAAAGGGTTATAGCAGGAAATCTTTTAAGGTCTTCTTACCGTTCCCCTTCTCACCTATGAGTCTTATAAGGGAATCAATGGGCAACGACCACCTCAACATAAATACATGCACAAGGCTAAGACACTGCCAAACAAAACGTTAATCCTAAAAAATTTAGTCAAAAAAAAAAAATAATAACCTAGCAATGAGAAACTTCAGAACCAAATGTTGTCCTGGTGCAAAAACTAACTCTCCGCTGTCCCTTCCAAACAAAGAGCTGAGGGAATCTCCTTCCTAACTTCCCACTTCCTCTCAAAAGCCCTTTCAACCAAACTGCTAAAGTAATCCACCTCACCAACATGCCAGTTGCAGACAAAAAGCAAACAAAGTTGTAAAATTAGATAGACATGGGATACTAGCAAATAAGTTATAACAGCATTCATGTTGCTAGCAATTCCCTTTTTTCTAAATCTCCAGTTCACCCCCATGATAAATGATGCAGCTGCTTAACGCGGGAAAAATTATGATAAAAAAACCAGGCTATAGATTCTTAAATCTCATGAAATCATCTTCTGAAATATAATGACCATTTTAATTAAGCCTTAATGCCATCTTTGAAAACCTTCTGCAAATACTTCAAACAATTATAACAAACAAAGAAACCCCATACATAAATGTTGCTCATATGTGTTTAGTAAACATCAAAAATAACTATTAAGCATAAAGAAAAAGATAAAGAACAATGAAAGTATTACCGCGGGACCAGAAATTTCTATAATGCGATTCTCTGTCTCAGCAGCATTCTCCGTGACTTTAATCACACAGCCAGTTTCATGCTGGAGGTTCTTTACAACGTTACCTCCCTTCCCAATCACACTTCCAACCTTATCATTGGAGCACAACAATCGAAAGATAAGAACCTCTGGAGCAACAGGCATCTGTCCTGGTATAGGACCTTCATGAAACTTGGGAAAAGACGAAATGTCAGGGGCATGAAATTCTGACCTATTAGGAAAAGGTGGCCCTTGAACAGGCATGTGATAATTTGTTGTGTTAAAAGGCTCTGGACGAGGATTAGGAGCATATGGATGTGATGATGACCCAGGAGGATTTTCTACAGGGAAATCACGATCGCGGGGTGGATTCTCCATGAGCTGCTGGGAAACTGATTGGAGAGATTTCCTTATAGAGTCAACACTTCCAGTGATCTGTACTCCAATGTGATGTACAGAAATCATCATTCATTAGAGTTTTCTCATTCAATATATTCCTTGTTGAGCAATGAAAATGAATATAGAATAGTAAAAAAAATGGTTGAATCTTCGAAAGACAGTATAATAGCAACAAAGAAACTAACGCTATAGTCAGGTTCAACTAAGATCCAAAACTATTTTTGCACTTACAGTAAAAAAGGGGGCATTTAAATACATAGCACACAATTCTTATGTATTTACACCTCTTGCACCAAAGTTTTCTACGCAGCACTCAAATGTTTAATATCACATCAAAAATAGAGCTATTACCACTTTTTAAAAGCAGATCTTCATGCATATGTTTAAAGCACCAAAATACTATATATGTAAACATGAAAGTTTAGGAGTAAGATATGTAAATATATAAGAATTGTGTGCTGGATATTTATATTTCCCGAAAAAAAACAGGCACAAAATAATATCAAAGGAAACCACTATCTAAGAGGCCCGGGAACAAAGGCAGCATATTCAAGCATGCATTAGGATTGAAAAATAAAATCATTACCTGCACAATTTCATCATGTGGTAATGCACACAAAGGAAGCTTGTCCCTGGAAAGTACACGGATATGGGCTCCACTATCAGTCGACATCTGCTTGATCACACTTCCTCCCTTTCCCATAAGACAGCCAACTTGGTTGGAGAAGACCAGCAATCTTATAGATGGAGGCAATTTCCCATTAGCCTCATCTGCATCATCATTCTCTTGCTCACCTTCAATTATTCTCTCAAAGATGAGCAGCAAAGCCTTTTGAACTGAAGATGTTGCCCTCATTGCTTTAGAATCTTCAGTAATGGAAGCATCCTCCTTTTCTTTGCCATCCTCTAAAGTAGCCTTACCATCCTCACCGTCATCAACACTACTGTCACTATCATCTAGCTTGTTTGGGACATTTTTAAATTCAGAATCTTTTGCAGGACCACATATAGAAACAACCCTCTCATCACAGCCAGAAACAAGTTCTTCAAGTTTTATTCTTGCACCAGTCTCCTGTCGTATTTTTGCTACAATGCCACCTCCTTTGCCAATCACACCTCCAGACTTTGAAGAAGGGCACAGCACACGGAAAACTACAGACCCAGGTGGTACTTTGAATTGACTTGGCAGAGAAACAAATGGAGAAGTCTTATGCCACTTTCCTCTTCCGTTTGGCTCATTAGGATGGCGTTCAAAAGGTCTCTTGGAAGATGTAAATGGCAAAGCCATGGTTGAGTTATGGTATGGAAAGTTGGTGGACTATTACCAAAGGTGAAAACAGAGAATTTAAGCAAGAATTAGCCATCAATATTACCCACCACAAAATGACATGGGCAACAAGATTTGTAAATTTAGTACTTCTCAAAGGAGATAATTAAGGTGGATTAAAACATTAAATAGGTGAATATTGGCTCTATCCACAAAATAAGAAAATTAAACCTTATCTTGTTTTTTTTTTCCTTTTTCTTTCTATTTTGGTTAAGAAACTAAAGCCAATCCTCCATGAGAATTTTTTGGCAGGAAAGAAAACGCATGTGCTCCGTCACAATGCAGTTATGGTACCAAAGGCTGAGAAACTATTTAAAGATATAATAATGACAAAATTGCTAATAATATAAAACCAGTCAAATATGTGCTCAGCCAAACCAGTCGAAATAAACTCACCCAAACAAAATAAGGAGGAGGATCTAATCTTCAAGACCTCCAAAAAAAGCAGTCCTACGTAACAAAACTTGTGATGAACATTAATTCGAAATTTGAAACAATGAAGAGCTTTTGATTCCTTAGAAGTCAGACGTTTCCCCAAAACTTCCAATAAGCACGTCAGACATCTAAAATGACGCCAGAAACACCAACAAGCCTCGTAAAACTACTTAAATTCAAATGGGTTCGCTTTAAGCTAAGTGAGACAAGCAATACAATCAAAATCCGACCCAATAAACTTATGGAATATGTTAACATATTACAAAATCTTTACTCCTACACGTATAGAAAAAATGACAACGAAAAACAGATGTCACAATAACCCGTAACCTTTTCATCGTAACAGAGATACTATAAAATTGATCCTAAACCGAAAGACAGAGCAGATTCCATGACTTGAAAAACCAATTAGTCGATAATGTATGAGAGGAAGCCGGAATGATGTGGAGTGAAAGAAGTAGCCGGAAATAAAATGCTGGAATTGCCTGAGAGGATGGAAACAAGTTGGTATGGAGTGTAGAGCGGAGTAGGGGGGAGGAAAAGGGGAATTTTACCTGTGTGGACGATGAGAAAACGATGAATTGGAAGAACCCCGTATCTGGAAGAGGGTTAGGGTTTTGCAGAAGCTCTACAGTTGCCACAGTAGCGATTGCCAAACCTTCCGAGCTGGAAATGCGGATGTGCCTTTAATTTAGAAACTGGACATTTACATATATACGCCCAGTTCTCAACTTCATCTTCTATATATATTATCAACATTTTCACTTTTAATATATCAAATACTTGTTTTCATGCATATTTAAGGTTATAAAAACTAAAGTTTAGGTGCTACACATATGCCTAACCAATCGGCCTTGATCTAAAAGCCATCGAACGATAAAAATTAGCGGACGGATAATCAGAGCATCAAAGTAAAGAAATATGATACGAGCCCACTATTAGCAATTTAGTCATTGATATTTTTACTTTAGAAAGTGAGGCATTACATGATCTTGCATCATAATCTAATCTTAAGGGTAAACCCCTTTGTAGTATACGATGACTCGCTCCACTCTGGTTGGGCGATTGGCGAGATGGGCGGCGCTCCTATCGAGTTCGGCATATCATATGTCGGGGAGTATTGAGGATAGGCCGGGGATTTTCTAGTGACACATACGGTCCAGTTAACTCGTCATTTAATTATGACTTTACATATCGAAATTTGTTAAGTCTCATCTACTCCCATGAATGGAATATGTACTTTTATGGGGCGTCTTCCTTGAAGGAAGACCCATTTGAAGAGGTGAAATGAACAACATACTTATTTTTGTATGAGTCGAACATGGTATTCTTTGTTATTCCTATATCTTGATAGAAACACGTACAAATAACCGAGTGTAATACGAACGATTCTATGATTGGAATTCCAACCATCCAAATGAACTTGAATGATGAAGGTTTATGGGAATTGTAGCTCATCATTAGTGAGGTGTTGGGACCTTTAAAGACCTTAAACACTGCCTTCTTTATCATGAGAGGGTGATGACATTATTCGACATATCCATGATGTGTTGATTAGCATTTCTCATTCCATGAATGGAAAATATGATGCTTTAAGTAAGCTATTAAGACGTTATTGAGTCCTCTTAGAGACCACATGTTGTAGTTATACAGTCAAAATGGTCTCTATCATCGGGCGTGTCTCGAGCCATCGTGTGCCACCCTTACTTCGGGTGATAAAATTGTAATCCTCTACCTTGACTAGCTATATGATGATGGTTACTAAGCGTCATCACTTAATTGAAGGAATACTCCACACGATGATTAATGTCTAATTGCTAAATTTAAAAGAGAGTGTTGTTGTAACATTATGAATGGTACTCTCTTTGATGCTCATTTGAAAATTTAGATGTGGATTCTGATATGTCGAGAAGGGATGAGATACAAAAAAATCTTGATTAGAGGTACATTACGATTACGTGGGTCTCATTAATTGAGGCATTGACCTCATTTATAATGAGCGATACCTTTGACCTAAAAAGTCGACTTTAGTCAATTAGTCAAGCAGATCAATGACAGCTAATATTGAAGCCCCATGATCAACATTTTGACTAAAGTGACTTACGAATTAAATGTTGACGACGATGACGGCGCATTGACCACGGTCAACCTTCTAACCTAAAAAATCGACTTTGGTCAAAATTGTGAAGGACGGACGATGACCCGGCCATTGACCCGAGTCCCGACCTTTTGACCTAAAAATTTAACTTTGGTTAAAATGGGTGAGCGGACTGACAGCCGATACTGTTGACCCCATAAGTAACCTTTTGACCTAAAAAGTGACTTTGGTCAAATTGGTCAAACGAGACCCAATGACCAACTCTGATGACTATGATCCAACTTTTTGACCTAAAAATCGACTTTGGTCAAAATGATGAAACGGAACGATGACAGCCATTGACCCTATAAATCAATCCTTTGATCCCGATAACATGTTTAAAACTACCTGATGACAAAAATGCAAATCATTGATCAAAATCAATAGACGAGTTAAAAGATGCATTGGACATTCCACAAATTAAATTGATCATTTCTGTTGTTTGATCAAAGCGCAAGTGAAATTAGTTAACACTTATGTTTATTTTAATCAAAATAGATAAAAATGAAATAAAAAACAACAAAAATTGTCAAATAATTAATTTCAAAATTATTTTGATTAATTAAAATGAATAATAATTTAATTTTTAATATTTTAATTAAATAATATAATTAATTAAATTAAAATCATACAATAACAAAAATGATAAAATTAATTGAAATTAATTTGAAATTATTTTGTCAATTAATAAAATTGATTAATAAAATAATTTCCAACAATTTTTAATTAATAACATGATTAATTAAAATGGAAATTAAATTTTAAAAAAAGAAAAAGAAAAGACATTTTCCTTCCCATTAATTAATTGGCTAAGACTAAATTAAGTTTACCATGAGATATATTACCGCATAATAAAGCTTAGCTTAAGTTAATTTAACCATAGGTTAACTTTTAAGCATCATGATGGGTAAAGTGAGGTGTCTCTTCCTCCTTCACCATCGCTGCCACTTAGTCGTAGGGTGGTGCATTAACCTGAAGCCCTCGCTCTCCGCGCACTCCGCTAGCAATGGGAGAGAACCAAAGCTTAAACCCACCCCGCATCATGGTTAAATGGAATCGAGAGGAGAGCATATGTGTCACCATTTGCGAGTTGGGGGTGATGTGTAAGCTCATGGGAAGGAGAAGAATTACATCTCATATAACCTCTGCATGATCCGTGGAGGAGAGCCAAAACATTGAGCTCATCATGGAAAGCTTGGGAGAAGCAACAATGCTTATCCTGTTGACCGAATTCCTCCTCGATAGGTTAATAGGAGATAACAAACTCACAGAACAACCTAGCTAAGCCGTGGCCTCCCCGCAGCTGTAAATAGAGCCTGACAGAGCCTAGTAAAGAGAAGAAAAATTAGCGAGACTTATAGAGTGCTCGAATCTCTTGCTCAGACATAAAAACTCTTCAAGTCTTAGCGATCCGTGGGAATCAAATCCAAAACCATAGATTGAGCCCAGTCGAGCCAGTGGTCAAATTTGAAAAATAGCTCGAATGACCCACCTCTTGAAAATTCTCCTTTAAGCCCGACACGGATCAAAATTCTTTGCGACAGTAATCTTCGTGGTCCTAGAAGACAACTACGAGGTCGATCGCTTGATTTAGCGAGGCGAAGGTATGGGTATTTTTCACAAAATAATTCGTATTTTAATGTCATGTGCTATCTTATTTGAAATGTTATGCAGTATGGAAATATTCTACATGTTTAGATGATTCCATATGTTCGAAAATCACTCGAATTTCATTAAAAAATGAGTGAGATATTAAGGTTTGAAGTTTAACGGCTTGAAATAATTCAAATTTTTATTCGAATTTATCTCGGTCGTTCGATCTCGTGTTTCGGGATGAGCCGGCGCGGTCAACGCTCCGCGGTGTCCAGGTGTTCGGCCCCCTGCAGGTGGATCCTCCCCTTGGATTCGGCCAACGTCTGAGGACACGCGTTGGCGGGAAGATTAACGACGGCGGGAAATTGGTTAATTTATTTAACTATAAAAACTTCAAGGTAATAATATTTTTTTATCTAAGTTACAAAATATGATAAAAATATCTCTGGAAAGCTCTTGAAGGAGAAAATTATGAAATAAAAATCATAATTTTTTTCCCGTTGTTTAATTTTTAAATAATTAAATACTCTACGGAGTATTTTAATTATTAAAAATTATTTATAAATCAAAAAAATATGAAACTTTAGGCATTTATGCTTTTTTATATGTAGGGATGTTTCGCTGATTTTTCCAGAAGGACGAAGAAACATGTCTATGGTACTTTTCTCTAATTTTCAAGTCTTTTTGTAATTATTTTAAATAATAATTATAAAAGTCAAAAATTAAGAAAATAGTGAAGCAGTCATAAATGTTAGAAACTAAAGAACCAAACCTATTAAAAATCATTTCTAAGTCCATCACTTCTAGCAGTCAATATCAGTAACCAATACCTAAATTAAGTTTGAAAAATTAAAATTTTAATAATTGAACTTAACCATAATAAATGATAATCGATTAAACCTTACCTAAATTACGTTTAATTAACCTTAAATAAATTAGAACTTAACTGTAACTCAGAAATCCCAGTAATAAATTAAACACTTTACCTAAGTCAGGTTTAATTAACTTTAAAATGGTAGACTTAACTTGTATATGTGCAATTAATCAATTAAACCTTACACAAATTAAGGATTCAATTAATTTTAAATAATTAGGCTGCTTATGTAAATAAGTCCCAATTAATCGATTAAACCTTACACAAATTGGGTTAATTAACTAAATAATTAGACTTAACCCATAATAAGTATAATTAATCAATTAAACCTTACCTAAATTAGGTTTAATTAACCTTAAATAATTAAACTAACCCGTAATAAGATGCAATTAATCAATTAAACCTAAATTAGGTTTAATTAACCTTAAATAATTAGACTTAACTCATAATAGTCAATTAATCGATTAAACCTTACAAATTAGGTTTAATTAACCTTAAATAATTAGACTTAACCCATAATGAGTCTAACTAATCAATTAAACCTTACTAGAATTAGGTTTAATTAACTTTAAATAATTAGACTTAACGTAATAAATTACGTTTAATCGATTAAACCTTACAAATTAGGTTTAATTAACCTTAAATATTAGACTTAACGCTTAATAAGTCTAATTAATCAATTAACCTTACCTAAATTAAGTTTAATTAACCTTAAATAATTAAACTTAACATATCATTCAATTAATTAATTAAACCTTGTAGAATTGATTTAATTAACCTTAAATAATTAAATCTAAAACTGTTAAAGTAAAACACCGTAGGGCTTAAGTCGAATCAAACTTAGGTTCAACTCGGCATAAACCTAAGTCGAGCCTAGAAGCACAGCAAATTACATCTGCAACCCAGACTTCGACGAGCTTAAGGTTGACTCGACATAAACTGGGGTCGAGCCTAAAACCTAACTTAAGTCTAACCTACATTGGGCTTAAGTGGCAGGTAAACTTGGGTTCGACTCGACGCAAACTCAATTCAGGCTAAACACTAACCCAAGTCCCAACTTGCCAGACTTAGAGGTCGAACTGAAACATAGGTTTAACTGTATAAGCTGAAATGAGCCTAAACTGGCAAGTCCCAACTTCTGTGGGCTGGGAGTCGGAGCCAAACTTGGGTTCGACTCGGCATGAGCCTAGAGTCGAGCCTAAAATCTAACTTAGAGTCTAATATACACTGGACTTAAGTCAAAGAATGACTTAGTTAGGCTGGCATAAGCCCAAGTCGAGGCCTGGAAGCCTGGCAAGTCGCTTTCTGTGGGCTTAGGTCGGGACGAGCTTACAGGTTCAGCTCAACATAAACCTAAGTAGAACCTAAACCTATCTTAAGTCTATACATAGACTTAAGTCGAGCCTAACTTAGATTCAACTCGACATAAGCCTAAGTCGGCCTAAACTAAATGTAAGTTGAATGCATATTGAACTTAAGTCCACTAAATATAGGTTATTACTTGAACTTAATTAGAATCTTAACAAGACCAAACTATATTAAAACTTTTAATCCAACCAATTCAAACTAGAATTAATATAAAATTTAGTCAGTCTAGCATCCTAGACTTAATTAATCCTCGAGCAATTAAGATTTAAAACAACAAATCATAAACTTAAGTTTAATTTATTAGACAATGTCTCCATAAACTATATTAAATAGACTTAATTAAAACAGCCTTGTCAAGGACAGATGATGCAATTCTAATTTAAGTCTAATTTATTAGACTTGATTAACCTTTAGAGTCTTATTTAAACGAGCTTAAGAAACATAATTAAATTCTTCTAAGCTAAACCTTTCACTTAAATTCGAGGACGGACATGAAGCTTAAGTTAATTATATTCAGTAAACCGTGAACCCTAACTTAGGTTCGAAGCTAGACATGAACCCGAGTTAATTAATATAGAATACGAATTTAAACCTTTAATAAATTCATGAATTTAGAAAGTTAATTAGATTCAATCAACATTGAATCTAACTTAAGTTAAACAGACATGAACCAGAGTTAATTCAATTAATATTGAATCTAAATTTGAACAACACAGCAAGTTGAGGACGGATATGAACTCGAGTTAATCTAACTTGACATCCAAATTAAAGCAGTTATAAATTCAAAAATCAAGGCAATAAATTCGGCATTTGAAAATAAAAATCAAACATAACCGACATAAATTTGACATTTCAAACCAAAATCGACATAACGAACACCATTAATCCTTTGAACATAAATCGACTTTAACCGACATAAAATTGACATTTTAAATAAATTTGAAAAATGTCGATAATTAATCTGATGTGCAATAAAAATTAATAATCAATATAATTTGACATAAATAACTTGTCAGCGACATGTTAAATTAAAATAATGAATATAATATTTTCGACAATCTTTTCTTTACGGTAAGAACAAAAAGTTTCGTTTATATTTTCTTTGCATGTTATAGGATGTGCTAACTACATTTTGCGGGCAGTATGGACGAAACAAAACAAAAAAAAACTTTTAGGATAGTCACCAAAATAAAGCAATAACGACATGGACGAAAAAAAACAAAAACAAAAACTCTTAGGGTAGTACGAAACAAAACAAAACAACGTCATGAAAAATAAAATCAAAACTTTAAAATAATAAATATGACACGACATTTAGGAATGATAGTGGGTACATCTCTCCTTAAAAATAAAATTGAAGAGATACTATGCTTAGATTCATTTTGCTTTTCATGTATTCGTCATACTTAAAAAAAATGAAGTTAAAAGTTGTTGTACTTTGTAACCCAATTTTTTAGCAATAAATAAAATACATTTTCTGATGTTTCTTTACATACAAAATTGTTGTGACTACTTTACACTGCTAAAAGGTCATTCGAGTTACATAATAGTCGTATACGAAGAAACCATGCGCTTTTCTTAAATTTGATTTCCTTGAATTTCGAATGATGGAAGTCCTGCAAGGCCGGCCATACACAATGCACACCGATAATCAACATGAGAGAAGCCAAGCTCTCCTCTTATCACACCTTCCGGCGATCCACTCTATGTAGGGTCCCTGGCAAGGCTACTCATCGTAACTGCGAGTATACATGTATGTCCCATTCATCTGCCACAAATGTGGTAGACATGTTCGTCTCGCTCATCATATGGTAAATATCCCTCGATGGTTATAGCTTGACAAAAGCAAAACATCTTTGTGGGTAAACCACTTTCTTTGATCCCAACCCTTTTAACGCTTCCTTGGACATATGACAATTGTTTTATCGTCTCATCTAAGAAGGCATATTTACATCCAACATTCTTACTTGATACAGATCCATGCCTAAGAGGGATACTTTCATACATGCAACATGTGTCCACGTGGAACCCCCTTCATTTGGTGCTTGACAAAAGTATCTTGTATGGGTTGGGTTGACTTGTATTCCTCGAAACAAGGGATTATTCATGGCCTTGAGGAATCCCCAGATGGAGTTGTAGCTTACAAAAGCATTTAAAATGAACTATTGTGTTTTGTCTAACCCTCGGTGACTGATTACTTCACGTCTTCACCAATGGGAATGACATCACTAGTCTCGAGGAGTCCCTTGCCAGGACTCATATCGTTAAGTTCATGGCAAGGTATCCCTTACAATCTTGGATTACGCAGTCCAGTCGATCGATGACGAACAGCACTGCGACTTGGATACTCCACAGTATCTACGTGCCAGGCTTATGTCACATCGGTTCGAGCCTTTGCTTACACAACTTGTCCATTTATAATGGAACCTCTTGTGTTGATTCATGTGAAATTCTCTCAATATGCTTTCTTACTCGTTCTCGAGGAATCTTTGGCGAGGTCACTTCATGAGCCATATAAAAACACCTAAGGTTTAGCGGCTAATGCATTCGAAGCCATGTATCGATACCTCTTCGATAATTGATTCAACTTGGTTGACTTTATTTACGTTATGAACAAGTTGTACATGCTTAAGCACTGCTTTCTTATTGGGCTCATGCCTAGTTAAGTACTACGACTTCGGTGATTGATGCTTTCATAATAATCATCTTATCGATCTTCATGGGAACATTCTTCCATGTTTAGCTTACCTCGAGTGTATGACCATCTTCATACATTTGAGTTGACCAAATCTTATTGTTTTGTCATAAGACATGGCATGTCAATAGAGATTTGATTACTTTAGTTGATCCATACTTAAACGGTATCATTGTGCTTGTTAAGAAAATCCTCAGCGAGGGTCTCTATCTTAAAACTTGCAAAGATTTTTGAGGTTGGATTTCTTTGTTCGTCCAACCTCCTTCGGTAACATGTTTGACTTGATTGTTCTCATCACCTCATCAAGTGACATATCAAATTAGTTATATCACTTTTTGATATCTAACTAATATAATTTCTAGTTGCAATATCTTAATGTTCAACAATATCGTGATGATATAAATGAAAATTACCTTGCTTGTTTCTCACAAGTACATCATAAATTGCTATGTCGTTATGTTCATCTGGCATATTCGCTCCTCGAGCCATACAATTTAATCGGTCGATTCTTTCACAAAGAACATTTCCTTCATCAACTTCATAGCCATTTTGACTTTGATGCTTCTTTCAGAAACATATGACTATTCGTCGGTTCACACGAGCATCTTTAATACAGGTACATTTTAGCATCATAGCCATTTGACTTTGATGCTTCTCAAATATAACTTCTCAGTTGGTTCTCTCGGGGAGAACATCTCGTCTCATATCAACGTCGGGGCTTCATAGTCATTAAGAGCTTTAATGGTTCCCGAACTATATGGCTAATTGTCAATTCTTTCAAGAGAGCATCTCCTTACAAGACGATTTTGGCTTATAAACATTTGAATTTGACATCTCTCGAACCATAGGAAATCTCGGTTAGTTTTGTCATTAATGGCTTAATCCACGTAACGAGATGATTCGGCGAGTCTCGATCGACCACTTATTGTTTAGTCATGGGTATTACAGGTCGGGTCGGGCTATATCAGGATGTAAACACCACGACGAACTAGGGGAAGACCACAATTAACTCTTGGTTGGTTTCTTACAATGAAGCATAACGAGATGACTTGGATTTTGTGAGAAAATCCACTGTTTTATCTGGCTACCTCTCAGGGTGTAATGTAGCCCTCGACATTTTTCCTTATTGTAGCAGGTATTTGAGGTCTCATACCTCGATCGGTTTTGAGAATCGGATATGAAATCCCGGCATCTTTCTTTCTATCCCACGACCACCTTTAGCGACATGTGAATTGGATGTAAGTCCCTTGACATTCCTTCTCAATTTGCATGATACATGACTCAATCACATGGATTGATTAAATAGTCTCCAGTTGATAAAAACTCTAAAGTCCTGGTCGATTTTGGTTCAAGTCGAGTATATCGGTCACCAAATGCCATCGATTGAACGATGGTATACCTGGTGAACCATAGATAAAGCTTGTTCGATACCTTATGGAAAGCATAACGGTTGACATGGATTACATGAGATAATTTGGTCTTCCCGCCTAGTATACACTTAAGGCTAAATGTAAGCCGGCCAACTCCCCCCCCTCCCCCTCGCGGCTGGAAATATGTTGTTATTGCGGAATGTATTCGAGCCTCGTACCTCGATCATCTGTCGGGGTTGATATCGGTCCCTCGGCCTTCCTTTCTAAGCTGATCACTTTGGCTAGTGTTCGAGTTTGACGTCAGTCTGTGAATGTCTGCTTCACACAGTGAAGCCCTTTTTTTTCTAGGTTGGATGTAAATTATAGAGTTTTCCTACCGGGTGTGTTTTGGGTTCTTCCCCACATCATCGGGTTGATACTGTTGGAAGTGGGGCACCACATCTCACAAGCTTGCTCGACTCTCACAGCCAAATTTCCAAAACAATTTCGACGAATAGGCTACATTGGTGATCCGGCTAGTGTATTTCAAATAAAAGAAAAGTAGTCTCGCGCAACAAGTGCTATGCCCAGTAACCTGATGCATTTTTCGGGGGGACCCTTTGTTGGCATCCATTTTTTATGTGACACATATGTGACATCATTGTTGAATGACACATCACTATAATTGGAGTATACACTGCCATCCTGTGCTCACACATTATACCGCCAAATCAGCATCACATTTGATGTAACGCTGTTGATGTTTGTTCTTTACGCGATACCTAGTCATTCCTAAATGTATTCTAATAATTGTTACAAATTACATATGTAACGCCTAATTCTCATATCAATCTCTTTGTACATTTTTGCGAGGTAAATTTGGGCATGCCGTCATACCAATACCTCGCAAAGC
The DNA here is from genome assembly GCA_022702705.1 of Papilionanthe hookeriana x Papilionanthe teres. Lineage (NCBI taxonomy): Eukaryota > Viridiplantae > Streptophyta > Magnoliopsida > Asparagales > Orchidaceae > Papilionanthe > Papilionanthe hookeriana x Papilionanthe teres. The sequence continues at coordinate 5,931,771 of CM040435.1, forward strand.
TTAAAAGAAGGAAGAAGCCAAATGAAAGCGAGGGGCCACAGTTTCTTTGCAAAGCTATGGTAGACTTTAAATTGTAGCAATGTAAAATGTAGAAGACAAAGAGATGAAATATTGAGCACTCTATTCGTTTGCAAAGTTGGTTGGTATGAATCGAAAATATTAAACGATATGAAGCTTTGTCTTTTGTTTCCATTATAGAAGGTTTGAACTTCATTTCTTTGTGCTTAGGATAAGTCTTGTGCATTTTTATTATATCCGAGTTCTCCATTTAATCGGAAAATTACAGCCTATCTCTCCATAAATCAATTAAGTTTAATTGATATCACAAATTTCGTTATTCTCGAGATGATTTGATAAATATGCCCCGGATTTTGTTGATCCATGAGATATAAAAAATACGAGAGGAACTGGATGTAATCAAATTCGAATGGATAATGTTAAATTTTACTTAATTCATGTTGAGGACGAATAATGTGATATATTTTCGTTCTTGTCTAAAATTTGTACATTAATTAGATCATTTAGAATTCCTTATCTGGCATGAGCATATGATTGAGATTTGATATCGATAAAACATTTTTTAATATCGAGGAACATCTTCATGTGCGCTCTTTTGAGTCAAGGAAGAAGGGTAGTTTTAATAAAGTAGTAAATCACATTATTCAAATCTCTTTTGTAATTGATGAAACCCTACTTTTAAATATAATTTTCGTTATTTGTTTAACTTGGCATCTCTATTGTATTATTTTATATAAAGCTGACAATTCTTTTTTCGAAGTGCTTGCTCTCTTGATGTTTTATAAGCGCATGATATTTCTTTTCATGATTATTTAGGTTTGATAATTTCCTACAATAAGTTTAGTTAAATTTGTTTAACTTTTTAACCTCGAAAATTTTAATCCAATAATAATGTATCAACTTCATGAATGAGAGCAATTGTGATTAAGAAAAAATTTACTTGATTCACGACTTTGAAGGAGGTTCAGTGTGTATAAAAATAATAGTCACGCACGGTAATTTTTCTAAAATTGTGATTATATGCTACAAAATTTCTTTACATTAATTATTTTTAGACTCATAGGGACATTGAACAATGAGACAATTTATACCTTAGTAAAAAAAAAATTCAATCCGACATGACATAAATTTTTAAACCTAAAATATATTGAACCATTAAAGTAGAGAATTTTCAAAATCCCATTATTTGATAATTTATGCTCATTTTTTCAAACTTATAGTTAAAATAAAGCTCTTGGTGAGAATAATCTAATGAGCTCAATATTATTCTATTTTGTTAACATTAAGACATTAATGTATAAAATGGTGCATGATAGAGGGGCAAACACACTGTCTCATTGAATGTTTTATTATTTTTTCTTGTAAAAAATAATTGGAATTGATTGTTTTTAGAATATTTAAATAGACCTTATGTATACACATTTTTTAGAGGCTAAGATAAAGCCTAATGGAAAACAAAGGGAGAGAGTCAAAACAATACAAAAGAGCTATCAATTACTCTCATCACGAATAAAGAAGACACTCGACAACGAAATAATATCTACTTGACTAAAGATTTATGTAGAATAAATAACAAAATTAAGCGAGACTTTGAGGTAGTACGCAGGTGCGAATTAAATCTTGAATTGACTTTTACGCTTTTTGCAAAACAACGTTGTGCAAGATAAGTCCTAATATTTTAGGGTTTGAGGTTGTCGTTCGGTACGACGTAAATCTATTTTATTTTTTAGGTCATTTGCACAGTCGAATATTGTGCGAATGTAAGTCTAAAATTCTAAAATAAATTATGAGATCAATACACCTAATAATATCATTTCAAATATCAAACCAAACATTAAGATAGTTGGGAGGTCACCTAGGTTCTCCTCGGATACGGCAGCATTCTTTTATTTTTTCCTACTCATTCGGACTCTTAGAAAGCATTTTGTTCATACTTGAGTCATTCGCACTTGGGATTTTCTTTTGTGTCCAGCATTGAAAACATAAACTTTAAAGGTACGGAAAGCTGATCAAGTCTTAATCGATAGTTTTCATAAGTGACTCGATAATTTTAGATGTAATTAGCATGGGGGCTTGTCTCTACATAGGGAACTAAGAACACGAGTAAAATAAATCATATATAATCCTTATATTAGGCGGGGAGAATTTGTTGGTCATACACAGAAGATTTCACGGATCAAACGGATGTTAGAAACTCTTTAGTTTAGGTGGATTAAATATGCTAACAAGTGATACACTTGTCGTACGGGATAATTAATATGCTTGTGGTATCATGCTGTTATCACAATTATCGAAAATGTGAGACTCGTTCGATCTTATCATTTTTTCAAAATTAATATAGTATATTTTTTTCAAAAATAATTAATATGTCCATTAATTGAAATTACTTTTAAAAACGGCGAAACAATCACAAAATTCTTGTACGATAAGGTGAAATCTCTTAAGCACTTGTGATTTTCATTCTTAGAGCCCTCAGGTACGAATGTTAAATGAAGCCCAGGATACGATTTTCATATTCTAGAATGAAGTCTCGAAAGGATTAAGTGCTTTTGCATTCTCCCTCGTGAATCCAAGAGCAAAACCTAACTTTTTTTTCTTTTTAGGCCATAATTTGTATATCGGGGTTGTACTAATCCTGTTGTTTGTGTCGGTGATTTCATCAGGATGGACATTTTAAATCTATATCTGCCGAGAAGATGAAGGTGTTCCTTTTGTCGTCGTCGCCTCGGTCATGGAGGAGATCACCCTTGCTAGGATTTCCCACATAACATCGGACAAACGAGGCGGACGACATGTTGCAATAAGGCATCGATACCTCTCCATCATCGCACCATGGGTTTCACGTGATTCCTTCAGGTGTGGCCAAGTGATTCATCGTCGAAATCATACCGGGTTTCATGCCACATATATTTACATCTTCATGGTGTACGTGGCATGAATTTAAAATATCATGAAGAACTATCAGTTTCTACATTATTCATCGATCGAGCGGCTTATTACTGCCAGTCGGCTTGTCTTCGATTCATTCGATCTATCATCTGCCACCAACTTTGATCATACCAATCGACCATTCTTGTCGATCAACCGCCCGATGGCTCGATCGACCATCTTTGGTCAATATGATCAATCGGGGGTTGCCACCCGGCCCGATCATATTAATCAATATCCTCTGTCGATCGATCGCACATACCCGGCCCTCGATCGACCATCTTGAAGTCCACTCGATTGTGAGCCGCCACATGCTGATCGTACCCGATCGGCTATTTTTGATCCACTCGATTAATTGGGCGCCACAAACCCAATTGTATTGATCGACCATGATTGGCTGATCGACCTCCCACGCGCGGATCGATCATCTTCGGCCCTCTTGATCGATGACTTCCACGAATCCGATCTTCCGATCGACCCTCCTTCGTCGATCGACGCGTCATCAGCCCTCGATTAACCTTCTATAGTCCACTCAATTGATTAGCTAGCCACTAGCCCAATTACATCGAATGATTATCCTTCAGCGATCGACCGCACACTCACAGACCGATCGACACCCTCGATACGCTTGATAAATTAGTGTCGCCTGGAATTAGTAAGATGTTACATTTTGTATGTTGCATTCATCGCATGCTTTTCACATTGCATGCGGATATTCACACTCTATAGTACACTTACGAGCATATGCCCACTCATAAGTTCGTGATGAGAACTGTGCCTCCCGGTAGCACATTACTCCATACGTTAAACTCTGTGACATCATTATGTTACGGTGCTCCATGTCAACGGTGTTTGCACTCGCACCCGGTGCACCCTACATATTTGCCTTGTATGACATCACATAGTCATCACTTGCATGTTTAAGTTTAGCAGTGCTATTTACATACCGCATTGACATCACGATCCTATTTGGCGGCGGCTTGTGCAGCAGCCACACCAAGTGCAATTATCCTCTATGAGTACTTTACATTCTCTTCTTACGACGCCGCATCTCAGGGGATTGTTTGTAGCCACCCTCCTTGCCTCACGACATACCACCCTCGAGGTCACTTCCTTCACAACATACCCACATTCGATCCTTTGCCTGCGCGTGATACTCATACGAGTCACGCCTGCGACACACACAACCCAGGAGTCACTACCTCTACGACACACTCACCCCCCGAGTCACTTCCTCCACGGCATACTCACCCTCTGCGCCTGCATGCATCCACGACACTGCAAGCCACCCCCGGGTCATTGCCTCCACGACACTCCCACACTTGGTCCATTGCCTCCATGCCGCACCCTCTTCGTCCTTTGTCCCCTCGACACACTCACCCCAGGAGTCACGCACTCCTCGACACTCACTTCAAAGCCACGCCTCACGTCCTCATTCACTCTTGTGTTGCATATCTCTGTGCATCACTCTCCCAATGACGGCCCACATTGGTCTGCAGTATATGCCTCCATATGCTAATGACAAATGTTTTTTCATCTTTCGTATGTTCTTACTTTATTGTTAGGATGATCACACATCTCATGGTTATTGTTGCTTCTGCATGTGCACTCCCAGAGGCGGCGACGGCGGGCACTGTATTAGACGAGTGATTCTTTGATCTTCGAATATTTATGCTCGCGTTTTTCACTTTATATTCATTTTAATGATAACATCTCTTCCCCTTACCATGACGCAAAAAACTTAATTTCGAAGCAAATAAGAAATATATTTTAATTGTTTTATAATATGAGATTTTAAGCAAATATCGTATCGTTTATCAAGTAATATACGACTTTACGATTAAGCCGAATATCGAGCCCATAAGAAAATTAACCTTTTTACTTTTTAAATTGATTTTGTAAAGTATGTTTTAAAATACATAAATTTGAAAATTGTTTTTGATATTTTCTTTGTAAAAGATAAGCAAGCAACTAAAATTAACAAGACTCTAAAAAACGATATGAAAGCAATGAGAATAAAATATATTTTCCTCTTTAATGAATCGGTAATAACCATGGAATTTCGTTGTGGAAATATTTAAATGTGTTGTGTCAAATAAGAGCAATTATATTCTTTACCCTTACTTGATTCTATAAAATAAATTGGTTAATTTGAAGCTTTGGAATTTTATAGATGGGTTAGACGAGGGAAGATAACATCTCTCATTCTAAAGTTCTTTTCATTCCCTCCGCTCGGAGGCTTCAACATCTCATAACAAATTTTTCACCTCTGAGCCAAATTAAGGGTTTCTTTGTCACTCTAAAGACCTCTAATTTTACTCACCCATTGAAAACATATCTCCTTATTTGTTGTATTTAATTGTAATTTACGGTGTCATCAATGCAAATTGCATGTGATTCTTTCTAATTGTTGATTGAGGCATGATACCGCATTAGATCTTACATAATCTCACGACAAATTTTAACGACTTAATTGACGGAAATAAATAAGTACATTAAATGCGAAATAAATCATCCTGACTTCTTCCAACATTAAACATATATACTTCACACAACTTCCTTCCATAGTTTAATTACTTTATCATTTAAAAGAAAAAAATAAGAAAACTAATCGAGAACACATGGAAAACATGAACACAACTTGATTTAAAAGTAGAAATCATAGCGAAAACACAACAAAATTTACTTAAAACCAAATGTAAAAGCAAGATAACCTTATGCGAAAATCCTCTCTGAAGACTCACGGAGGATTCTTGAAATTTTGCTTTCAACAAAAGTCTCCGCTAGGAGTTGCTTGGCTAACATTGACTCGGCTACGCTGAACTCCAATACAAACTAGATAAATGGATGAAAAAATTGGTGAGAAGAAGGCTTCACATAACCATTCCTTTAAAACTCTCTTAAACTAAAAGACTTCACTAACCAGAGCTCTAAATAGTAAAAATAAGACTCTAAAAAGACTAGAAGGACTAAAAGAAGACTCTCTTCGATTATAAGGCTTATTCTTATAATAATTCAAAATGTGCTTTGTTGTCTCTTCAAAATATGTCTAGATTTCATGTATCCACCAAAATTAATATCTCTTCCATTCAAATCTGCCGCCCAAGTAAGTTAAGGGAAATTCTGCTTTGGTTGCTTCGAACACCCATTGAACATGGCGTGAAATTTGATTTAATTAGGTATTTTTATTTGTGTTGCATGTACGCCAACTGCATAAGGCGCTTATTTGCCTACAGTCAAAATTTTCACATAGCTCATTTTTGCTCCAATTTGATCATTTTTTGCTCCTTTTATCATAATCGGTAATTTTAATCGTATCATGATAAACGCAAAAATATCTTCATTAAAGTGTGATATAAATTGAAAATAGGTATAAAAAATGTGCATAAAATATTATATATTTTAGGAGGTGCTTATCCTCTTCAGGTAAATGATGGGTGGTGGTATTACCTACGAGGATGCTATAAACTGAGGCAACACCCCAAGCTACAATGCATGATTGAAATGTATATGTTGTGCTAAGGTTCCAAAAGGTATAATATGTGCCACTTAAGCCTTTCCTTTCTTAGGGTATACTTTCAAAGAAAGTATAAAAAAATTATATTTTTACTACTACATACATCATATTTTAAAATTCACACTTCAAAACTATTTACATCCTTATCACAGACCATATGTAAGGTCAAATTTTCAAATCTTTTTCAATACGCATCTGAAACATCTTTTTAGAATCCTTTGATCCTTAGGATGGGATCGGTGACGACGACCCGTCAAAACATACGTCGGCCTACTAACATAACCATGCACTCACTTAGAAGTTGGTTAGGACACAACATTAGTTGAACTGTTCTGGGCAGACTAATATATTAGGTGCTCTTTTTTGATGTCCTGACTATAATTCTATGTTTGGATTGCTTGCTCAACTGAATAACCATATTGCTCTTTTGGCGTGCTTGTATGTTTACGCCGATATGCATGATAGTATATTTGATTGTTTTTTTTGCGAGGAGCCATACATAAAATACACATCTCACGTGTAATAAGGAGGAGCAACATAATGATTATGACTAACTCTTTCGGCAATCGCTGCTTAGCTCCTCCTACCGAGACATGACTCATATGTGTTGTATGTTTGTTGACTTTCCCACTTATGTTATTTTCATGTGGACGAGTGCTTTTCTTTTTTCCTATGTACTTTTAGAGACAATAGAAAAGTATGTTTTTAAAATAAGAGTTCGGGCATGGGTTCTAAAAAGGTGCTAGACGGACGAAACCATGTGATAGAAACAAGAAGTACTGCTCGTGTACCGTTCCCTTAATTTTAAATATAATTTATGTATAGAATTAGGATAGACATGTACTTATGCGGCGCCCTAGCCGCTTTTTATTTTTTGGGATATTTCACCCACCCAGTAAACAGGTCTCTTATTACTTTTATATTTGGGCAACTTTAGTGTTTTCTTGCTTTCATATATCCATGGATTGACTTTTTTTTTTTGGATTGAGCTTTTGTCACAGGAATCCCCAGCGGTCACTATGATTAAAAGACTTATGACTTTTTAAAACATGCTTTTATGTTCTTGCATGACTTTTGGGTCGGTTTAAAAGGGGTTGCCAACACGACCTTCTTAGTCGTATTAATATAACCTTCACATTATAAATTGAATAACTAACTTCATCACACATGCGTATTGCGAGGTGAAGTCTGCGACTAGCATAGATATCTATGAATTGGTTCTCTAGTGCGCTTAGGGTAGAACTTCCCGAGGCCAAATGAGGAGTAAGTCGTACTATTGGGAGTGTTTTAGCTTTGTAAGTGAACCTGCATTGTCTTCCTTTCAGTGTCATCCTCCGCACTTTGACGGGTATATGTACCACTGCCGGAGCTCCACATGTTAGTCATAGGATATTGTTTCGTTCCAAAGGTCCTATGAGATGATGCAATTCACGGTTTGAAGCAGTCGGGGATCTCACCTGGACGTATTTGATCGGCTTCATTATGCTTAGGGTAGACTTAAGTTTTTAGTAGTATAGGATGGCGGTTCGTGGTACGATTGAACGGAAACTACCTTTACCTCTTTAGAGATTACTCTTTCCTTCCATTGATGACTCCCTTTGAGCCATGTCACTCCTTTTGACCCGACTACATCTACACGATTGTGGTAACCATCATTTGTAATGCCCTTTTATACTAGCCATCACCTAAATGTAAGCACGACTTCTCTAATCGAGTATTTTTAGATTGCTCACAAAATGTAGTTATGCAAAGGGATACGTTCCTTGAGAGGTTAGTTTATACTCTAATTGGCCTTGTCCCTTAACTCTCTTGGTTGTTGGTTGGTTTTGTAAGTTCCTCTTCGTGGACATGTTCCAAAGCATTTTCAATACGATCTCATCATACGTATGTTTTTTGGGAGAGTATAAGCGAATTTTATTTTATGTAAATTCTCCACGTTTTTTCTCTTATTTTTCTTCATTGTCATATGCCTTACCTTCGAGATTCCTCTTTTCTTCTAATTATCATATGATCAGAAAGAAAAATTGCTTGGAAAAAGATCGTGCGACGATAGATAAAGGCGACTACTCATAAAATATAAATGAGAGAAAAAAAAGAACAATAAAAAAAGCATTAACTAAACATTGTCATGGACTTGACCATTGTCAAAATGAGCGAGCGGAAGCTCATAAGTGACGAATTGCTCTTCCGGGATAGAGAAGAGGGGCTGGTGGAGCATTTGAGGAGTGGAAGTATTCGGCGGAGTGAACGAGTAAAATAGGTGAGAGCACAACGGAAGGGAAGGTGGTGTTTACCTTGTCGTTGGTGAGCGCAACGGTGAAGCACAATATCTTGCCGACGATGGTAGATTTTAACGATCGGTATATGCTTTTCGGTCACGAGGGATCTATGATATCATAGTCGAAACATCTATATTCTCATCCCCATCGCAAGTTTCAGCTCTCCTCCGACTACAACCCTACCCGTATCTCTGAATCGAAGTCTTCGCTCACGCACCGTAGTGATAGAGAAAGAAATGACACCAGAGCACATGGCTGTCAGTCACAAGTAAGCTAAATGTTTGAGAACCTTTTACATGTAAATTATATAATTTGAAAACTTACATACGTAAAAAAACCCCAAATAAAATATTCTTTTAAAAATTCTTTAAAAATTTAAATATTGCTAGAAAAATGTTGCTTTTTTTTTTTTCAAATGCATTTAAATTGATCACAAGTACACAACTGTTGAACAGGTACAAGTTTCATAATTTAAAAGGCGTGGATCAACTTTTTTTATTGATTTCATCGATGTGGGATTAATAGCTTCAAAACAACAGCCTTTAGAGGCAGAGAGATGAAAGTGTACGCAGGAGAAGCATTGTCGGCAGAACATAAGGGGCCATGCATTGCCAGCATACCCTTTGTTTTAACAGAGCGGGGCTTGGTGAGGGGAGGAAACGAGAGCCAATAAAATATTAAGCAAACAGCCAAAGTTACTCTGATTAAACACTTGAAAATAAATGAGAATAAATGAATTTAATCGATCGCAAATCACAAATATTATTAGATCGTTATTCTTGCCAACAATAATCATAGTCGAAGCAAATAAATCGAATCATACAATGTATAGTCTCTTATTAAAATCAAAATTATCTTCCTTAGTTGTTGCATACTATAGGTAGGTATAATTTAAAATAAAAGAGCGAGCTCAAATCATAAAATAATCATAAATACATCAAGAACTAATGTATAAAAACATATATTTTACATGAAAAGAAATTCAAAATTAGTGATTAGGAGCAGATCAGCCATCTAACATTAATACTATTGAACCGACTTGAGCCATGAATTGGATGAGCAGAAAGCAGACCTATCCCATGTGAAGGAGCAGCAGCATAATCTTGGAGGTGGTGAAGGTTCCCTCCCCCTGTGAACCAGACGGAAGCATCTGCTCAAGAGAAGCAGACATCTTATCAAGAAAAGCAGAGGTTTTATCATGAAAAGACCTCTGAACCTCATGATTACTTACCGAAATTGCTTCCCGAACAGCCCCAAATTCACCACAAATCTATAAAGGACACAGAAGTTTTTAGTTTACAACTGATAACAACAGATGCACACTGGCTATGTTATAGCATGCTTTGAGAAAAATAAAAGATGATGTGCTCTGCAGACTACGCTGAATGCATGTTAAAATAAGGCGGTAGAGTGCATCATACCTCAACGACAGCTTCATCCTTTTCTGCCAGGCCCTTTGGGAGCTGATCCTTATAGAAAATAAGAATACGGGCGCCAGAAAGCTTCCTCATTTCTTCTATTATGGAACCACCTCTTGAAAGACCAACCTGTTTGATCGGGAGTGGCAAGAAGCCGAGCCATGACACTAGAAGCTACAAGCGTTCTATGGAATCTGAAAAGTGCATCCTGTGACGGGGATATTCTATCACCTGGGAGCTACATAATGAAAAAGCATAAAATAAATTAAAGATATATCCATAAAAAAGTTAGATTTATTGTTCATATTATGATAATCATAAATCTTAAGTTAATTGTTCTGAATATGTGCAAAGCTATCTGAATTACCATCAAATGAATCAGAAAGAAACGAGATACTGCTGAACCTTACATTTTTCTAAGCCACTTATAGGAGCTCGTAATTTATTTTTGTTAAATACATTCCAACGTTTAATAAGCATGATCTCAGTTATCAATTATTGAGAATCAGCCTAATAAACCCTTCGTCCTAAAGATATTTTCATTCATTGACATTTGTTAACTCTAGTTTAAGCATTGCCTTCTAAAACTCCTAACCCAAGCTGCCGGGCTAACCCATTTGCATTCCCATGTCATTCACATCACCATATTAGGAGTTGAAAACAGTTTAAAAAAACGAAGGGGGCAAATAGGAAGAATGGCGACAAGCGTCTTTGGATTGGACAGTGAGCAAATAAAAGTAGAGGATGAAAGGGTGGTTGATCTGCAAATCTGCAAAAAAGAAAGTTTATCTAGAAGAATGGAACTCGGTTATTTCACGCAGCTCTGGTAAGACTATGGAAAGAGGTAGGGCACACCCGGTCCACGAACAGCCACCTTGAAAGCCCACTTTTCCAACTGATGGAAAATTAGACTATATCCATCAAAATTTGAGGGTTATATATATAAATAGCATATAACCAGAAGTATTTATTGGTAGCCCGCACAAATGAATCATAAAGAGAGAACAAATGACCCGACAATAAAAAGAACCTATAATTATCATAAGCATATCAAGGGACGATGAACAGCTTGAAGGAGACCTTCAAGATGATATACAAGTTCATTGTTCCATGTTCCAGTCCATGATGCTGTAACACTTGTTTCTGTTTGCCGCCAGTCCGACCGGCCTCAGCTATCAGATGCTGGCGGGTTCAGGAGGCGGAAGACCCTGGTGCAGCTGCAGAGGATTCCAGCTCCCAAATAGGGCCCAATGAGGCTCCTAATCATCTGCGAGAGATAAAATTAAGCGAATTTAGGGGGAAAGTTTAAAAGGAGCCTTGGAGAGTATTTAGAAGGGCTAATTGCCTAGGCTTTGCTTTATCTTTATGTTGTTGCAGTTATTATTTTCTCTTGTGTTTTAGCAGCATCTAGAGCTTGCGGGGAGGTTCGAGCTCCTATCGGGATGACTTAGGGGCATTTCTGCAGCAGGGCTAGAGAGGAACCTCTTGAAAAGCCTAAAGTCTGACATCCGGCGGCCCTCCAACCAGTGAGACCATGTGGATTGAAGAAAATGATGCAGCTCGCCCAAATGATGGAAGACAAAAAAACAAGTGAAGAAGACCGACAAGGCGACACCAAGGGAGGATTCTACCAAGATTGCCCTCGACATCCAGCGTGGGACCGAGGACTCGGACAACGTCATTTCAGAAAGAGGGGCGGCAAAGAGAAGAACGAGGACCCAAGGCAGTTTCAAGCGCACAGCCGATGCAGAAATGCGGGATAAAAGGCAAAAAAAAATAAGTTTCCGATACTAGTTTAGTATGCTGATACCATTGTAAGAGCACGAGCTTCGGGTCCTTGTAATTCATGAGAGGGAGTAGATGCACACGAGAGGAGTCGGAGGAAGACACGATGAAGAAAGAGGAGAAGCGTTGCACTTGGATGTAGCGGTGGTGTTCCAAAATTCTTGGGTGGGATTTACTCCGAATCACACTATGAAGTTGAGAGAAAGGATTGGGGAGCAATCGATTGAGGCGTTGGTGGATAGTGAGGCCACACATAATTATATCTCTAACTAGGTCGTGGATTATTTAGGATTGAAGCTAGTAGATATGCGAGCTTTGGTGTCATGATGGGGATATGAAAGGTGGAGAAAAGTCGGGAAATTTGCGGGGGAGTGGTTAGTGTGGCTACGGGCCGCGCGGACTTCCCTTCACGAGACTTGGGCGGCAATAATGTGATTTTGGAGATGAAGTGACTACAAATGCCTAGGGAGGCAGAGGTAGGTGAGCCTCGGCCCGACGGAGTTCAAGGTGGATAGTAGCGAGAAGGTGGTGCGGGAGGAGATACTAGCTTATGCGGAACCCGGGGTCTTGATCAAAACAATGGTCGAGACCATGCGGGAAGTAGGATTAGGCTATTTGGTGGAGCTACGAGCATAAAGAAGATGCGATGCCTAGGAGTCGAAGAGGTTCCCAGAGGGTGTTCGGCGGCTCACAAAACAATTTCTTGAATCTTTCGGCGACGAGCGGATTGCGAGGGAGAACGCGATCACGCCATCAACTTCGGGAGGGTGTTCCTCCCATCGGCGTCGGACCATACATATTGAAAAGATGAGATAAAAAAGTTAATTTGGGAGATGCTTGAAGTCAAAATTATTAGGCCCGACGTGAGCTTATTTTCAGTCAATCCCATAAGTGAAAAAGTAAAAGGAAAGATACTTGGAGATTTTGCGTGGACTATCGAGCTTTTTGAGCAAAACTATATTGGATAAGTTTCCCCAACCTATGATTGAGATGGTATATGGGCGAGTAGTTTTGAAAAATGATCTTAAGTCGAGGTACCACAGTTAAGATGAATCAACGGATGTGCACAAGACAACGTTCGAACACATGAAGGGCATTAAGAGTTCTTGTGTCATCGGTTAGCCTCACCAGCCTCAGGCCACATTTTCGGTCTCGCATAATCCAGTTTTTCAGCCTTACCTTGTGAAATTCATTTGGTCTTGCGATGACATTTTGATATACAATCGATCAAACACAAAACACGTAGGACAATAGAGAATAGTCTTGGAGAAGTTGAAGGAGTATCGGTTGTACACCGATGTTAAAAATTTTCTTTGCACGGTTACGGTGGAGAACCTAGGGCACATGGAGACTTAGGCTGGGCAGCATATCGATTAAAATCGAGGCAATAGTCATTTCTTGAGGAGTTTGAAAAAGTTGAAGATTCCTAGGTTTTATTTGGGAAGGGGTTACGACACCATAGCAGCTCTTGACGAATCGGCTAAAGAGAGACAATTTCAAGTGAAGGAAAGTGGCAACACGGAGCCTTGAACATTTGAAGAGAGTCACGATCAACGTTCCGATGTGCGGCTCCCAGTTTCGGTCGACCATTTGTGGTAAGTGGATGTGTGGATATATGGGTGACGATGCTGTACGAGGTTACGCGATTGATTGTCTAGCTCGTAAATTAACAACTGGGCGGAAACCGTCCGATGTGCTAGTGAGGTAAATCTAGTATAATCTTGGCCATTCGAAGTGACGTCCATACATGTTGCGAGCAATTTCTTTGAATGACGAAGGAGCAAGTATCATTTGGAGTAGAGGATGATGACGGAGGAGGCGTCGAAGTGATATCCATGTTGCGAGATATGATTTCGAGATTTAAATGTTAAGTGAGATTGAAGAATAAGGCCCGCGAGATACACTATCTAATAAGGTGGAGCCAGGTGAAAGCCTTATTATCAATATTCTTTGTTCTAGTTTTGCAAGAGAGTGAGCGGGAGGAATGGTGAAGAAAATACGGGCATAGTTGCGCAGAATCCGAACGGTCATGAAAGATATGCGTTGAGAGCACCAACGATTGTCACTGAGTTCGTATTTATGAGAACATCAAAATACATCCCCCAAACTAGAAATTTCGCAATGGTGTCATTGAGGACACAGTGTGCAGACATATAGTTAATCATCGACGAGCTTTATTGGATAGGGATGCGTAGGCGTAGATGAAATGGTGGAAAGGTGTGATACGTGCCAACAATGCATGTGATACAGGCATAGCGCCAAAAGGGTTACTACGAGCTAACTGCAGAAAAAGGTTTCAGGAAGAAGTAACGATAGATTTTATAGAAGGAGTCGAGTGAAAAGGGTTCTGATGATTTTGGTGGTAGTGGATTGCTAAATTAGTATACACATTTCATCCATTACAAAATCCATGCCGCAGTGGTCTCGGTCGCTATAGTGTTCATATGGGAGATTAGTCCATTTGCACGGCGTGCGAATGCATGAACGTGTGTTTAACAGACGACCTCGAAAGTTATTCGGGGTTACAAAGAGCGTGTCCTTTAGAGAAGGACAACATATCATCCTCGACCGAAGGCCATAAAGAGGTGGTCAACGGGGTGAGGGCATACCTACGTTGTTTACGTATCGACTATGTGATCTTTGGCAGTGGATTTTAATAGGTTGAATATTTCTATTATACTTCGTATCATACTACAATGCAAGCCATCCGCTCAAAGGTTATGTATGAGCGGGATGTACTCTTGGCGGACACATTATAAGCATAGTACTACGGCGATATCAGTGTCGACCAATGCTTGGAGGAAGGACGGGATATTGGTGGGCCTGAACATCTGCGAGGAAGCTCGGCAAATCATGAAGAAAAATGAATAGACATAGGGGGGCATACAATTCGAACACAGGACAAGTTTTATTGGAAACGAAGATCCTACCAATATGGCTCTTCTTGGATAGGTGGAGGAAAAAAGTTGTACTAATATTTTGGACAGAGGTGACGACACGCATCGGAAGTAGTAGCCTACGGATTTGAGATTAAGCGTAAGTAACCTTTATATCCGATCTTGTGTTTTCGAAAGGCCGGGACGTGATATCGGAGGTCACACATCCTCATCTCCACTACCACCGATGTTGATAAAGGACAAAGATGCGTGCGGAACCATTAGAGGTCAAAGGGACGCATTGAGGGAGTGGCGGGGAGTAGGGAGGTATTGATTAGAGGGACATGTCTGTAGGATTATGAAGCAACGTAAGAGCTTTAAGAAGTGATCCAAAAGCATTTTCCATCATTCCACAGAAAACAAGGTGCTTCATTGGGAGGGAATCTGGCTTGGCTTCTTTGTTGGCGATCCCAGCCAGGAGCTAGTCTCAGATCTAGCCGATCGGCACACTCCATCATCCCAGAACGCTGAAAAGTTAACGGGGGAGATGGATAAACTTGGAGTGAAGCCACCAAAAATTCCAACAATAAAATTGAGACTCACTAAGGCTCTAATTACATAAACAAACAGAGAAGAAATTAAGGGAGTTTTGATGTTTGAAAGGGGCCTTGGAAAGCAATTAGTTGGGCTAATTGTCTAGGG
This sequence comes from Papilionanthe hookeriana x Papilionanthe teres, assembly GCA_022702705.1. Classification (NCBI taxonomy): domain Eukaryota; kingdom Viridiplantae; phylum Streptophyta; class Magnoliopsida; order Asparagales; family Orchidaceae; genus Papilionanthe; species Papilionanthe hookeriana x Papilionanthe teres. The sequence goes on from CM040435.1 coordinate 5,947,294, forward strand.
TTTGTTTTATGATTTATGTTGCTACAATTTTTCTTTTCTCATGGTATTCCTAGGGTTTGAGGAGGGACAATCACTTACTCGAATAGTGAATCATTGTTTTTACAGTTGAAATTAGTAAAATCAGCCCTCATGTGAGTTTCCCTCACCCATGCAATTCATTCGTTGATTATTCGATGTTTTCCATTCCGGATCATATCAGAAGCCTACCCCATTAAATATGTTGCAAGATCACGATGAAGTACTATAGGCAATCAAAGTACCCCAAAGCACATTATTCAACAGCTACTTTGCTCCAAATATTTTCGCAAGTCTGATCAAGACAAAAAATATAATCAATGAACTCTGGCATTTACTTAGCATAATCGACAATAGCTTTGTAAAAGCCACTAAAAAATAAGAATTTGTAAATAAGAGAGATTACTCAAACTAATACATTCAATTGTATTGAATTCCAGATATAGATATCAGAACAAGGATCGATGCAATAAGGTGCTTTTCTTTACACACAATGTTATACTTTATTTTAAGTATCCATGCAGCCTATTTGACACCTTTCAAAATTTATTTACCGACTTTCATGCAATTCTACATTGTGCAAATGGTCTATGTTATCATTTTAAATCTACCGCCATGGAAATAGAGTTAGCCAATGAAGTTGAACATGGATTCAACTAAGACAATGTTCAACAGATAAAATATCTATGGAAACATAAAAAACACAAGGGTATTTCAATGATCGCACTTCATTTAAATAAAGTTCATGCCATGTACACTTACATAGAAGGCTAAAAATGCATCTTGCTCAACTATGAACATAGTTTAAAAATAACTTTCCACTAATTTATCATTTAGCAAAACTCTTCGATGATACTCATATTACATTATTGCATCTAGCCTAAGCAGAGAGTCAGATTTAGCTTTCTAGTGCTAGGAAAGGTTTAACAAAGAATTGGACACAATTGGTGCCCTTTCGGCATGAAATACTCATAAAGGAATATAAAATAAATCTACCACTTCTCTACGCAGTTGTTTCAAGTAATGTAACATGTATTTAAACATTCGCCACTTCTGGTTTTCACAGGACATGAAAACAGAATGGACATCCCATATTTACTTCTATATTGATAAAAGTTATCCATTATACTTTACCCTCTAACATCAAAAATTCCAAAGGGATATAAACATAGATAACAAATATATGAACGTAAGTTGATAGGAACAAATGTTCTTGAGAATGATTCTCTAGTAAATCCGTAATGTGTGAGAATTAGAAATGAGTTGAGGAATTCTAGCAAAGAAATCTTTTAAGGTTTTTTTAACCGTTCCCCCTATCACCTATGAGTCTTATAAGGGAATCAATAGGCAACAGCCACCTCTAGAAACACACATGCACACGGCTAAGGCACTGCCATTCAATCTTCAAATATTTTGGCATAAAAAAGCTGACAACAAAAAACTTCAGAACCAAATGTTGTCCTGGTGCAAAAACTACTTTCTGTCCTTCCAGAAACAAACAGCTGATGGAATCTCCCTCACTTTCCTTCCTCTCAAAGAACCTTTTAACCAAACAGCTAAAAAAGTAGTACCTGCCAACATACCACTTCCCTCAAAATAAAGACATAAACTTAGATAGACATTGGATACTAGCAAATAAGTTATAACAGCATTCACATTGGTAAGCAATTCCCATTCGCCTAAGTCTCAGTTCATCCCCATGAAAAATAAAGCAGCTGCTTAACACGAGAAAAAAATGGATAAAAAAAAAGCCAGGCCATAGTTTCTTAATCTCCTTAAATCAAAATTTGAAATAATATACTGACAATTAAGCCTTAATGTCATCTTTGAAACCCTTCTGCAAATACTTCAAACATTATAGCAAAAACATTTATAGCAAACACAGAAACCCCACATATAAATGTTGCTCATATGTATTTGAGTAAACATCAAAAATAACTATTAAGCATAAAGATAAAGAGAAAAACAATGAAAGTATTACCGCGGGACCAGAAATTACCTGTCGATTCTCTGTCTCAGCAGTCTCAGGACTTTAATCTCACAGCCAGTTTCATGCTTGAGGGTTCTTCACAATATTACCTCCCCTTCCAATTACACTTCCAATCATGTCATTGGAACACAACAATCGAAGGACAAGAACCTCTGGAGCAACAGGCATGTCTTCAGTACAGGACCTTGGAAACTATGAAAAGGCAGAAATGCTGGGAGCATCAAATGGTGGCCTAATAGGAAAAGGTGGCCCTTGAGCGAGGATGTGATAATTTGTTGTCGTTAAAGACTCCCGGTGAGGACCAGGAAGATTGCCTGCTGTGAAATCACGATCACGAGGTGGATTCACCCATAACTGCTGAGCATCTGATTGGAGAGCTTTCCTTATGAAGTCTACACTTCCAGCGATCTGTACTCCAATGTAACGTACAGAAATCACCATTCGAGTTTTATCATTCAATATATTCCATGTTGAACAATGAAGATGAACACAGAATAGTAAAAAATCTGGGTGAATCATCAAAAGACAATAAAATAGCAACAAAAAATCCAGCACTAATAGCCCATGTTCAAATAAGTTCCAAAACTACTTTTGCACTTACAAAAAAAAAAAAAAGGACATTTAAATACATAGCACATAATTCCGATTGTATTTTCATCTCACACCTAAATAATTTTGCTTAGTGGTCACTGCTATCGGCTCTTCCATCATTGCAGTCAGGTCATTGCCACTTCCCCAATATTTTCTCCCATTCTAATAATATTATTTTTATTATTCGAAGCGTACAAATTCTTATAATATACATCTAAATAGTAAAATCACTTCAGGCTAGAACGCCGTGACTTTTTTACGAGGATTTTCATAAAAAAATCTTACTACCACTCACATCGGCTCATACTTTATTTGTGTATATGTTTGAATTTTATGTTAATATAACTTTGCAGAAGCTCGGATTCTCCGGGACACAATAATTTGACATCGTCTATGAAATCATTCTCACCCTTGCATAATACGGCAATCACTAAATGACCAACGAAATATAACATTAGAAGTAACATAATTTATGCACACCGCGAGCACGCACGCACTCATTATCTACGCACCCACCGATTCCACCTTAGCACACGCATGTAAGAGCACACATGTAATTTGCACGTACATGAGCACATGTGGAGATTTATCCGCATTCTAGCACGCACACCCAACAGTATTCACTCATGATTAGAGATGCAAACGAGTTGAGCTTGAACAAAATCGGGCTAAGCTAATATTCAATGGTTTCAAAATTAATTCGCCAAAATTGACTCGTATTTTAAATTGCTCGTGAATAATGCGTTCGTGTTCGGCTCGGTTATATAATACTTGTCGTGTTTGAATCGAAATCGGCTCGTTTAATAAATTAGAAAAAATAGATATAGGGTGTTGGATTGAGCTAAATACGAACACATGGAATAAAGGCGTAAAACAATATGACCAAACGATCTATGACAGATTTATATATAGATATAAATACACATAATATATTATTATATAAATAATATATATAATTTTCTTTTTCGAGCTAAACGAGTCGAACGAAGAGTTTTGAGCAAAGGGGTTTCGTGTTTGACTCATTTATAATTTGAGACTAAAAAATTTGTTCGTGTGAATCAACGACTGGCTTGTGAAATTTCTTGTGAGTCGAATAAGAGTTGTTCATGAAACAGCGAGCTTTTATAACTGCTTTGCTAGTTCTTCCCTTAGCTTATCACATCTTGACATCACTTGGTCATCGGGATCATTTTTCGACAATTCAAAAATTAATACTTTCAAATAAATATTGAAAAAAATTTAATCGACTCATGACTGCGAGATGGGGTCTAAAGAACGGTTGCACCTCGGTAATGTTTTCTAGATTGTTATTTTAAACCTCCTAATTATGGAGAATTTCGGATAAATTTCAACGTCTCCAAATATGGACGCTGGACAACAATATATACGAAATATCATATTGAATTGGACGAAATCTCAATGCATATTTGGATCAAAAGCTTCTTTTAATTTGGAAATGCCTAAACTACAGAAATTTTGATGAAGAATGAAATCTTGCATTTAAGACAAATCGAAAGGGCATCTACAAATGATTTGATTTGAACCCAAGTGAGTTAGGTTCATGCAATTAAAACATAAAATAAGCTTTTAACATACTTTTAGAGACCGATAATCTCCAAATCTAGCGATAAAAAGTCAATCTAACTTGTCTCGATAAGAAGAATCTAACAAGCAGAAACGATTCATCGATTTTAAGCATCAATTAAGACAACTTAAATATTAAATGGAATAATAAATACGATAAATGTAATCGCTCATGCAATCATCCGATGGAGTGGTTCATATTCATGTATAATTTATGAATTGTCACTCCTAAATCTATAAATACACCTTCACACTCTGCATGAGGGGGGACATAGGTTGATGAGAAGATTGAAGAGAGCTCCCTGTGCTCTAAGGACTTCGTCGTTCCACTTGTTGCTCGACCGCGGCCATCGAAGGAACACGGCTACCGGCCCCAACTATCGTTGCTGCACCTTAATCAATATGGCCAGCTCGGTTAGCCACTATTACGGAATTGTTGCCGTCCTTTGCCGCCGCCTCACACGACTTCCCGCCGACTTGGGACCACCATATAAAGGTCGACGGCGAGAGCCACCATCGCCACGTTAAATTGTTGATGACGAACACCACACCTTACCCTTGATTCACTATTTTAAGGCCATTGCCACGGTCATAAGGACGACATCATCGAACCCATTGACTTCGTATCCAGCGCTATCATGTGCCCTACCGTGCTGGCCACTTGAAGCCATGTTGGACCCGCCAACAGCCAACCCATCACGAATCATTAGGCCACTTTTGCCATTGTCAAGTTGCCATCACCAAACCACGGACGTAGGGACACCATCGCTATGTCAAACCATCGTCGTTGGGTTGCCATTGCCGCCTTCATCGCACACACTCAACATACGCAAAAGCCACCATCGGCTTTGCTAATGTCGTTAGGCTATCAACGTCGGACAAAAATCCCGTGCCAAACCATTGTCCACGATACGATGTTGAGCCATTGTTGCCACTATCAAACCATTGTTGTATGGCCACACTCTTCGTCTTCATTAAGTCACCATTCTTTGGAACACTCAATCACTTAGTCGGATCATTATCTCTTAATCGGTACTTTCTTCAAATCACTAATACCTAATTCTTTGTCATTGTTGTGTCCACTATCATTGTCACAAGATCACCATCTCTCGATCATTAGCGCCACAATGCGAACAACCTTCTTAAAGTCATCGCCACAACGCCTTTACCATCGCGACCTACGACAACTTTTGTAACGAAACCACTATCGCTACTTAGATGCCACAATTGTCGCTATTGCGCGAGCCATTCTCTTCTCGGGCAACAATATATAAGTACAATCATCGAATCCGGTCACCTATCGTGTGGAGCACGGTCATGTATTGTGCCATCACCCTATTGTAACCGCTATCAGCATTTACAGCAGTCGCTATCACAATTATCAAAACACGGTGCCGGCCGACGCCATTACTTACCATTGGACCTCCATTGTTAAATCATTATTGTCGATCCATAGTCACTTAGGTTATCACTACTAAATATTTGTTGGATCATGTGCTTAAGCACTATCATCGTCGAATCTTCAATAAATCCAAGATCGCCATCATACGGTCTCTATTGTCGGTCATACAGCATCATAGCGATCGAGTTATTGTCACTTCTCCAATCTTTCACATTCTTGTATTATTATTTTATTTTGTTCAAAAGCGAGAAAAAATTCTCGCCCATTTACGAATAGTGGAATCATTTTAAGCCAAGGTTAGGACGTAATTTTTAACTTTTCGGGTACTTTCCGCCGTAAAAGCCCCAGGAGCACTATCTCTTATCTTTAACTGATGTATTGTCTTGTGAATTTTCGTATAATACTAAGGCAGCCCAATATAACCGCATACCTTGAATCCTTCATCATAGAACAACTTATGACAGAATAGCTTTTAAGTATTTCAAATTACTTGATAACAAAACGTGACAATAGTGATTGTGTTGTTGGATTATGTTAGCTTTGGGTACTTCAAGAATAGCTTAAATTGTAAATTCATGAAAGTAATATGCAAAAATAAATCTAAGATCTGTTGATTTATTTGTGTTTAAATTATTTATTATTTTATTATTGTTTAGCTAATGATAGACATATAAAATATCAAATATATGATACGTGGTTTTTCATGCGATTAACATATTTCATATTTGTTGCATATTGCCATTGGAAGTACGATTTAGGAGTAAATTTTCACGACAATTTAAAATTATAACAGTTTTAAAAAGAAAATTTAAAGGATTAGTACATATAATTGCAAATCAGGCATACAATTCGAAGAAAAGCCTCTTTGCCATGTAAAGTAGATTCATGAAGCTAGTTCAAACTCGAACGATAATAACTTGTAAATGAAAGTGATGAGCTAACAAATCAATTTTAAATCTCGGGGCAACGCCCTTATTTCAAATAGAAATGTAAAAATGTAAAAAAAAGAAAATACTTCATCCAAAAATTTCAATCTAACTAATTTTTTAAATAAAACGGTAGGCACTATTTCAAAATGAAACATCCTCAGGCTCAATTCATAAAAATATTTGATATTTACTTATCTAACACTTGGGTATCACAATAACATCAAAAACGTATATATATAAGGTATATTTACTTCTAAAAAAAATTTAGAATTAGTGATGTTTTTTTTTTTTTTTTGGAGAAAAAAAATAGCAATCAAGAAACGATTAATGCCATCTAACTTTAACCTTATTGAACCAAGGTGAGCCATGAAGTGGACGAGCAAAAACGGATATATCCTCTTGTGGATGACCGACATATAATCTTGTAGGTGGTGAGGTTCCCTCCTCATGCTTATGAACCAAACGAAGAAATCGATCAAGAAAAGCGGTTTTATCATGAAAAAGAAGTCCTACAGGCCGTAGTTATTTTTCAAATTGCGTCCCGAACGAGTTCCATATTCATGTATAAATGGCCATAAAGTTTCAATTTACAATGATAACAATAAAACAAGAAGCCCCTTTGCTGGAAATGCACTAAAGCATGCATCAAGAAAGCAAATGATGATAGTGCTATGCGAACTACGGTGAATGCATGTTAAAATAAGGCAATGGCGTATCCTTAACCGAACAACATCTTCATGTTCGACACGCCCTTTGGGATCAGATCATTACTCAAAATACGAATATGGGCTCAGAAGCTTCCTCATTTCTATTATCGAACCACCTAATCCAAGAGACAACTGTTTGATTCGGAGGCGATAAAACTAGTATAGCGGTATTATCTTTGAAGCAAAAGCTTCTATAAAGATTCTATGCAGGGACACGAAGAGTGCCTCTTTGTGATGGAATCATCTATCACAAGAACATAATGAAAAACCAACATAATAAATTAAACGATTTTCCATAAGAAGTTAGATTTATTGTTCATCTGCTGAAGCCAATCACAAAATCTGAAGTTAATTGTTACGAATATGCTGAAAACTAAGCCGAATTACCATCAAGCAATTAACGATACTGCTTTGCTGAACCTTAAATTTTTTAAGACACTTATGAGCTTACACTTTAATCTATTAAATACATTCTAGCATTTAGCGTAGCATGATCTGAGCTACCAATTACGTGGAATCAGCTTAATAATCCACTTCGTCTGGGGATATTTTTCATGACTGACATTTGTTAACACTAGTTTAAGCATTGCCTTCTAAAACTCCTAACCCAAGCCGCTGGGCTAACCTTCATTCATGTCATTCACATTAACTATATTTACATGTAATAGTTGCAACATATGCTTTTTTTCAGTTGCTGGCACATATCACCAAAGTTTAATAATAAACCTTGTATCCTATCAGGCCACATATAAGTATCTCTAATAAGACTTTGTACACGATCTTTCCTATTTTTATAACACGCCCACTTCACATTTTCACATTATCCACATAACTAAGGGTTGGATCACTTTTATTTTATTTTATTTTGTGTTTTGTTTATGTTGTATTAAAATAAAACATGTTTAGTATGATATAACATGTTTAGTTATTTTTAAAACCATTCAAAACAATTTTTAGATGTTTTAAATGTTTTTTAAAAATAAACTAATTTGTTTTAAATAAAAAATAAAAACATGCAAAGAATCCATTAGAAATATTTTAAAGGTAAATAAAAATAAAAACAAAAATAAAAAAACAAAGTGATCCCAAACAAACCCTAAGTTTTGTTGATTTTCTCTTTTCTACGTACTCTAATCCACAAGACATCCAAGATTATTAGAACATTATATTATTTACGGCTAAATTCATAATATTTAATACAAAATATATTATATTGTATATCTTTAAAATTACATAATGAGTAGTACCTTGGCCTATCCATAAGACAATTTGCTCATCCACAAATATTACAAGATCAAAATCTAAGTCAAAATAATACATGTGCCTTTAAGCATTTTTTAATCATTCTACTTCTCTTACCTTATAAATGGTGCCTCACTACTCAAAACTTTTTTCTTCAAAAAAACAAAATATTGCTTATCAAGCCATGTCATCACAAAAACATACAAAACAAGGTTTGACACTACGTATGATACAGAAAAAAAATAATGAATAAAAAACTAGGAGAACATAAAATCCACAACGTACAGAAAAGAGAACCCAAGCTCAAAAAAAGAAGTAATTCTAAATATTCTGTGAGAAGGCTGTTCAATGAGTTCATATGTGGTAGCTATATGTTAACATCAAGATCAGAGACAACTGAACCCAATAAGCATAGTGGAAGGTGCAAATTGTTGAGTAAACAAGTCTAAAAGCAGTAAGAAACTAATCATATGTGATGGGATGGCTTGACAAGGACAAACTATGCTATATTAGGTTGAAAACAGTTTATTCAAACGAATGAAAACAAGGGACTTTGGATTGGACAGTAAGCGGATAAAAGTAGAGGATAGAGAGGGCGGTTGATCTGCAGAAAAGAAAGTTTATCTATAAGAAAGAAACTCGGTTATTTCACACAGCTCCAAGACTATGGAAAGAGCTAAAGCACACCAGATCCACGAAAGGCCACCTTGAAAGCCCACTTTTCCGACTGAAGGAAATTGCACAGCATCCGACAAAATTTGAGGGTTATATATAGGAATAGCAAAAACCAGAACTATTTATTGCTAGCCTGACAAATGAACCATGAAAGAGACAATTGAACAAAACTTAAAAAAGACCTAAAATTATCATAGAGTTTAACATGTTGGGATATCAAGGATAACAAGGAGCAGCTTGAAGGGACCTTCAAGATAATATACCAGTTCATTGTTCCCAAGTTCCAGTCAGGATGCTGTTCCGCCTGTTTCTGTTTTGCCCCGATACAAGCAGGACCAGGTTCGGACAGCCAGCAGATCACTCCTACCATCTAGACGTCGACAGGTTCAGGAGAGATGGCAGAAGACCCTGGTGCAGCCGTAAGCGATTCCAGCTCCCAAATGGGGCCCACTAAGGCTCTAATCACGTACACATAAGGATGAACTTGAGGGAATTTTGGAGGGAAAGTTCGGAAGGTTCTTGGAAAATATTTAGGCGGGCTAATTGTCTAGAGTTTGTTTTATCTTTTATGCTATTACAGTTTTTTCTTTACTGCGTCTTCTGGCAAGTGCAGGGTTTGTGGGCGAATCCGCCATTCGAATGATGACTCAACATGGTATCTTGTTTGTTGTCGTTGAACTTAGTAAAATCTGCCCTCATTTTAGTTTATACCTCTATTACAATTTATTAGATTATTTGTCCGCTGTTTTTGGTTTCATATCATGTCAGGTGGTATCGGAGGCAAGATCTCAGAAGGAATGTCAGCGATGAAAGTTGATGTGTTGGAAGAGTAGATAAATCAAATCGGGAAAGGTTTGCCATCATAGATGATAGGTATTCTTACATAGTGGTGAATGGAAGACATATTTAAGAGCACAGGAATATGTGAGAGATGATGATGAGGCTCATCGTCTAATTCGAGTCCCCACTAATCCCTTAAATTGTAAACCTTGATAAAGGGTTGATTAAGCATGGCTGTGGATAAATGAGAGAATCAAGCAGAGGACAACGAGATGGCTAACATCTACAAACCCCAAAGAGGTGGGACGCACTAATGAAGTGTGATGAAAAGCGAGAGGACAGTACAATGAACACAGTCAGTATGAAGAAGAAGGCCAGGAGTGGTATGATTGAATATTGAAAGGGAACTGGCAGAACACTGAAGCATGAGAAAAAGTGGAGTGTGATGAAGGCTGAAAGTGAAAGAAAGCAAGAATCTGCAAAGAAGATGGCAGATGGGTATACGAGTGGAGCAATACTTTACGGCAAATGTGTTAACGGGGAATAGAAACATGGAGGCGGAGTTATGTTTGGAGGAAAGACCCTAACGCACTGGTGGATGGAGGCGAGGTTCCCAATACATTCGTTGGAGGAGTTTAAGGATCACTTGTTGGAAAATTTTTGAGCGGGTGGGGAAGGAGACACCGCACGAAATTTTATGGTTTGGCTCGAGAGGGAACGATCACAGAGTATAGAGGGTCGGCTGCTTGTAGGGATGGTTGGGGTATTCTGCAGCCGGTACGGAGGGCAACTTCTTGAAAGGCCTAAAGCCCGACATCCAAGCGGCCCTCCAATCATTGGGCTTGTGTGGATTGAAGAAAATGATAGAGCTCGCCCGGATGATGGAAGTCGAGCAAGTGAAGAAAACCGGGAAAAGAGGCACCATGGGAGGATTCTACAAGTGTGCCTCCAGCGACCATGGCACGCGATGACACAGGACGGTGTCATTTCAAAGAGGCCGCCAAATCATTTCAGACAAAGCATGTGGAGCAGGAATATTGTGGAGAAGTTTTTGACGGAGCACCATTTATATGCCAACTTGAAGAAACGTTTCTTTGCATTGTTGCAAGTGGAGCACCTAGGACACGTGGTGACTAGGATAGAATGTGACGAAACCAATCCAAGATCAAGGTGATGGTGGACTGGCTTTTGCTGAGGACTTTGAAGGGGTTGAGTATCCATGCTGACCTATCTTGACACCTTTCATAATTTGAACACTGATTTTCATGCAATTCTACATTGTGCAAATGCTCCACCCACCCTTTTTTACTATTCTAAAGCAACCAGATCACACTCCTACTCTAATAAATCACATAGCTCTGTTCATGTGTTATGGAAGTGAATTAGCCAATGAAGTTAAATGTAGATCCAAATAGGACAATGGTCAACAGATAAAATATCTATGGAAACATAGAACTCGAGGATATTTCAATTATCGTACTTCATTTTATTAAAGCTCGATGCATTTGTGCTTCACACTGCAAAGGCTAAAATGCATCTTGCTCAACTATGAACTTAGTTTAAAAATAACTTTCCACTAATTTATCATATGCCAAAACTCTTGGATGATTTTCACGTTACATTATTCCATCTAGACTGAGCAGAGTCAGGTTTAAGCTTTCTAGCCCTAGGAAAGGCATAATGAGCAAAGAATTGAAGCTAATTAAATGCCCATTAGGCTTGTCATCGCATAAATGAATATAAAAAGGCATCCACACTTTTTTTATGCAATAGATTCAAGTCATGAAATATGTTTTTAAGCATTCAATACTTTTGTTTTTCACAGGACATGAGAAACTTTTGCATGTTTATTGCCAAACTATTTAGTTAAAATAGCACCAAAAACAAATGCAACTAATATTAAGAATAAAATCAAAAAGTTGTTTCAATGAAATGTTCACATCTTTAAGTCTTATTCTACATCGTGTATCATAAAACAGAGTGGACATTCGATATTTATTTCTCTTTTAACAAAAATATACATTATATAGATGTTACCCTCTCGCATCCAAAATTCCAACGGTTATAACTTCACATGGGCAACAAGTATATGAGCATAAGTTGATAAGAACAAATATTACTGAGAATGATATTCTAGTAACTCCGTAATGTGAGAGTGGCAAAATAGGTTAAAGGGTTGTAGCAGGAAATCTTTTAAGGTTTTCTTATCGTTCCCCTTCTCACCTATGAGTCTTATAAGGGAATCAATGGGCAAGGGCCACCTCAACATAAATACATGCACAAGGCTAAGACACTGCCAAAAAAAACGTTAATCCTCAAAAAATTTAGTCAAAAAAAAATAATAATAATAATAAAAACCTTGCAATGAGAAACTTCAGAACCAAATGTTGTCCTGGTGCAAAAACTAACTCTCCGCTGTCCCTTCCAAACAAAGAGCTGAGGGAATCTCCTTCCCAACTTCCCACTTCCTCTCAAAAAGCCCTTTCAACCAAACTGCTAAAGTAATCCACCTCACCAACATGCCAGTTGCAGACAAAAAGCAAACAAAGTTGTAAAATTAGATAGACATGGGATACTAGCAAATAAGTTATAACAGCATTCATGTTGCTAGCAATTCCCTTTTTTCTAAATCTCCAGTTCACCCCCATGATAAATGATGTAGCTGCTTAACGCGGGAAAAATTATGATAAAAAAACCAGGCTATAGATTCTTAAATCTCATGAAATCATCTTCTGAAATATAATGACCATTTTAATTAAGCCTTAATGCCATCTTTGAAAACCTTCTGCAAATACTTCAAACAATTATAACAAACAAAGAAACCCCATACATAAATGTTGCTCATATGTGTTTAGTAAACATCAAAAATAACTATTAAGCATAAAGAAAAAGATAAAGAACAATGAAAGTATTACCGCGGGACCAGAAATTTCTATAATGCGATTCTCTGTCTCAGCAGCATTCTCCATGACTTTAATCACACAGCCAGTTTCATGCTGGATGTTCTTTACAACATTACCTCCCTTCCCAATCACACTTCCAACCTTATCATTGGAGCACAACAATCGAAAGATAAGAACCTCTGGAGCAACAGGCATCTGTCCTGGTATAGGACCTTCATGAAACTTGGGAAAAGACGAAATGTCAGGAGCATGAAATTCTGACCTATTAGGAAAAGGTGGCCCTTGAACAGGCATGTGATAATTTGTTGTGTTAAAAGGCTCTGGACGAGGATTAGGAGCATATGGATGTGATGATGACCCAGGAGGATTTTCTACAGGGAAATCACGATCGCGGGGTGGATTCTCCATGAGCTGCTGGGAAACTGATTGGAGAGATTTCCTTATAGAGTCGACACTTCCAGTGATCTGTACTCCAATGTGATGTACAGAAATCACCATTCATTAGAGTTTTCTCATTCAATATATTCCTTGTTGTGCAATGAAAATGAATATAGAATAGTAAAAAAAAATTGGTTGAATCTTCGAAAGACAGTAAAATAGCAACAAAGAAACTAACGCTAATAGTCATGTTCAAATAAGATCCAAAACTATTTTTGCACTTACAGTAAAAAAGGGGGCATTTAAATACATAGCACACAATTCTTATGTATTTACATCTCTTGCACCAAAGTTTTCTACGCAGCACTCAAATGTTTAATATCACATCAAAAATAGAACTATTACCACTTTTTAAAAGCAGATCTTTATGCATATGTTTAAAGCACCGAAATACTATATATGTAAATATGAAAGTTTAGGAGTAAGATATGTAAATATATAAGAATTGTGTGCTGGATATTTATATTTCCCAAAAAAAAACCGGCACAAAATAATATCAAAGGAAACCACTATCTAAGAGGACCAGGAACAAAGGCAGCATATTCAAGCATGCATTAGGATTGAAAAATAAAATCATTACCTGCACAATTTCATCATGTGGTAATGCACACAAAGGAAGCTTGTCCCTGGAAAGTACACGGATATGGGCTCCACTATCAGTCGACATCTGCTTGATCACACTTCCTCCCTTTCCCATAAGACAGCCAACTTGGTTGGAGAAGACCAGCAATCTTATAGATGGAGGCAATTTCCCATTAGCCTCATCTGCATCATCATTCTCTTGCTCACCTTCAATTATTCTCTCAAAGATGAGCAGCAAAGCCTTTTGAACTGAAGATGTTGCCCTCATTGCTTTCGAATCTTCAGTAATGGAAGCATCCTCCTTTTCTTTGCCATCCTCTACAGTAGCCTTACCATCCTCACCGCCATCAACATTACTGTCACTATCATCTAGCTTGTTTGGGACATTTTTAAATTCAGAATCTTTTGCAGGACCACATATAGAAACAACTCTCTCATCACAGCCAGAAACAAGTTCTTCAAGTTTTATTCTTGCACCAGTCTCCTGTCGTATTTTTGCTACAATGCCACCTCCTTTACCAATCACACCTCCAGACTTTGAAGAAGGGCACAGCACACGGAAAACTACAGATCCTGGTGGTACTTTGAATTGACTCGGCAGAGAAATAAATGGAGAAGTCTTCTGCCACTTTCCTCTTCCGTTTGGCTCATTAGGATGGCATTCAAAAGGTCTCTTGGAAGATGTAAATGGCAAAGCCATGGTTGAATTATGGTATGTAAAGTTGGTGAACTATTACCTAAGCTGTAAACAGAGAATTTATGCAAGAATTAGCCATCAATATTACCCACCACAAAATGACATGGGCAACAAGATTTGTAAATTTAGTACTTCTCAAAGGAGATAATTAAGGTGGATTAAAACATTAAATACGTGAATATTGGCTCTATCTACAAAATAAGAAAATTAAACCTTATCTAGTTTTTTTTTTTTCCTTTTTCTTTCTATTTTGGTTAAGAAACTAAAGGCAATCCTCCATGAGAATTTTTTGGCAGGAAAGAAAACGCATGTGCTCCGTAACAATGCAGTTATGGTACCAAAGGCTGAGAAACTATTTAAAAGAAATAATAATGACAAAATTGCTAATAATATAAAACCAGTCAAATATGTGCTCAGCCAAACCAGTCGAAATAAACTCACCCAAACAAAATAAGGAGGAGGATCTAATCTTCAAGACCTCCAAAAAAAGCAGTCCTACGTAACAAAACTTGTTATGAACATTAATTCGAGATTTGAAACAATGAAGAGCTTTTGATTCCTTAGAAGTCAGACGTTTGCCCAAAACTTCCAATAAGCACGTCAGACATCTAAAATGACGCCAGAAACACCAACAAGCCTCATAAAACTACTTAAATTCAAATGGGTTCGCTTTAAGCTAAGTGAGACAAGCAATACAATCAAAATCCGACCCAATAAACTTATGGAATATGTTGACATATTACAAAATCTTAACTCCTACACGTATAGAAGAAATGACAACGAAAAACAGATGTCACAGTAACCCGTATCCTTTTCATCGTGACAGAGATACTATAAAATTGATCCTAAACCGAAAGACAGAGCAGATTCCATGACTTGAAAAACCAAATAGTCTATAATGTGTGAGAGGAAGCCGGAATGATGAGGAGTGAAAGAAGTAGCCGGAAATAAAATGCTGGAATCGCCTGAGAGGATGGAAACAAGTGGGTATGGAGTGTAGAGCGGAGTAGCGGGGAGTCAAAGGGGAGCTTTACCTGTGTGGACGATGAGAAAACGATGGAACGGAAGAACCCCGGATTTGGAAGAGGGTTAGGGTTTTGCAGAAGCCCTACAGTTGCCAGAGTAGCGATTGCCAAACCTTCCGAGCTGGAAAGGCAGATGTGCCTCTAATTTAGAAACGGGACATTTACATATATACGCCCAATTCTAAACTTCATTTTCTATATCTAGTATCAACATTTTAACTTTTAAGATATCAAATACTTATTTTCATGCATATTTAACGTTGTAAACACTAAAGTTTAGGTGCTCTCCATATGCCTAACTCATCGACCTTGATCTAAAAGCCATCGAACGATACAAGTTAGCAGACGGATAATCAGAGCATCAAATTAAAGAAATATGATACGAGTCCACCATTAGTAATTGATCGCTCAATCAGAGTAGGCCAATATACGATGTTGAAAGACTCCATCGGGGGATCACACTTGTAGTCCCAGCCGCCCAAGCTACATGCAAGGGCGTCCAATCATAACTAATTGACCAACTGACTTTTATCTTCTTAAGTAAACTCCTATCTGACTCTTCCACCATCGACAAGTTGATAGAGGTCAACCTAGGAACAATTAACAATCCCCGTTCTATTTTTATAAGCAAACTCCTATCATACTCTGTGGTCGCTAAAGTCGTAGAAATTCTCATTGATTTTTGAGAATGCCTAGCGTGGAGCTAATCTGAGAAGCCTGGTTTAGCTCCGGAACTGGTCATTCACAATCTAGCCACAGACCCGAGTGTTGTTCCCGTCAAACAAAAGTTGTTGTTCATCGAAGAGACTAAAAGCTTATCTAGGTTGGTTTCATTATAAAAATTTTCTACCCTACATGGCTTGCGAACATCACACCCCTTCGCAAGAAGAACAAATGGATACGAGTTTATATCGACATTCGGGACCTTAGTAAAACTTGCCTAAAATTTGATTTTCCTCTACCTATAACAAAGATGATGGCAGATGAAGCCTCATCACATGCAATGTTTTCATTCATGGATGGCTTATCGGGTTACAGTCAGATACGAATGGCCCCAAAGGAAGAATAACATATGGCTTTTCACATGCGTATAAGTATCTTCTACTACAAGGTCATACCTTTCAGCCTGAAAAACGTTGGAGCAACATATCAGTGTGTTATGACGCACATCTTCGACAACTTGTTATATCATGAAGTCAAACATTGCATCAACTACGTAGTAGTTGAAAGTTGTTCCAAATAATATCATTTTTCATATCTAAGGACTGTCTTTGAATGCCTTATAAAATACAATATGAAGACGAACCTGTTGAAGTTTTCATTTGGCATATCTTCGGGGAAGTTTATGGGCTTCATAGTCTAATATAGAGTTATTGAGATTGACCATAGAAAGATCAAATCCATCATAGAGATGGAGTCTTTTAAGAGCTTAGTGCAACTGTGTTCACTTCAAGGAAGCTTGCATTCATTAAGAGGTTTATTTCAAATCTCTCGGGATGTTGACAACTTTTTCGACCTTAGCCAAAAAAGGACATCGTTCCACTGGGATAAAGCTTGGCAAGACGCCTTCGATGATATCAAGTGCTTCATGCTTAATCACCTGTATTAGTTGCTCCCATCTCAAGGAACTCCCTTATTTTGTATAGTGCAACTCTTAACGAGTCAATAGAAGCCTTTTTAGTCCATGTTAGCTTGAATGAGAAAAAGAATGCTCTTACTAATTTAGTCAGTGTTTCATCTCAGTTGAAATGAAATATCTGCCAATTCAGAAATATTGTTTGTCATTGATATTTTCACTTCAGAAGTTGAGGCATTACATGCTCTTGCGTCATATTTATCTAATCTGAAGGGTAAACCCCTTTGCAGTATCTGATGACTCTCTCCACTCTAGTTGGGTGATTGGCGAGATGGGTCGCGCTCCTATCAGAATTCGACATATCATATGTCCCTCGGGGAGTCAACAAAGGACAGGTTCAAGCCGATTTTCTAGTGACACATCTGGTCCCTTCTAACTTGTCATTTAATTATGACTTTACAGATGAGCATTTGTTTGTCATCGACTCCCCTGATTGGAATTTGTACTTCTATGGGGCGTCTTCCTTGAAGGAAGCCCCATTTTGAGGGTGAAGCCGGCATAAGACTTATTTTTGTTTGGGTCGAGCAAGGTATTCTTTGTTATTCTTATAGCTCGATAGAACCACATACGAATAACGAGGTGTAATGCAAGGCTTGATTCTAGGATTGGAATTAACCATCCAAACGAACTTAAGAAATATCAAGGTTTATGGGGAATTGTAGCTCATCATTAGCCAGGTGCTGGGAACTTTTAAATACCTTAAACCCGCCTTCTTAGTCTATCATAAGAGGGTGATGGCATTATTAGAGCACATATCTGGTGTCACACTGATTAGCATTTCTCTTTCCATAAATAGCTAAGCTATCAAGGAGCTATTGAGTCCTACAAGAGACCCTGTGACCATATTTATACGAGATCGAATGGTCCTATCATCGTCGTGTCGCGAGCCATCAGTTGCCACCCTTGCAGGTGATGAAGTTGTAATCCTCTCTGCTTCTGACTAGCTATACGATGATTGTTACTAAGCCATCATCACTTAATTGACGAAGGGAATACTCCCTGATGATCACTATCTAGCTACTAAAATTTAAAAGAGGGTGTTGTTGTATACCATTATGAATGGTACTCTCTGTTGATGCTCATTTGACTATATGTGGTTACGGTATGTTAGGAGGGATGAGATACAAACAAAACCTTAATTGAGGTCTATGACGATCTGTGTGGGTCTCATCAATTGGGCCCCAAGATAAAAATCAAGATTAAGAGACTTGAATATTATTGGCTCTCGATGACCCTTGATTGCATAGAGTATGCCAAACAGTGTCATCATTGTCAGGTATTTAGTGTGATACCTCACTAACCCCCAAATCCAATGCACCACACAGTTGCATCATGGTCTATTGAGGCCTGGGTGACTGATATACTAGGGCTCATTGACCCTCCGTCCTCTAAAGGACATTGATTCATTGTTACAGTCATCAACTACTTATGTAAGTGGGTGGAAGCCATCCCCCCTGAGGGAGAACAAAGCTGAAAAACTTGCTGCATTTTTTCAAAAATAATTTAGTGTATCAACTTTGTGTACCGCATCATATCAATTTTGATGATGGGCTGACTTTCATAAACACCAAGATAAAGTGATTCGCTCAACACCACAAGATTGATTGACATTACTCCACTATATACTATCTAAGAGCCAATGGCTTGACCGAAACATCCAGTAAGACCTTGCTCGACCTAGTAATAATGATCCTTCACGCTGACAAGAAGGAGTGACATGAGAAGCTTTCAAAGGTCTCGTGGGTGTATCACACAATATATTGCACCCCAACCCGCTCTACCCCTTAAGCTTTGACGTTCGGGTCAGAAGCATTCCTTCCCTTGGAAGTTGAAATGCCTTCGTTGTGAGTTGCTATAAGCAACAACATAGTGACGATAATATCTGACTCAATTGGAAGAGCTTGATAGACTCGAGCGTCTCAAGCTACATGCTCAATAAAACCTTGAGCTATACCATGCATGAATGGCCAGAGCTCGCGACAAGTTGGTGAGACCAAGGACACTCATGGTTGGGGACTTGGTGTTAGTTTTGTGCTGCCAAATCATGTCCGCCATTGAAGGCATGGCTACCACTCATGATCGACAAAGTCTACAAAGGAGGCGCCTCTTTGTTGATCGATGCAAGCAGATCTCATCCGATGCCTCTTATCAATGTGTGATACTTGAAGAGATACTATGCTTAGATTCCTTCTGCTTTTCATGTACTCATCATACTTTAAAAAAATGAAGTTAAAAGTTGTTTTAATTTGTAACCCAATTTTTTAGCGAAAAAAATAAAATGCATTTTCTGATGTCTCTTTATTACACAAAAATTGTTGTGACTACTTTACACCTGTAAAAAGGCCATTCAAATTACATAATAGTCGTATGCTAGAGAAACCTTGCACTTTTCTTAATTTGATTACCTTGAATTTCAGACAAAGTGGAAGTCCCCTAGAGCGACTCATACCTAGTGCTACCGATAATCAACATGAGAGAAGTCATGCTCTTCTCTTATCACACCTTCCAATGATCCACTCTAGGTAGGGTCTTAAACCGAAGTTCCTACTCATCGTGAGTCCAACATACATGCCCATTCATCGCATACAAATGTGGTAGACAGGCTCGTCCAGCTCATCGTATGCAGTAAATATCCCTAAACGGTTATAGCTTAGCTCAAAAGCAAAGCATCTTCGTGGGTAGACCACTTTGCTGGTCTAACCCTTTTAACACTTCCTTGGACATATGAGCAATTGTTTTATCATCTCATCCAGAAAGGCATGTTGCATCGGCTATAACATTCTGCTTACCTAACTGATCCATGACTAAGCGGGATACTTTCATACAAGCAACATGTCCCCATGGAAGCCCCTTCATTTGGTGCTTAACAGAAGTATCTTGTATGGGTTGGGTTGCCTTGGTCTTCCTCAAACAAGGGATTATTCTATTAGCCCTTGAGGAATCCCTAATGGGGGTTGCTTCACAAAAGCTTACAAAAGCGTTTCCGAGATGAACTATTGTGTTCGCCTAACCCCCAGTGATTGATTACTTCACGACGTCTTCAAAATGGGAATGAAATCACTAATCTCGAGGAGTCCCTTATAGGACTCATATTGTTAAGTTCATGGCAAAGGTATCCCTTAAGGTCTTGGATTACATAGTCTAATCAATCAATATTAAACAACACGATTGACTTGGATGCACCGCTGCTCTATTAGCAGACATGTCACATCAGTTAGAGCCTTTGCTCACACAACTGTTCCATTTATAATCGGGACCTCTTGGTGGCTGATTAAATTGTGAGATTCTCCTTAATAATACTTTCTTACTCGTTCTCAAGGAATCCCTGACGAGGGTCGCTTCATCAAACCATATAAAAACACCCAGAGGTTTAACTGCCTAATGCATCCAACCATATCAATACCACTTCGATATTTGATTCAACTTGGTTGACTTTGTTCACCACATTATGAACAGGTTGTGTAGGCCTAAGCACTCTGCTTACTTAGTGGGCCCATGCCTAGTCAGAATACTACAGCTTCAGACTGATCAGTGATGCTTTCCCATAAAAAATCTTCTTATCGATCTTCATGGAAACATTCTTCCATTGTTAGCTTTGCCTCGTGTGCATGACCATCTTCATATTTTATTTGAGTTGACCAACTCTCATTGCCTTGTCACAAGACATGGCGTATCAAACCGAGACCTTGACTGCCTGGTTGATCCATGCTTAAGCCGTGTATCATTGTGCATGCTGAGAAAATCCCCAACGACGGTCACTCTGCTAAAACTTCCAAAAGCTTTTTGAGGTTGGATTTCTTCGTTCGTCCAACCCCCTTCAATACCGTGTTTGGATTGATTGATTCTCATCACCTCATCAAGAGACATATCATATTGGTTATATGCTTTTGATATCTAACTAATCCATTTCAAGTCGCAATATCTTAATGCCAACAATATTGTGATGATATACAATGAAAATTACCTTGCTTATTTCTCACCAGTACATCGTAGATTGTTGCGTCGTTATGTTCATCTAGAATATTTTGCTCCTCGAGCGATACAATCGTGAATCGATTCTTTCATGAGAACATTTCCTTCATGCCGACATTGACTTCATAGCCATTTAACTTTGATGCTTCTCAAAACATATGACTATTCAGTCGGTTCTTTCACAATAGCATCTTGTCTAAGGTCGATTTCAGCTTCATAGTCACTTGACTTTGATGCTTCTCAAATCATATGACTTCTCAGTTGGTTCTCTCAGGAGAAAATATGGTCTCATATCAACGTCAGGTTTCATAGTCATTCGACTTCGATGTTTCCTGAACTATATGACATGTGTCAATTCTTTCATGAGAGCATCTCATTACAATATAATTTTGGCTTTATAGACATTTGACTTTGACATCTCTCAAACCATAGAAAATCTCAGTTAGTTTTGTCATTGATGGCTTGATCACGCGAGATGATTTAGACGTCTCAGTCAACCAAACTGTTTAGTCACGGGTCAACTGCCGGTCGGGTCAGACTATATCAGGATGTAAACGCCACCTAACCAAACTAGGGGAAGACCACAATTAGCTCTTGGTTGGTTTCTTACAAGGAATCATAACAGATGACTCAAATTTTGTGAGAAAATCCAGCTGTCTTACCTAAGCTACCCCTCCAGGTGTAATGTAAGCCCCTCGACATTTTTCCTTATTGTAGCAGGTATTTGAGATATCATACCTCAATCAGTTCTTGGGAATCAGATGTAAATCCCAACAGCTTCCTTCTTTATCTGACCACATTTAGCAGCATGTGAATTGGATGTAAGTCCCCTGACATTCCTTCTCAATGTGCATGATACACGACTCAATCACACGAGATGATTTGACCGTCTCAATTGATCAAAACTCCAAAGTCTCTGGTCAATTTTGGTTCAAGTCAAGGTATATCAGGCACCAAATGCCATCTGACTGAACGATGAGTGCTCTTCTCATTAGGAACCATAGATAAAGCTTGTTCGATACCTTATGGGAAATCATAACAGTTGACATGGATTACATGAGATAATATTGTCTTCTCACCTTGTACACCACTTAAGGCTAAATGTAAGCTAGCCGCCACCCCCCCGCTACCGACATTTATCGTTATTGCAGCATGTATTTGAGGCCTCATGCCTCGATCAGCTGTCAGGGTTGATATCAGTCCCTCAGCCTTCCTTTCTAAGCTGATCACTTTGGCTAGTGTTCTAGTTCGACGTGAGTCCTGTGACAGTCTCGCTTCACCTAGTCAACCCTTTTTTTTATGTTAGATGTAAATTATAGAGTTTTCCTATCCGTTGTGTTTGGGTTCTTCCCCCTATCAATCTGGTTGATATCTTTGGAAGTGGGGCACCACATCTCACAAGCTTGCTCTGATTCTCTAGTCAATTTTCCAAAACAATTTTGACGAATAGGCTACATTGGTGATCCAACTAATTAATGACTCCACAAAAAATGGTTTGCTGCCAACAAGTGCACTGCATCTTAGTAGCACAACGCGCTTGTCGAGGGCCCTTTGTTGGCATCCATTTTTGATGTGACACATACGTGACATTTTTTGTTGAATGACACATCACTATAATTGGAGTATACACTGCCATCATTGTGCTCCAAAGCCACCACCACCAAATCAGCATCACATTTGATGTCCAACGTGTTGACGTTTGTTTATGTGATACCTGGTTATATCTAAATGCATTCTAGTAATTGTTACGAATTTACATATGTAACTCATAATTCTCATACCAATCTCTTTGTACATTTTTGCAAGGTAAATTTGGGCACGCCGCTATACCAACACCTCACAAAGCTTAAAAAAAGAAGGAATGAAGCCAAATGAGCGATGGGCCTTGATTTTTGCAAAACTATGGTAAACTTTAAATTGTAGCAATGTAAAGTGTAGAAGACGAAGAGATGAAACATTGAGCACTCTATTAGATTACCAAAGTTGGTTGGTATGAATCAAAACATTAAAACGATATGAAGCTTTGTTTTTTGTTTCCGTTATGGAAGCTGAACTTCATTTTCTTTTGTGTATTAGGATAAGTCTTGTGCATTTTTTTATTATATCCAGTTCTCCGTTTAATCAGACAAGCTAAGCCCATCTCTCCATAAATCAATTAAGTTTAATTGATATCACAAATTTCATTATTTTTTTGAGATGATTTGACAAATATGCGCAGATTTTTGTTGATTCATTAGCTATCAAAATGCAAAGAAATTTGGATGTAATAATCAATTCGAATGGATAATGCTAAATTTTTACTTAATTCTTGTTGAGGACAAATAATGTGATATATTCCGTTATTGTCTAAAATTTGTACATTGATTAGATCATTAAAATTCCTTGTACAACATGAACATGTGATTGAGATTTGATATCAATAAAACATTTTGTGTATCTAGGAACATCTTCATGTGCGCTCTTTTGAGTCAAGAAAGAAAGCGCTCTTTTGAGTCAAGAAAGAAGGGTAGTTTTAATAAAGTTGTAAATCACATTATTCCAATCTCTTTATGGTGAAAACCTACTTTTAAAAGATAATTTTCGTTATTTGTTTAACTTAGCCTCTACAAACTGTATTATTTTATATAAAGCTGACATTCTTTTTCAAGTGCTTGCTCTCCTTGATATTTTACCAAAGCATGATATTTCTTTTCATGATTATTTAGGTCTCAATAATTTGCCTACAATAAGTTTAGTTAAATTTGTTCAACTTTTTAACCTCAAAATTTTAATCCAATAATAATGTATCAACTTCATGAAAGGGGCGCAATTGTGATTAAGGAAAATTTACTTGATTCCCGACTTTGAAGGGAGGTTCAAGTTGTGTATAAAATAATAGTCACGCCTGTTAATTTTTCTAAAATTGTGATTATATGCTACAAAATTTCTTTACATTAATTATTTTTAGACTCATAGAGACATTGAACAATGAGACAATTTATACCTCGGTAAAAAAAAATAATTCAATCCGGGACAACATAAATTTTTAGACCTAAAAGATATTGAACCATTCAAGTAAGATATTTTAAAAAATCCATTATTTGATAATTTATGCTCATTTTTTCCAAAACTTATAGTTGAAATAAAACTCTTGGTGAGAAGAAGCTAATGAGCTCAATATTATTCTGTTTTGTTAACATTAAGACATTAATGTATAAAAAATGGTGCATGATAAAGGGGCCAACACACTGTCTGATTGAGTATTTTATTATTTTTTCTTGTAAAAAATAATTGGAATTGATTGTTTTAGAATATTTAAATAGACCTCATGTATACACATCTTTTAGGAGGCTAGGATAATGCCTAATGGAAAACAAAGGAGAGAGTCCAAAACAATACATAATAGCTATCAATTACTCTCATCACGAATAAAGAAGACACTTAACAACAAAATAATATCTACTTCGGCTAAACCTTTATGTAGAATAAATAACAAATTCATAGGACTTTGAGGTAGTCTGCTTGGTGCGACTTAAATATTCACATTATTTTTTTACGCTTTTGCAAAACATTTTTATGCAATATAAGTTATAATATTTTTAGGGTTTCAAGGTTGTCGTTCGGTACGATGTAAATCCTCTTATTTTTTAGGTCATTTGCATGATCGAATATCGTGCGAATGTAAGTCTAAAATTCAAAAAAATAAATTACATGATCAAAACACCTAATAATATCAAACCAAACATTAAGATATTTGGGAGGTCACTCAGGTTCTCCTCAGATCCGTGACATTCCCCATCTTTTTGCTCATTCAGACTCCTAATACAACTGTTCATACTTGAGTCATTCCATTTTGATTTTTCTGTGTCCAACCTTGAAAACCTAAACTTTGAAATCCTAAAGACAGAATCACTGATCTTAATCAAGAGTTTTCTTAAGCGACTCTGGTAATTTAATATGTAATTAACTGTAGGGGCTTGTCTCTATAAGGAACTAAGAACACATGTAAAATAAACCATATATAATCCTTATATTAGGTAGGGGAATTTGTTGGTCATTCATAAAAGATTTCACAGATCAAACGGATGTCACAAACTCTTTAGTTTATGTGGTAAAGTCTACTAACAAGTGATACACTTGTCATTCATGATAGTGTATTACTTGTGGTATCATGCTCAGCTATCCAATTTATCAAAAATGTGAGACTCGTTCGATCTCATCATTTTTTTCAAAAATTAAATTAAATATATATTAAATTAAATTTAATTTACTTTAAAAAGCGACTTAAACAATCAAAATCCTTGTACGATAAGGTGAAAACTCTTAAGCACTTATGGTTTTCATTCTTAGATCCCTCCAGGTCTGAATGTTAAATGAACTAGGATACAAATTTCATATTCCTAAATGAAGCCTCAAAGGATTAGGTTCTTTGCATTCTCCCTCGTGAATCCAAGAGCAAACCCTACTTTTTTTCTTTTTAGGTCATAATTTGTAAGTCGAGGTTATACTAATCTTGTTGTTTGTGTCGGTGATTTCATCCAGATGGACATTTTAAATCTATATATTGAGAAGATGAAGGTGTTCCTTTTGTCGTCATCGCCTCGGTCATGGAGAATCACCCTTGCTAGGGATTTCCCATATAGCGTTGGACAAACAGAGGCGGACGACATGTTGCCTTCGCGCAATAAGGCATCGGTACGCCTCGCCATCATCTCACCATGGTTTTCACGTGATTTCGCTAGGACGACCATGATTCGTCGTCAAATCTAACCGGGTCTCATGTCACATATATTTACATTTTCATGGTGTACGTGGCATGAATTTAAAATATGCATGAAGAACTATCAGTTTCTACATGATTCATCGATCAACAGCTCATGCCGACCCGATTGACTATCTTCGATCCATTCGATCTATCATCTGTCGCCAAACCGATCATATCAATCGACCATTCTTCGTCGATCAACCGCCCACTACGGCTCGATCAACCATCTTTGGTTAATATGATCAATCGGTTGCCACCAGCCCGATCATATTAATCAACATCCTCTATCGATCGCCGCCTACGCCAGCTCGATCGACCATCTTCGATCTACTCGATCGATCAACCGCCACATGCCTGATCGTACCATTCGCCATCTTTGATCCACTCGATTAATCAACCCAATTGTATCGATCGATCATGACTTGTCGATCGACCTCCTACGCTACCGATCGATCATCTTCGGCCTCTCGATCGATGACTTCCACTGACCCAATCCTTTCAACAGATCCTCCTTCGTCGATCGACCGTCATCAACTCGATTAACCTTCTATAGTCCACTCAATCGGTTAGCCTCCACTAGCCCAATTACATCGAACAATTATCCTTCACCGATCGACCGCACACTCTAAACCGATCGACACCCTCGATCTGCTTGATTGATTGGTGTCGACCTTGGTCATTGATCATTTGCATTTTGTATATTGCATTCACCGCATGCTATTCACATTGCATGCAGTAGCAAACCCATATTCACACTCTATAGTGCACTTACGAGCATATGCCCTCATAAGTTCGCGATGAGTACTCGTGCCTCCCAGTAGCACATTACTCCATGTGTTCGCTCTATGACATCATTATGTTACAGTGCTCCATGTCACTGGTGTTTGCACTTGCATCAGTGAACCCCTACATGTTTGCCTTGTATGACATCCTGCATAGTCATCACTTACATGTTTAAGTTTGCTTGAGTCACTATTTACATACACAAGCATTTCGAACATCCACGTATTCTATTCAGCGGCGGCTTGTGCAACAAGCCTACCTGGTGTGCAATTATCCCTGATGAGAATTACTTTACTTTCTCTTCTTACGACACCTCATCAGATTGTCGTAGCCACCCTCCCACTGCCTCCACGACATACCACCCTCGGGGTCGCTTCCTCCACGACATACCCACATTTCGGTCACTACCTCTGTGACACACTCACTCCTGAGTCACTACCTCTGCGACACACACAACCCCGAGTCACTACCTCCACGACACACTCACCCCCTGAGTCACCTCCTCCACGCCACACACACCCTTCAGATAACTACATCCATGACATAGCCACCCCGGGTCACTGCCTCTACGACACTCCCACCCTTCGGGTCACTTCCTCCATGCCACACCCTCTTCCGAGTCACTGTCCCCTCAACACACTCACCCCCGAGTCACTGCCTCCTCGACACACTCACTTCCAAGCCACCGCCTCCACGATACACTCATTCACTCTTGTGTTGCATGCCTCACATGCATCACTCTACATTGAAGACACATTCGTTATAAGTATATGCCTCCATATGCTAATGACAAATGTTTTTCACTTTTCGTATGTTCTTACTTCGTTAGGATGATCACATCTCACTGGTTATTGTTGCATCTGTATGTGCTCTCCCAACTATCTTGAGAGCGGACCTGCCTTATTAGATGAATGATTCTTTGATCCCCAAATATTTATGCTCACATTTTTCACTTTATATTTCTTTTCAATGATAATATCTCTTCCCCTTGCAACAACGCCAAAAACTTGATTCCAAAGTAAATAAGAAATATATTTTAATTGTTTTATAATATTAGATTTTACACAAATATATGTATCATTTATCAAGTAATATATGACTTTCTGATTAAGCCCTGAATCAAACCCACAAGAAAATTAACTTTTTTTACTTTTTAAATTGATTTTGCAAAGTATGTTTTAAAACAAATAACTTGAAAATTGTTTTTGATATTTTCTTTATAAAAGGTTAGCAAGCAACTAAAATTAACAAAACTCTAAAAACGATATGAAAGAAATGAGAATAAAATATATTTTTCCTCTTTTAATGAATCCGTAATAACCATGAAATTTCATTGTGGAAGTATTTAAATGTGTTGTGGCAAATAAGAGCAATTATATTCTTTACCCTTACTTTATTCTATAAAATACATTGGTTAATTTGAAGCTTTAAAATTTGTAGATGGGTTAGACAGAGAAGATACCATCTCTCACTCTTGAGTTCCCTCAATTCCTTCCACTCGGGGGCTAACATCTCATAACAAAATTTTTTCACCTCAAACCAAATTAAGGGGCTTTAGACTGTCACTAGAAAGACCTCTAATTTTACTCCCCATTGAAAACATATCTTCTTATTTGTTTGCATTCAATTATATGGAAACAATTCTCATCTATACAATTGCATTTGATTCTTTCTAATTGTTGATTGAGACAATATTGCATTAGATCTTACATAATCTCACAACAAATTTTAACATATTAATTGGCCAAATCTAGAAGTAAATTAAATGCAATGAAATAAATCATCACTACTTCTTCTAACATTAAACATATATACTTCACACAACTTCCTTCCATAAATTAATTACTTCATCATTTAAAAGAAAAAAAATAAAGAAAACTACTCAGAACACATGGAGAAAACATGAACACAACTTGATTTGAAAGTAAAAATCATAGCGAAAACACAACAAAATTTACTTAAAAACCAAATGTAAAAGCAAAGATAAACACTTATATGAAAATCCTCTCTACAAGACTCTGGAAGTTCTTCTGAAATTTTGCTTTCCACTAAAAGACTCCATAGAGGTTGGCGCCCAACTCTGTTGACTCCAACTCTGACTTTAGACTCCAATACAAACTAGATAAATGGATGAAAAAAATTGGTGAGGAGAAGGCTTCACACCAACCCATTTCTCCTTTGAAACTCTCTTAAACTAAAAAGACTTCACTAATTGACTCTAAATAGTAAAAAGAAGATTCTAAAAAGACTAAGAAGTACTAAAAGAAGACTCTTCAGATTATAAGGCTTTATTCTTATAATACTTCAAAAGGTGCTTTGTTGTCTCTTCAAAATATGTCGAGATTCAATGTATTCACCAAAGAATGCATCTCTTCATTCAAATCTGCCGCCCAAAGTAAGTTAAGGAAATTACCACCAAAATTTGCTTCAAACACCCCTTGAAAATAACGCCAAATTTGATTTAATTCGTATTTTTAAATTGCAGTGCCTATGCGCCAACCATGCGACGCTTAGCTGCTACAGGTCAAATTTTCACATAGCTCATTTTTGCTCTAAATTTGATCATCTTTTGCTCCTTTTTATCATAATCAGTAATTTTAATCATATCTGCAATAAAACACAAAAATATCTTCCATTAAAGTGCAATATCATCAAAAATAGGTATAAAAAATGTGCATAAAAATATTATATATTTTAGGTGTATCACTCTTCACTGGTCATGATGGGTGGTGAGTATTGCCTACGAGGATGCCTCGACAAGGCAACACTAGCTACCATGCATGATTAGCACACATATGTTGTGTTAAGGTTCCAAAAGGTATAATATGTGCCACTTAAGCCTTTCCTTTCTTAGAACATACTTTCAAAAGTATAAAAAAATTATATTTTTACTACTTTATGCATCATATTTTCAAATTCTACATTAAAGCTATTTACATCCCTATCACAGACCATATGTAAGGTCAAAATTTCAAAATCTATTTCAATACCTGCATCTAGTAGCATCTTTTAGAATCCTTTGATCCTTAGGATGGGATCGGTGACGACGACCCGTCAAAACATACGTCAGCCTACTAACATAACCATGCACTCACTTAGAAGTTGGTTAGGACACTGCATTAGCTGGTGTGCTAGGCCAATGACTACTATGTTAGGTGGTCTTTTTTTATTTCATGGCTATAATTCTCTACTGGATTGCTTGCTCTAGCCAGACAACACCTTTATGCTTTTGGCGTGCTTATATGTTTACTGCTTCGATAAGCATGATAGTATATTTGATGTTTTTTTTTTTTTTTTTTTTTTTTTGCAGGGAGTCATACATAAAATACACACCTTACGTGTAATAAGGAGGAGCAACATAATGATTATGACTAACTCTTTCAGCAATCGCTGCTTAGCTCCTCCTACTAGACATGACTCATATGCGTTGTATGTTTGTTGACTTTCCCACTATTATTATTTTCATGCTGGACGAGTGATTTTCTTTTTTTTTCCTATGTACTTTTAGAGACAATAGAAAAGTATGTTTTTAAAATAAGGTTCGGGCATGGGTTCTAAGGCGCTACACGAATGAAACCATGTGACCGAGAGCAAGAGCTGCTTGCTCGTGTACCGTACCTTAATTTTAAATATAATTTATGTATAGAATTAGGAACATACATGTACTTATGCGGCGCCTAGCCGCTTTTTATTTTTTTGGGATATTTCACCCACCCAATGAAAGCAGTCTCTTATTACTTTTATATTTGGCTTGCTTTAGTGTTTTCTTGCTTTCATATATCCTTGGGTTGACTTTGCCTTTTTTGGATTGACCTTTTGTCTAGGAATCTAGCAGATAACTAGGATTAAAAGACTTACGACTTTTTAAAACATGCTTTTATGTTCCTGCATGACTTTTGGGTCTGTTTTAAAAGGGGTTGCATAACACGACCTTCGCCCAAGTCGTATTAATAGGACCTTCACATTATAAATTGAATAACTAACTTCATCACATGCATGTTCTGAGGTAAAGTCCCTGACCTAGCATAGATATCTACTTAGGCGGTTCTCTAGTGCGCTTAGGCTGTTAGAGACTTCCCCGACCCAAATGAGGAGTAAGTCCTACTATTGGGAGTGTTTTTAGCTTTGTAACTGAACCTCCATTTATCTTCCTTTCCAGTGTCATCCTCCGCACTTTGACGGGTATATGTACCACCACTCGGAGCTCCACATATTAGTCATAGGATATTGTTTCGTTCCAAGGTCCCTGCAGATGATGCAATTCACAGTTTGATGATTGGGGATCTCTGGACGTATTTGGTTAACTACCTTAATAACCGGGTAGACTTAAGTATTTAGTAGTATAGGATGACGGGTTCGTGGTACATTGAACCGACTACCTTTACCTCTTTAGAGATTACTCTTTCCTTCCATTGATGACTCCCTTTGAGCCATGTCGCTCCTTTGACCCGACTAAATCTACCCAACTATGGTAACCATCATTTGTAATGCCCTATACTAGCCACCACCTAAATGCAATAATGACTTCTCTAATCGAGATTAATTTTGGGTGCTTCACAAAATGTAGTTAAGCAAAGAGATACGTTCCCTTGAGAGTTAGTGTATACTCTAGAACAAGCATATATACTTGACTCTCTGGTTGTTGGTTGGTTTTGTAAGGTCCTCTTCGTGGACATGTTCCAAAGCATTTTCAATATGATCTCATCATACGTATGTTTTTTGGGAAGTCAAAGCGAATTTTATTTTATGTAAATTCTTCACGTTTTTTCTCTTATTTTCCTTCATTGTCATATGCCTTACCTTCAGATTCCTCTTTTCTTCTAATTATCCACATGATCCGAAAGAAAAATTTACTTTGAAAAAAGGGATCGTGCGACGATAGATAAACAAACTACTCATAAAATATAAATGAGAGAAAAAAAAAAAGAACAATAAAAAAAGCATTAACTAAAACATTGTCATGGATCCAGCCATTGTCCAAGCCGAGCAGGCGAGTCTCATACATGACGAATTGCTCTTCCAGTATAGGGAAGAGGGGCTGGTGGAGCATTTGAGGGAGTGGAAGTATTCAGCGAGGTGAACGAGAGTAAAAGAGGTCAGAGCTTTAGCAAAGGAAGGTGGTGGTTACCTTGTCGGTGGCTGGCGCAACGGTAAAGCACATTAATACTGACAATGTTGGATTTTTACGATCAATTATATGCTTTTCAGTCATGAAGGGATCTATGATATCATAGTCGAAACATCTATATTCTCATCCCCATCGCAGGTTTCGGCTCCTCTCCGACTACAACCCTACCTGTATCTCCTGAATCAAAAGTCTTCACTCACGCACATACCAAGTGACAGAGAAAAGAATGACACCAGAGCACATCCATCATGAGTAAACTAAATGTTTGGGAACCTTTACATGTAAATTATATAATTTAAAAACTTCTATACGTAAAAAAAAACCCCAAAATAAAATATTCTTTTGAAAATTCTTTAACAATTTAAAAATATTTACTGAAAAGATATTTGCTTTTTTTTTTTTTTTTCAAATGCATTTTAAATTGATCACAAGTCCACGCTGTTGAACGAGTGAGATTCATAATTTAAAAGGCATGGATCAACTTTTTTTTTTTTTCATGATTCATCGATGTGGGATTAATAGCTTTAAAACAAGAACCGTTAGAGGCGGAGAGATGAAAGTGTACGCGCAGTAGGGAAGGCGTTTAT
This sequence comes from Papilionanthe hookeriana x Papilionanthe teres, assembly GCA_022702705.1. Taxonomy (NCBI): domain Eukaryota; kingdom Viridiplantae; phylum Streptophyta; class Magnoliopsida; order Asparagales; family Orchidaceae; genus Papilionanthe; species Papilionanthe hookeriana x Papilionanthe teres. The sequence goes on from CM040435.1 coordinate 5,979,704, forward strand.
TAGGCGGAACATAGGGTATGCATTTACTTTTAACATACCCTTTGGTTTTTGTGGGCAGGACTTGGTGAGGGGAGGGAAACAAGAGCCAATAAAATATTAAGCAAACAGCCAAAGTTGCTACAGTTAAACGCCCATCGTCAAATCATCATTATCAGATCACCATCACTACGAATATTATTAGAATATTATTAGATCATTGTTGCCTAGCGAACATCATAGTTGAAGCTAATAAATCAAGATCAACTTCACACAGTCTCTATTATGAGTCCCTATTTCATAGTTGTTGCATATTGTCATTGGAGGTATGATTTAAAATAAAAGAGCGAGCTCAAATCATAAAAATAATCACAAATACATCAAGAACTAATGTATAAAAACATATATTTTACATGAAAAGAAATTCAAAATTAGTGATTAGAACTGATTAAAGCCATCTAACATTAAGGCTATTGAACCGACTTGAGCCATGAATTGGATGAGCGAAAGCAGACCTATCCACATGTGAAGGAGCAGCAGCATATAATCTTGGAGGTGGTGAAGGTTCCCTCCCCCGGTATGAACCAGACGGAGGCATCTGATCAAGAGAAGCAGACATCTTATCAAGAAAAGCAGAGGTTTTATCATGAAAAAGAAGACCTCTGAACCTTGCAGTTACTTGCAAAATTGCTTCCCGAACAGCCCCAAATTCACCACAAATCTATAAAGGACACAGAAGTTTTCAGTTTACAACTGATAACAATAGAAAAAGGATTGCACACTGGCTATGATGCATAAAGCATGTTTTGAGAAAAATAAAAGATAATGTGCTCTGCAGACTACGGTGAAGGCATGTTAAAATAAGGCGGTAGAGTGCATCATACCTCAACGACAGCTTCATCCTTTTCTGCCAGGCCCTTTGGGAGCTGATCCTTATAGAAAATAAGAATTCGGGCGCCAGAAAGCTTCCTCATTTCTTCTATTATGGAACCACCTTTTCGAAGAAGACAATCTGTTTGATCGGGAGTGGCAAGAAGCCGAGCCATGACACTAGAAGCTACAAGCGTTCTATGCAGGATACGAAGAAGTGCATCCTGTGACGGGGATATTCTATCACCTGGGAGCTACATAATGAAAAAGCAACAAAATAAATTAAAGATATATCCATAAAAAAGTTAGATTTATTGTTCATATTATGAAGCCAATCACTAAATCTTAAGTTAATTGTTCTGAATATGTGCAAAGCTATCTGAATTACCATCAAATGAATCGAAAGAAACGAGATACTGCTGAACCTTACATTTTCTAAGCCACTTATAGGAGCTCGTAATTTATTTTGTTAAATACATTCTAGCATTTAATAAGCATAGCATGATCTCGAGTTATCAATTATTGAGAATCAGCCTAATAAACCCTTCGTCTAAAGATATTTTCATTCATTGACATTTGTTAACTCTAGTTTAAGCATTGCCTTCTAAAACTCCTAACCCAAGCTGCCGGGCTAACCCATTTACATTCCCATGTCATTCACATTAACCATATTTCCATGTAATTGTTGCAACATATGCTTTCAGTAGTGCTAGCACATATCACCAAAGTTTAATAATAAACCTTGTATCCTATCAGGCTACACTTGAGTATCTCTAATACACAGACTTTGCAGTAGATCTTTCCTAATTTTACAACGCGTCCATTTCACATTTTCATATGAACCACATAACTATGGGGCCATTTGGGATCACTTCTATTTTATTTTATTCTATTTTGTGTTTTTTTTATGTTTCGACTAAAAATAAAACATGTTTAGTATGATATTACATGTTTAGTAATTTTTAAAAACATTCAAAATAATTTTTAAATGTTTTGAATGATTTTAAAAATAAAAAATAAAAACATGCAAAGGATACCCTTTAAAGGTAAATAAAAGAAGACAAACAAAACTAAAAGACAAAAGTGATCCCAAACAAACCATGAGTTTTCGTTGATTCTCTTTCTCTAAATGCCCTAATCCGCAAGACATATCCAAGCTTATTAAAACATAATATTATTTACCGCTAAATTCCATCATATTATTTAACAAAAAAAACATTATATTATACATCATCTTTAGTAAAATGGGGCAAAGGTTACCTCAGACTATCCATAAGACAATTGGATCATCCACAAATATTACAAGATCAAAATCTAAGTCAAAATAATACATGTGCCTTTAAGCATTTCTTTTATCAATTCTACTTCTCTTACCTTATAAATGGTGCCCCACTTCTCAAAAATTTGTCTTCAAAGAAACAAAATATTGCTTATGAAGCACTGACATCACAAAAGACATAAAACAAGGTTTGATACTAGATTATGTTCACAGACAAAAAAAAATGAATAATGAAACTAAGAGAACATGAAATCCACAAAGTACTGAAAAAAAAACTAGATTAAAAAAGAATTAATTCTAGGTATGCCGTGATACGGAAGACTGTTCAATTAGTTCATATGTGGTAGCTATATGTTAACATCAAGCTCAGAAACAGCTGAACTACACCCAATAACTATCGTGAAAGGTTGCAAAGTGTTGAGAAAACAAGTCTAAAATCAGCAAGAAACTAATCTTGTGTGATGGGTGGGTTTTTGACAAGGACAAACTATGCTATATTAGGAGTTGAAAACAGTATAAAAAAACGAAGGGGGCAAATAGGAAGAATGGCGACAAGCGTCTTTGGATTGGACAGTGAGCAAATAAAAGTAGAGGATGAAAGGGTGGTTGATCTGCAAATCTGCAAAAAAGAAAGTTTATCTAGAAGAACGAAACTCGGTTATTTCACGCAGCTCTGTAAGACTATGGAAAGAGGTAGGGCACACCCGGTCCACGAACAGCCACCTTGAAAGCCCACTTTTCCAACTGAAGGAAAATTAGACAATATCCATCAAAATTTGAGGGTTATATATATAAATAGCATATAACCAGAAGTATTTATTGGTAGCCCGCACAAATGAATCATAAAAGAGAGAACAAATGACCCGACAATAAAAAGAACCTATAATTATCATAAGCATATCAAGGGACGATGAACAGCTTGAAGGGAACCTTCAAGATGATATACAAGTTCATTGTTCCATGTTCCAGTCCATGATGCTGTTACACTTGTTTCTGTTTGCCGCCAGTCCGAACGGGCCCTCGAGCTATCCAGATGCTGGCGGGTTCAGGAGGAGGGCGGAAGACCCTGGTGCAGCTGCAGAGGATTCCAGCTCCCAAATAGGACCCAATAAGGCTCTAATCATCTACACGAGGAGATAAAATCAAGCGAATTTAGGGGGAAAGTTTAAAAGGAGCCTTGGAAAGTATTTAGAAGGGCTAATTGCCTAGGCTTTGCTTTATCTTTTATGTTGTTGCAGTAATTCCTTTCGCTTGTGTTTTTAGCAGCATCTAGAGCTTGCGCGGAGGTTCGAGCTCCTATCGGGATGACTGAGGGGTATTTCTGCAGCAGGGCCAGAGAGGAACCTCTTGAAAAGCCTAAAGTCTGACATCCGAGCGGCCCTCCGACCAGTGAGACCATGTGGATTGAAGAAAATGATGGAGCTCGCCCAAATGATGCAAGACAAAAAACAAGTAAAGAAGACAGAAAAAGGCGACACCAAGGGAGGATTCTACAAGATTGCCTCGAAGGCCATGGGATCGAGGACTCAGACAACGTCATTTCAGAAAGAGAAGGCAAAAGAGAAGAACGAGGACCCAAGGCAATTTCAAGCGCCTAACCGATGCAGAAATGCATGATAAAAGAGCAAAAAAATTAAGTTTCCGATGTAACGTTTAGTATGCCTCGAGCCACCATTGCAAGGAGCACGCGCTTCAGGTCCTTGTAATTCATGAGAGGGAGTAGATGCACACGGAAGAGTCGGAGGAAGACACGAAGAAAGAGGAGCATTTGCACTTGGATGTAGCCGTGGTGTTCCAAAATTCTGCGGTGGGATTTACTCCGAATCACACTATGAAGTTGAGGGGAAGGATCGGGAAGCAATCGATTGCGGTGTTGGTGGATAGTGGGGCCCACACATAATTATATCTCTAATTAGGTCGTGGATTATTTAGGATTGAAGCTAGTAGATATGCAGAGCTTTGGTGTCACGATGGGGATATGAAAGGTGGAGAAAAGTCGGGAAATTTGCAGGGGAGTAGTTCTAATGTGGCCTACGGGTGGCGCAGGACTTCCTTCCTGAGACTTGGGAAGCAATAATGTGATTTTGGAGATGAAGTGACTGCAGATGCCTAGGGAGACAGAGGTAGAATGGAAAGCCTCGACGACGGAGTTCAAGGTGGATAGTAGCAGAAAGGTGGTGCTGGGAGGAGATGCTAGCTTATGCAGAACCAGGGTCTTGATCAAAACAATGGTCAAGACCATACGGGGAGCAGGATTAGGCTATTTGGTGGAGCTACATAGCATAAAGAAGATCCGATGCCCCGAGTCAGAAGAGTTCCCCGAGGGTGTTCAACAGCTCCTAAAACAATTTCCTGAGATCTTTCAGAAGCCAAGCGGATTACTGAGGGAGAACGATCACGCCATCAACTTAAAGGAGGGTGTCCCTCCCATCAGTGTCAGACCATACATATTCAAAAAGATGAGATAAAAAAGTTAATTTGGGAGATGCTTGAAGTCAAAATTATTAGGCTCAACGTGAGCTTATTTTCTAGTCCAATCACATAAGTGAAAAAGTAAAGGAAGATAACTAAAGATTTTGCGTGGACTATCGAGCTTTGAACAAGAAAACTATATTGGATAAGTTTCCTAACCCTATGATTGAGATGAGCTATATGGGCAGAGTAGTTTTGAAAATTGATCTTAAGTCGAGGTACCACCAGATTAAGATGAATCCAACGGATGTGCACAAGACAACGTTCAAGACACATGAAGGGCATTAAGAGTTCTTGGTAATGTCGGTTAGCCTCACCAACCCTCCGACCACATTTCAGTTTCGCATAATCAGATTTTTCAGCCTTACCTCGTGAAATTCATTTTGGTCTTCTTCGATGACATTTTGATATACAATCGTCCAAACACAGAAGACGTAGGACAACTGAGAATAGTCTTGGAGAAGTTGAAGGAGTATCAGTTGTACACGGACGTTAAGAAATTTTTCTTTGCACAGTTACAGGTGGAGAACCTAGGGCCACATGGAGACTTGAACTGGAGCAGCAGCATATCAGTCCAAAATCGAGGCAATAGTCATTTTGCTGAGGAGTTTGAAAATGTTGAAGAGATTCCTAGGTTTCACTGAATATTATCGAAAAATTTGTAAGGGTTACGACACCATAGCATGGCTACTGACGAATCAACTAAAGAGAGACAATTTCAAGTGAAGGAAAGTGGCAACACAGGCCTTCAAACATTTGAAGAGAGTCATGATCAACGTTCCAGTATTAACGCTCCCAGATTTCAATCGATCATTTGTGGTAGAGGTGGATGTGTCGGGATATGGATTGAAAGCAGTACTCATACAGGACTAGCGATTGATTGTGCTCACAACTAGGGCGAGGCTCAAGTCAGTGTACTTGTGGGAGTTGATGGCTATAATCTTGGCCATTCAGAAGTGACGTCCATACATGTTGCGGCGACAATTTCTACTTCGGACAAACAAGAGGAGCTTAAAGTATCATTTGGAGAAGAGGATGATGACGGAGGAGCGTCAGAAGTGACTATCCATGTTACTGAGATATGATTTCGAGATTTCGTATTGGTCAGGATTGAAGAATAAGGCCGCAGATACACTATCTAATAAGGTGGAGCCCCAGCTGACAACCTTATCAATATTCTTGGTTCTAGTTTTGCAAAGAGAGTGAGCAGGAGGAATGGCTGAAGAAAATACGGGCATAGTTGCTGCAGGATCCAAACAGTCATCTAGGATATGCATTGAGGAGGCACCAACGATTGTACTAGGGCAATTCGTATTGTAGAGAACATCAAAATACATCCCCAAACTAGAAGTTTCGCAACGGTGTCATTGAGGGACACACCGTGGTACACAAGACATACAGTTGTCCATCGACAGAGCTTTATTGGATAGGGATGCGTAGAGGCGTAGAGGAAATGGTGGAAAGGTGCGATACGTGCCAACAACGCACGTATTTGAGCATGGCGCCAAAAGGGTTACTACAACCCTTAGCCTTACCGAAAAAGGTTTGGGAAGAAGTAACGATAGATTTTATAGAGAGGTCAAGGTGAAAAGGGTTTACAATGATTTTGGTGGTAGTGGATCGCTAAATTAAGTATGCACATTTCATCCGTTACAAAATCCATGCACCGTGGTCTCAGTCGCTATAGTGTTCATATGGAATTAGTCCATTTGCACGGCGTGCCGGAATCTACTGTAGACAATGTGTTTCTTAGCCAACCCCGAAAGTTATTCAGGTTACAAAGAACTGTCCTTTAGAGAAGGACAACATATCATCCTCAGACTGAAGGCCATACAGAGGTGGTCAACAGGAGTGCAGAGACATACCTACGTTGTTCTGTATCGAATATACCGAATCTTTTGGCCAAGTGGATTTTGTGGGCTGAATATTTCTATTATACTTCGTATCATACTGCAATGCAAACCATCCCTTTCAAGGTTTTGTATGAGCAGGATCCACCTCACCGGACACATTATAAGCATAGTACTACGCTGATATCCAGTGTCGACCAATACTTGGAGGAGAAGGACAGGATATTAGTGGAGCTCAAGAGACATCTACTGAGAGCTCAACAAATCATGAAGAGAAGAATGAATAGACATAGGGGGGCATACAATTCGAACCTGGGACAAGTTTTATTTGAAACGAAGATCCTACCAACATAAAACAACTGGATAGGTGGAGGAAAAAAATTTCGCCACAATATTTTGGACCTTATGAGGTGACGACACGCATCAGAGTAGTAGCCTACCGTTTGAGATTACCACCATCATCAACACTATATCCAGTCTTCCATGTTTCGAAGCTGGGACGTGATATCGGAGGTCACACATCCTCATCTCCACTACCACCGATGTTGATAAAGGACAAAGATGAGTCTGGAACCATTAGAGGTCAAAGGAGCGCATTGAGGAGTGGCGGGAGCAAGGGAGGTATTGATTAAGGGGACATGTCTGCCAGATTATGAAGCAACGTAAGAGCTTTAAGAAGTGATCCAAAAGCATTTTCCATCATTCCACCTAGAAAACAAGGTGCTTCATTGGGAGGGGAGTATATTTGTTTCTATTTTGTTGCCGGTCCAAGCAAGACTAGTCTAGATCTAGCCGATCGGCACACTCCAACCATCCAGACGCTGACAGGATTAGCAGGAAGATGGATAAACTTGGTGCAGCCGCAAGGAATTCCAACAACCATGTGGGGCCCACTAAGGCTCTAATTACATAAACAAACAGAAGAAATTAAGGGAGTTTTGGGGGGAGTGTTTGAAAGGGGCCTTGGAAAGCAATTAGTTGGGTTAATTGTCTAGGGTTTGTTTTATGATTTATGTTGCTACAATTTTTCTTTTCTCATGGTATTCCTAGGGTTTGAGGAGGGACAATCTACCACTCAAATAGTAGATCAATTTTGTTTTTTTTCGTTGAAATTAGTAAAATCAGCCCTCATGTGAGTTTCCCACCTCTTATGCAATTCATTCGTTGATTATTCGATGTTTTCCATTTCGGATCATATCAGAAGCCTACCCCATTAAATCTGTTGCAAGATCGCGATGAAGTACTATAGGCTGAAATACTATAGGCAATCAAAGTACCCCAAAGCACATTATTCAACAGCTACTTTGCTCCAAATATTTTTGCAAGTCAGATCAAGGAAAAAAATATAATCAATGAACTCTGGCATTTACTTAGCATAATCGGCAATAGCTTTGTAAAAGCCACTAAAAAATAAGAATTTGTAAATAAGAGAGATTACTCAAACTAATACATTCAATTGTATTGAATTCCAGATATAGATATCAGGACAAGGATCGATGCAATAAGGTGTTTTTTCTTTACACACAATGTTATGCTTTATTTAAGTATCCATGCAGCCTATTTGACACCTTTCATAATTTATTTACCGACTTTCATGCAATTCTACATTGTGCAAATGGTCTACGTTATCATTTTAAATCTACCGCCATGGAAATAGAATTAGCCAATGAAGTTGAACATGGATTCAACTAGGACAATGTTCAACAGATAAAATATCTATGGAAACATAAAAAACACAAGGGTATTTCAATGATCGTACTTCATTTAAATAAAGTTCATGCCATGTGCTTCACACTTCGAAGGCTAAAAATGCATCTTGCTCAACTATGAACATAGTTTAAAAATAACTTTCCACTAATTTATCATTTGCAAAAACTCTTCGATGATACTCATGTTACATTATTGCATCTAGCCTAAGCAGAGTCAGATTTAGCTTTCGAGTGCTAGGAAAGGTTTAACAAAGAATTGAACCTAATTAGATGCCCTTTCGGCTTGTCATCTCATAAAGGAATATAAAAAGAAATCTACACTTCTCTACGCAGTTGTTTCAAGTAATGTAACATGTATTTAAACATTCGCCACTTCTGGTTTTCACAGGACATGAAAACAGAATGGACATCCCATATTTACTTCTATATTGATAAAAGTTATCCATTATAGTACCCTCTCGCATCAAAAATTCCAAGGGATATAAACATAGACAACAAATATATGAACGTAAGTTGATAGGAACAAATGTTCTTGAGAATGATTTTCTAGTAAATCCGTAATGTGTGAGGTAAAATGAGTTGAGGAATTATAGCAAGAAATCTTTTAAGGTTTTTTAACCGTTCCCCCTATCAGCTATGAGTCTTATAAGGGAATCAATAGGCAACAGCCACCTCTAGAAACACACATGCACACGGCTAAGGCACTGCCAAACGTTAATCTTCAAATATTTTGTTTAAAAAAAAAGCCTGACAACAAAAAACTTCAGAACCAAATGTTGTCCTGGTGCAAAAACTTACTTTCTACTGTCCCTTCCGAAACAAACAGCTGATGGAATCTCCCTCCCAACTTTCCACTTCCTCTCAAAAGACCTTTTAACCAAACAGCTAAAGTAATACACTTCACCAACATGCCACTTCCCCTCAAAAGCAAATAAAGACGTAAACTTAGATAGACATTGGATACTAGCAAATAAGTTATAACAGCATTCACATTGGTAGCAATTCCCATTCGCCTAAATCTCCAGTTCATCCCCATGAAAAATAAAGCAGCTGCTTAACACGAGAAAATAATGGATAAAAAAGCCAGGCTATAGTTTCTTAAATCTCCTTAAATCAAAATTTGAAATATACTGACAATTAAGCCTTAATGTCATCTTTGAAACCCTTCTGCAAATACTTCAAACATTTATAGCAAACACACAAACCCCACATAAATGTTGCTCATATGTGTTGAGTAAACATCAAAAATAACTATTAAGCATAAAGATAAAGAGAAAGAACAATGAAAGTATTACCGCGGGACCAGAAATTACTATAATGCGATTCTCTGTCTCAGCAGCAGTCTCCAGGACTTTAATCTCACAGCCAGTTTCATGCTTGAGGTTCTTCACAATATTACCTCCCCTTCCAATTACACTTCCAATCATGTCATTGGAACACAACAATCGAAGGACAAGAACCTCTGGAGCAACAGGCATCTGTCTTGGTACAGGACCTTCGTGAAACTTATGAAAAGACGAAATGTTGGGAGCATCAAATGGTGGCCTAATAGGAAAAGGTGGCCCTTGAACGGGGATGTGATAATTTGTTGTGTTAAAAGACTCCCGACGAGGACCAGGAAGATTGCCTGCTGCGAAATCACGATCACGAGGTGGATTCACCATAAGCTGCTGGGCATCTGATTGGAGAGCTTTCCTTATAGACTCTACACTTCCAGCGATCTGTACTCCAATGTAACGTACAGAAATCACCATTCGAGTTTTATCATTCAATATATTCCATGTTGAACAATGAAGATGAACACAGAATAGTAAAAAATCTGGGTGAATCATCAAAAGACAATATAATAGCAACAAAAAAGCCAGCACTAATAGCCATGTTCAAATAAGTTCCAAAACTACTTTTGCACTTACAAAAAAAAGGGCATTTAAATACATAGCACATAATTCCGATTGTATTTTCATCTCACTCCTAAATAATTTTGCTTAGTGGTCACTGCTATCGGGTCTTCCATCATTGCAGTCAGGTCATTGTCACTTCCCCAATATTTTCTCCCATTCTAATAATATTACTTTTTTATTATTCAAGAGCATACAAATTCTTATAATATACATCTAAATAGTAAAATCACTTCACTGGGCTAGGCCTCGTGACTTTATTTTTTCCTGGTTTTCCACAAAAAATCTTACTGCCACTCACATCAGCTCATATTTTATTTGTGTATATGTTGAATTTTATGTTAATATAACTTTACCGCCTCGGATTCTCCGACACAATAATTTGACATCGTCTATGGGAAATCATTTTCACCCTTGCACAATCTGTGAAATCACTAAATGACTAACAAATATAACATTAGAAGTAATAGAAAAACCCGCTCCAATGCTCACCATTCTAAGAGACAATCTTAGATCCTGGGACTTCAAGCCTCTACTTTTTCCCTCCCATATAAGCAATATCTTACTAGCGAAGATGCTTCAAGTCTATTTTTGAGGGATTGGGTGTGTAGGATGGGGGAGTACAAGAATGAGATTCTTTAGCTCTTGCTTGAGGTTTGATAACTGATACTAGCATAATCAGGTGGGGTACATGCCCTGGGATCAATCATCAATGGAAAAGTCCTCACTTGAGAATGTCTGTAAGGGACCCCCTCCACATAATGATGGAATTCATCCTTGTTTTGAGCCAAGATGACATCCTCTTTTATATTGCTAGTTCCCTCCATCAATCTCATACAACTTGACCATACCTGCAAGCCATCGATGCCCAAAAATAACTTGGCACATTCCTGTCTTCCAAGATTATGTGTTCGTTTTGAGCTAGGAGCAATCTTTACTACAACCTCAAAAAATCGTTGGTATCAATAATTTGGGCACAATTGTTTAGGGTAACCTTTTTTTACCTTCTATTGGTTATCCAGTTTGTGAGAACTAATTACAAGCTGAGGGGGCAGCATACGCTACATCATCAGGTCCTTCACATCAATATCCTAGGCAAAGTTAAGGTTGTGTACTTCTCTTGCCTTCTATTTAGACATCAAGTTTATGGAAACTAATTCAAGTGTGGGGGCAACCTTCACTACAATCTTGAAATGTTATTCATGTCAACACCTTATGCATGATTACAGTTAAACAAGTTCTCTACGTCCAAAACAATATTATTAATAATTATCTCTTTCAAATCTTCTCAGAAATATAAAAAACTCTACCAAAAAATTTCAAGCCCTGTAATGGTCTAAATATAAACAAACTTTACCATTTCCAATCAGCTTATAATCAATCTCAAGGAGATTTGATTACACCTATTTCATGCGGGTTAACAGTGTCGAGTAATAATCTGAAAAAAAAAATCAGATAGGTCAAACAACATTTATGGATTCAATTGACCTCTTCCATGCAAACTAATGTTGTAGAGTAACAATAACAGTCCAGCAACCAACCTCGAATAGTTCAAACATCATTGGTGGAATTTCTTAGATATATTTCCCACAAGTTAACTCCATCGAGTACCACTCTGATAAACAGTCTCAAATGACTCAAACAACATAAAACCTCTTCTATATAGGCTAACGGAATCGAGAAATACTCTGACAAATAACCTCAGATAGATCAAACATGATAGGTGAATTTCATTCGAGCTCTTCCATACAAGCTAGTTATGAAGTAATACTCAAAAGACTGCCTCAGATAGGCCAAACATTCATGTTGAATTATTTTCAATCTCTTTATCACTTGACAACTACAATATTTCTTGTTTACTTATTCATGGTTGAGACATTAATTTATCGCTATTATGCGATCATCTGTCTACAATCTACATAACATTTAGTCTTTAGCTATAATCATTTCGCAATAATTGATCGTCTTCCAGATAAATAATGATTTTATCTATTTATGAGGGTAAGGTTCTTAAAATCAATAATCACATTGGCACTGGGGAACCACCACTATTGCCATCGTCGAACTATCGTTGAAGTCGCACCGCCATTGCCTAATTGACACCACCGCTATTGCCAAATCATCGTCGTTCAGTCATACTAGCCATCATCAAATCACCATCATTGTTGAAACCCCTGAACCCCCACCATAATCACCTAACCGATGGCACTGATGACGTAAGTACCAACTTTATTTTATCACTATCTCTGGCTACTGCTACTAGATCATCATCACCTGATTGATGTGGTTAGATCACAACCATTGTTGTTGAACTATCATTGCCCTATCGATGAAACAATCATCGTTATCGTTGCCTAAACATTGCTATCACCGTCAAACCACAATCGTCGAATTGCCTTATGATGCATTACCATCATCAGGCTGACACCATACTAGACCACTATTGATGGGTTGTTGTTGTGCTGGAGTAATATTGTTGGGTCGCCATAGTGCCACACCATTACATCGAGCCACTGCAACTGCCAGAACACCATCACCTGGCCATTATAGCTCTCGGATCACCATCATCACTTGCCCAAATGACCACAAATATTATCGTCATCAAAACCACTACTGCTCAACCACCATTGTTGTAGCCTCATAGGACTACGGGCCTTAATCGTCTCCAAATCTGATCTGTCATATAGGATCAGCCAACACAACTTTCAAGGGAATTAAATGCTTCATTGTAGGACTACAGACTTTGATGGCCTCCAAACCTAGTATGTTCGTTGAGGGGAGTCAAGACCACCATCAAGGGAAGATACTTGCATGATCGTATAACCACAAGCTATGATCCCCTCCAAACTCGGCATGTATAATGAGGACATTCAACACCTCTGTCAAGAGAAGATAGACGTAGGACCGTGAACCTTGACCAACTCCAAACTTGGTATATCTTATAAGAGTGGTCAACACCTCTTTTTAAAGGAAGACATATGCCTCATCAAAAGACCACAGGCCTTAGTCGCCTTCAAATCTAGTCTATCTGATGAGGCCAGTCAACACTCCTTTAATGGGATGATGTGTGTATTGTCGTGGAATCATTAGTCTTGATTGCCTCCAAACCCAATATCTTTAATGAGGGCAGTCAACACCACTTTCAAGGGAAGGCAGATGCCTCATCATAGGACTACAAGCCTTGATCGTATCTAAACCTAACCTGCCCAATGAGGCCAGTGAGTTAGGACATATGCCTAGTCGTAGGACCACGAGCTTTTATTTTCTCCAAAACAGGTATGTTCAATGAGGAAAGTCAACACCTCTTTCAAGGGTCTTGATTGCCTCCAAACCCAGTATGTTTTATGAGAGCAGTCAGCACCTCTTTCAAAGGAAGACATGTGCCTCATTGTAGAATCACATATCTTGATTGCCTCCAACCCTGTCTTGCCGATGAGGGCAGTGAACACCTCTTTCAAGAGATGATAAATGTCTCGTCATAGGATTATGGGCCTTGATCACCTCCAAACTAAGTTGTTCGATGAGGGCAATCAACACTTCTTTTAAGAGAAGACGTGTGCCTCATCATATGACCACGAGCCTTGAAGGCCTAAAAACCCGATCTGTACGATGAAGGCAGACAAATCCTCTTTCAAGAGAAGATAGGTGTCTCAACATAGGACCGCGAGCTTTAACCACCTCCAAGTTCAGTGTGTCCAACAAATATGATATCTTTTAATTTTCAAGAAAAGACCAAAATTTCATCACAAAAAATATGAATACAACTCATTATTGTGTTGCACCCTTGACCTCAGTTGGATATTTATAGATCCAAGCAAGAGAAAACAAGAGAAGAAAGTAAAAAATCTAATTTCTTGAAGAAATTTGAATTATTAAATTCATATATAATTTTCCTTTTAAAAATAGTACCAAAAAATCTATAATAATAAGCAAAAAAAATCAGAATTTCTGCACCGCAGGCGCGCACGCACTCATTATCTACGCACACGCAGTCCACCTTGGCGCGCACATGCAAGAGCACATGTAATTTGCTTGTACATGAGCACGTGAGTTATCAACGCGTTTGCGCGCACGCCAACATTTTTGCTAGCAGTTAGAGATGCAAACGAGTTGAACTTGAACAAACTCAGGCTAAGCTAATATTCAACTGGTTTGAAATTAATTCTATTCAAAATTGACTTATGTTCTAAATTGCTCGTGAACAATGCATTCGTGTTCGACTCGATTTATATATTCTTATTCGTGTTCGAATCGAAATCAGCTCATTTAAATAAATTAGAAAAATAGATATAGGGTGTTGGATTCAAACCCGTACCATTTCTATGGAATAAAATGCATAAAACAATATGACCAGACGATCTATGACAATTTATATATAGATATAAATATACATAATATATTATTATATAAATAATATATACAATTTTCTTTTTTCGAGCTAAAACGAGTCGAGCACGTTTGAACAAAAGGGTTTTTCGTGTTTGACTCATTTATAATTTGAGACTAAAAAATTTGTTTGTATTCAGATCACTTATTTCGAACATGAGTTACTTAACGAGCCGAATAAGAGTTGTTCATGAACAACGAGCTTTTTGATACCACTGCTAGCTACTATAGCTTATCTATCTTCAGCATCACTTAGCCATCGGGGTCATTTTTCGACAATTCACACAAAAATTAATACTTTCAAATAAATATTGAAAAAATTTAATCGACTCATGACTCTGAGATGGGTTCTAAGGAACGGTTGCACCTCAATAATGTTTTCTAGATTGTTATTTTAAACCTCATAATTATGGAGAATTTGAGATAAATTTCAACGTCTCCGATATTGACACCTAAAGGACAACTAATATGCTCCCAAAATATCATATTGAATTGAACGAATCTCAATGCATATTTGGATCAAAAGCTTCTTTAATTTGGAAATGCCTAAACTCTAAATTTTGATCAAATGAAATGTCGCATTAAGACAAATCAAATGACATCAACAAATGATTTGATTTGAACCCAAGTGAGTTAGGTTCATGCAATTAAAACATAAAAGAAGCTTTTTAACATACTTTAAGAGACCAAATAATCTCCAAATCTAGCAAATAAAAAGTCAAATCAAACATCTTGATAAGAAGAATCTAACAAACCGACGATTCCTCAATTTTGACATCATTAAGACACTTAAATATTCATGGAATATCATACGATAAATGTAATCACTCATGATCATCCGATAGAGTGGTTCATATTCATGTATAATTTATGAACTGTCACTCCTAAAATCTATAAATAGACCTTCACACTCTTCATGAGGGGGGACATGAGTTGATGAGAAGATTGAAGAGAGCTCTATGCTCTTAAGGACTTCATCGTTCCACCACTGCTCGACCACAACCATCGAAGGAACACAGCTGCCCAGACCCAACTTCATCGTTGCTACACCACCATCAAACCACCGCCACTCAGTTGCCGCCACTATTACTAGATTGACGTCGTCATTGCACCGCATCCACCCAATTCCTGCCGACTTGGGACCACCATATAAAAGTCGACGCTGAGCCACCATCGCTGTGTTAAATTGTTGATGACAGAACACCACCTACTACCCTTGATTCACTATTTTAAGGCCACCGCCACAGTCATAAGGACGACATCATCGAACCACTGACTTTGTATCACTGCTATCATGTGCCCTACCGATGCCTGGCCACTGGAGCCATGTTGGACCCGCCAACAGCCAGCCCATCTCCGCCGTCATTAGGCCACTTTTGCCATTGTCAAGCTGCCATCACCAAACCACAGACGTAGGGACATCATCTCTATGTCAAACCATCGTCGTTGGGCTGCCATTGCCGCTAAACCACCTACACTCAACATACGCCAAGCCAACATCGGCCTTCTAATGTTGTTAGGCTATCAACGTCAGACAATAATCCCCGTGCCAAACCACTGTCACCCTATCGATGTTGAGCCATTGTTGCCACTATCAAACCATTATTTCATGGCCACACTCTTCGTCTTCATCAAGTCACCATTACTGGAACACTCAATCACCGTCAGATCATTATCTCTTAATCGCTGCTATTTCAAATCACTGATACCTAATTACCGTCATTGTTGTGTCCACTATCATTGTCACAAGATCACCATCTCTCGATCATTGCCGCCACAATAGCGAACAACCTTCTTAACGTCGTCGCCTCGACGGATTACCATCGCCTGACCTACGACAACTTTTGTAACAGAACCACAATCGCTACTTAGATGCCACAGTTGTCGCTATTGCCGCCAAAACATTCTCATCTTCTCCAGGCAACAATATATAAGTACCCACTATCATCAAATCACAGTCACCTATCAACCATTGGAGCACAGTCATGTGATTGTGCCATCACTATTGCTTAACCACTATCACTGTTGCTTTATCGCTATCACAATAGCTATCAAAACACCGGTGCCCGGCCGACGCCATTGCCACCGTTGGACCTCCATGGTTAAATCATTATTGTCAGATCACCGTCACTTAGCTATCACTACTAATGTTGTTGGATCACTGTTGCTTAACTACTATCATCGTCGATGCTAATAAATCAAGATCGCCATCACAGAGTTTCTATTGTCGGTCATCTATCATCGCAGTCAGGTTATGTCACTTCTCCAATTTTTCACATTCTTGTAATATTATTTTATTTTGTTCAAAAGGAGATAAATTTTGTAACATATTTCTGAATAGTAGAATCATTTTAACTGAGTTAGGTCTTGATTTTTTAACTTTTCGGGTACTCCGCGTAAAAGCCCCCGGAGCACTATCTATCTTCTTTTAAGTGTGCGTGTGCTGAATTTTCATATAATACTAAGACCTTAATATAACCCTGCCACCTTGAATTCTTCATCATAGAACAACTTGCAATAGAATAGCTTTTAAGTATTTCGAATTACTTGATAACAAACGTGACAATGATGATTGTGTTTGTTAGGTTATGTTAGCTTTGGGTACTTCAAGAATAGCTTAAATTGTAAATTCATAAAAACTAATATGCAAAATAAAATCTAAGATCTGTTGATTTATTTGTGTTTAAATTATTTATTATTTTATTATTATTTAATACTAATGATGAATAACTTAAAATATCAAAACATATGATACGTGGTTTTACATACAGTTAACATATTTCATATTTGTTGCATATTGCCATTGGAAGTACGATTTAGGAGTAAATTTTGCTGCCAATTTAAAATTATAACAGTTTTAAAGAAAATTTAAAGGATTAGTACATATGATGGGCAAATCAGGCATACAATTCGAAGAAAAACCTCTTTGTCATGTAAAGTAGATTCATTAACTAGTTCAAACTCAGCTTGATAAATAACTTGCGAATGAAAGTGATGAGCTAACAAATCAATTTTAAATCTCAGGCACGCCCTTATTTCAAATAGATATGTAAAAATGTAAAAAGAGGAAAATATTTCATCCAAAAATTTCAATCTAACTAATTTTTTAAATAAAACAGTGAGCATTATTTCAAAATGAAACATCCTCAGACTCAATTCATAAAAATATTTGAAATTTACTTATCTAACACTTCAGTATCACAATAACATCAAAAACGTATATATATAAGGTATATTTACTTCTAAAAAAAATTTAGAATTAGTGATGTTTTTTTTTTTTTAGAAAAAAAAAATAGCAATCAAGAACTGATTAATGCCATCTAACTTTAACCTTATTGAACCAAGGTGAGCCATGAAGTGGACGAGCAAAAGCAGATATATCCTCCTGTGGATGACCAGCATATAATCTTGGAGGTGGTGAAGGTTCTCTCCCCATGTATGAACCAAACGAAGAAATCTGATCAATAAAAGCGGTTTTATCATGAAAAAGAAGTCCTCTGAGCCTCGTAGTTATTTTCAAAATTGCGTCCCGAACAGTTCCATATTCACCGCTTACCTATAAATGACACAAAGTTTCAATTTACAACTGATAACAATAAAAAAAGAACTGCACACTAGGAATGCTGCATAAAGCATGCATCGAGAAAAACAAATGATGATGCGCTACGCAAACTACAGTGAATGCATGTTAAAATAAGGCAATGGAACGGATCATACTTGAACAATGTCTTCATTTTCTGACACGCCCTTTGGGACCAGATCATTACTCAAAATACGAATATGGGCTCCAGAAAGCTTCCTCATTTCTTCTATTATGGAACCACCTAATCCAAGAAGACAACCTGTTTGATTCGGAGCGACAAGAAGACGAGCCATGGCAGTATTATCTTTATGCTTAAAAGCTTCTATAAAGATTCTATGCAGGACACGAAGAAGTGCCTCCTGTGATGGGGATATTCTATCCCCTGGGAGCTACATAATGAAAAACCAACATAATAAATTGAACAGATATCCATAAAGAAGTTAGATTTATTGTTCATCTTACGAAGCCAATCACAAAATCTGAAGTTAATTGTTCTGAATATGTGCAAACCTAACTGAATTACCATCAAACGAATTGAAAGAAACGATATACTGCTGAACCTTACATTTTTTAAGACACTTATAGGAGCTTGTACTTTAATCTATTAAATACATTCTAGCATTTAAGCGTAACATGATCACGAGCTACCAATTATGAGAATCAGCTTAATAATCCCTTCGTCTAAGGATATTTTCATTGACTGACATTTGTTAACTCTAGTTTAAGCATTACCTTCTAAAACTCCTAACCCAAGCTGCTGGGCTAACCCCTTTACATTCCCATGTCATTCACATTAACCATATTTACATGTAATAGTTGCAACATATGCTTTCAGTTGTGCTAGCACATATCACCAAAGTTTAATAATAAACCTTGTATCCTATCAGGCCACACTTAAGTATCTCAAATACACAGACTTTGCACTCGATCTTTCCTAGTTTTATAACGCGCCCACTTCACATTTTCACATTATCCACATAACTAAGGGGTTGGGATCCCTTTTAATTTATTTTATTTTGTGTTTTTTTTATGTTGTGACTTAAAATAAAACATGTTTAGTATGATATAGCATGTTTGGTTATTTTTAAAACCATTCAAAACAATTTTTAGATGTTTTAAATGTTTTTTAAAATAAGCTAATTTGTTTTTCGAAATAAAAAATAAAAACATGCAAAAGATGCATTAGAAATAAATTTTTAAAGGTAAATAAAAAAAAGATAAAAGCAAAAAGAAAAAAACAAAAGTGATCCCAAACAAACCCTGAGTTTTTGTTGATTTTCTCTTTTTCTACTTACTCTAATCCACAAGACATCCAAGATTATTAAAACATTATATTATTTACAGCTAAGTCCCATCATATTATTTAACACAAAATATATTATATTATATATCTTTAGTAAAATGAGTCAAAGGTACCTCGGCCTATCCATAAGACAATTTGATCATCCACAAATATTACAAAATCAAAATCTAAGTCAAAATAATACATGTGCCTTTAGGCATTTTTTTTAATCAATTCTACTTCTCTTACCTTATAAATGGTGCCTCACTACTCAAAATTTTCTTCAAAAAAACAAAATATTGCTTATCAAGCCATGTGATCACAAAAAACATACAAAAAAGGTTTGATACTACATTATGTTCACAGAAAAAAAAAAAATGAATAAAAAAACTAAGGGAACATGAAATCCACAACGTACAGAAAAGAGAACTAGCTCAAAAAAGAAGTAATTCTAAATATTCTGTGATAAGGAAGGCTGTTCAATGAGTTCATATGTGGTAGCTATATGTTAACATCAAGCTCAGAGACAACTGAACCCAATAAGCATAGTGCAAGGTTGCAAAGTGTTGAGTAAACAAGTCAAAAAGCAGTAAGAAACTAATCTTATGTGATGGGATGGCTTGACAAGGACAAACTATGCTATATTAAGAGTTGAAAACAGTTTATTCAAAAAACAAAGGGGTTTCAAATGACTGGCAAATAGGACGAATGGCGACAAGGGACTTTGGATTGGACAGTGAGCGGATAAAAGTAGAGGATGAGAGGGCGGTTGATCTGCAGAAAAGAAAGTTTATCTATAAAAAAGGAACTCGGTTATTTCACACAGCTCTAAGACTATGGAAAGAGCTAAGGCACACCGGATCCATGAAAGGCCACCTTTAAAGCCTACTTTTCCAACTCAAGGAAATTGGACAGCATCCATCAAATTTGAGGGTTATATATAGGAATAGTAAAACCAGAACTATTTATTGCTAGCCCTGACAAATGAACCATGAAAGAGAGACAATTGAACAAAACTTAAAAAATACCTAAAATTATCATAAGAATTTAACATCTAGACTAATCTGATAAGTGATGGGATATCAAGGATAACAAGGAACAGCTTGAAGGGACCTTCAAGATAATATACGAGTTCATTGTTCCAAGTTCCAGTCCAGGATGCTGTTACGCCTGTTTCTGTTTTGCCCCGATACAGGCAGGACCGGGTTTGGACCAGCCAACTGGTTTGCTCCTACCATCTAGACGCTGACAGGTTCAGGAGAAGAAGGCAGAAGACCCAGGTGCAGCCGTAAGCGATTCCAGCTCCCAAATGGGGCCCACTAAGGTTCTAATCACGTACACAAGGATGAACTTAAGGGAATTTTGGAGGAAAAGTTCGAAAGGGTTCTTGGAAAATATTTAGGCAGGCTAATTATCTAGGTTTTGTTTTATCTTTTATGCTACTACAGTTTTTCTTTACTCTTGGTGTTCCTAGAAGAGTCTAGGGTTAGCTCAACATGGTATCTTGTTTGTTGCTGTTGAACTTAGTTAAATCTGCCCTCATTTGAGTTTAACCACCTCTATTACAATTTATTCGTTATTTGTCCGCTGTTTTTTGTTTCAGATCGTATCAAATTGGTATCAGAGCAAAATCTCGGAGGAATGTCAGCAATGAAAGTTGATGTGTTGGAAGGGGAAGTAAGACAAATCAGATCGGGAAAGGTTTGCCATCATAGATGATAGGTATTCTTACATAGTGAACCGAATGGAAGACATATTTAAGAGCATAGGGGTATGTGAGAGATGATGATGAGGCCATGGAGTTGCAATTCAAGTCCCCACCAATCCCTTAAATTGTAAACCTTGACAAAGGGTTGATTAGCCAAACATTGTACAAATCAAAAGGGAAGGAGATCAAACGAGAGGACAACGAGGATGACAACATCTACTACTAAGAGCTTCCCCCCAAGAGAAGGGGGTTGGAGACTCTCAATGGAGAGTGTTGGGTCGAAAACTGGAGGGGCAGTGCAATGGGCACGGATGTGCATGAAGAAGGAAGAGAATCGAGAGTGGGGTATGGTTATGATTGAAAGAGGGAGTTTCAACCAAGACATACTAGGGGAAACGTCAAAGGGAAAGAAAGTTGGAGTGGCGATGTGAGGGTAAGGAAATTGAAGAAACCGGTCTTCTAAGAGAAAGATGCACATGGATGGGTGTATCGAGTGGAGAAATACTTTACAGCAAATGTGTTAACAGACGAAGAGAAACATGTGGCGGCGGGGTTATGTTTGGAGGGAAAGACCCTAGCATGGTTTTAGTGGATGGAGGCGAGGTTCCCAATACATCGTGGGAGAAGTTTAAGGATCACTTGTTGGAAAATTTCTGAGACATTCGGGAAGGAGACCTACACAAGAAATTTTATGGTTTGGCTCAGGAGGGAACGATCACGAAGTATAGAGAGATTCGAGCTCTTGTTGGGATGGTTGAGGGGTATTTCTACAACAGTACAGGAGGGCAACTTCTTGAAAGGCCTAAAGCCCGACATCCGAGCGGCCCTCCAATCATTGAGACTGTGTGGATTGAAGAAAATGATGGAGCTCGCCTAGATGATGGAAGTCAAGAAACAAGTGAAGAAAACCAGGAAAAAGAGGCACCACGGGAGGAGTCTACAAGTGTGCCTCAACGACCATGGCACCGATGACTTGGATAGTGTCATTTCAAAAAGAGACGCCAAATCATTTCAGACAAAGCATGTGGAGCACTTGGAACAATATTGGAGAAGTTTTTGACGAAGCACCATTTATATGCCAACTTGAAGAAACGTTTCTTTGCATTGTTGCAAGTGGAGCACCTGGACGCGTGGTGACTAGGATAGGAGTAGCAACGAACCAGTCCAAGATCAAGGTGATGGTGGACTGGCCTTTGCTGAGGACTTTGAAGGAGTTGAGGGGAATCCTATGTCTCGATGGATGCTATCGAAAATTCATAAGGGGTGCGACATGATGGCGTGGCTATTGACAGAGCAGCTGAAGAAAAACTATTACAAGTGGAGAGAAGCAGCAACTCAGACCTTCAAATATATGAAGAAAATCATGACGGTCTAGTATAGCACTCCCAGATTTCTGTCGATCAATTGTGGTAGAGGCGGATGCGTCGGTGTATGGATTGGGAGCAGTACTCATGCAGGACCACCAGCTGATTGTCTACTTCAACTAGGTGCTCGCAACTAAAGCGTGCTCGAGACAGTGTACGAGCGAGAGTTGATGTCTATTGTCTTGGCCCATCAGAAGTGATGTCGTAGCTGTTGGGGCAACACTTTCTAGTCAAGACAGATAGAGAGAGCTTAAAGTGTCTTTTGAAGCAGAGGATGGTGACGGAAGAATATCAGAGGTGGATATCCAAGTTATTGTGATATGATTTTTAGATTTAGTATCGGTTAGGATAGGAGAATAAGGTAGCAGAAGCAATATCAAATTGGTTGGAAGAAGCCCTAGTTGTCAGCCTTATCAATATCCTTGGGGCAAGATTGGAAAGCTAAAAAGGGAGTGAGCAGGAGAAAGGGCCGAGAAAATATGTGCAAAGTTGCTACAAGACCAAACAGTCATCCAGGATATGCATTTAAAAGGGCAGCAACTACTATACTAGGGGCGTTTCGTGTTGTCGAGAACTTTGAAATACATCCCTAAACTATTACAGAAGTTTTACGACAGTGCCATTCAGGGGCACTCTAGAGTACAAAAGACATTCCGTTATCTATCGATGGAGCTTTATTGGATAGGGATGCGCAGAGACGTAGAGAAAACGATGGCAATGTGCGATGTGTGCCAATGACACAAGTATTTGAGCATGATGCCAAAAGGGTTACCAAAACTATTAGCCTTACCGAAGAAAGTTTGGGAAAAAGAGATGATTGACTTTATAGAGAAGTTGTCAGGATCAGGAGGGTTTAAGATGATCTTGGTCGTAGTGGTCGCTAATACAAGTATGCACATTTCATACATTACGACAGCCCTACACAATGGTCTCAGCCGCTGTGATATTCATACTGAAGTAGTCTGTTTGCAAGATGTGCGGGAATCTATTGTATCAAACAGGGATAAAGCACTCCTAAGCCAATCCCAAAAGTTTTTCAAGTTATAAGGAACGGTCCTTAAGAGAAGCACAACATATCATCCTCGAACCGACGACCATACAGAGGGGATCGACAAAAGTGAGGAGACAGGCCTGCATTATTTTGTATCGGCAACGACGAACCTTTAGGCAAAGTGGATTGCATAGGCTGAATATTGGTATAACACTTTGTATCATACTACAACGCAAACCACCCCTTTCAAGATTTTGTATGAGCGGGATCCATACATTATGGGCATAGTACTACATCGATATCCAATGTCAACAAGTACCGGGAGAGGAGGGGCAGGATATTGGCAGAGCTCAAGGGGCATCTAGAGGCATCTACTGTTTTTGGTTTCATATCTTACAGAAGCCTACCCCCATTAAATTTGTAGCAAGATCGAGATGAAATACTATGAGCAAGCAAAAATGCCCCAAAGCACATTACTCAATAGCTATTAAGCTCCAAATATTTAGAGCTAGATTGCATAAATATCGCCATTCTGATCAAGAAAAAACATAGTGAACATTTGCTTACCATAACGGGCGATAGCTTTGTAAAAGCCACTAAAAAATAAGAATTTGTAAATAGGAGAGATTAATCAAATTCCTACATTCAATTGTTTTAAATTCCAAATATCCAAATCAGAACAAAGATGGATGCAATAAGGTGTTCTTCTTTACACAAAATGTTATGCTTTAGTCAAGTATCCATGCAGCCTATCTGACACTTTCATAATTTATTTCATGATTTTCATCTCAAATCTACCCACCCCTTTTTACTATTATAACGCAACTGGATCACTATCCCTTCTCTATAAAATCATATAGCACTGTTCATGTGCTGTGGAAATAGAACTAGCCAATGAAGTTAAATGTAAATTCAACTAGAACAATGGTCAACAGATAAAATATCTATGAGAACATAAAAAACAGAAGGATATTTCAATGATCGTACTTCATTTAATTAAAGCTCATGCCATGTGCTTCACACTTCAAAGTCTAAAAACGCATCTTGCTTTAAAAATAACTTTCCACTAATTTCTCATTTGCCAAAACACTTGGATGATACTCATGTTACATTATTGTAGCTAGCCCAAGCAGAGTCAGGTTTAAGCTTTCTAGTGCTAGGAAAGGTTTAATGAGCAAAGAATTGAAGCTAATTAAATGACTGTTCGGCTTGCATCTCATAAATGAATATAAAAAGGTATCCACACTTCTCTACGCAGTTGTTTCAAGTCGTGTAATATGTCTTTAAACATTCAATACTTTTGCTTTTCACAGGACAAGAAACTTTTGCATGTGTATTGACAGAATATTTAGTTAAAATAGCCAAAAATAAATGCAACTAATATTAAGAATCAAACCGAAACATGTATCCATGAAATGTTAGCATCTTTAGTCTTATCCTACATGGTGTATCATAAAACAGAGTGAACATCCCATATTCATTTCTCCTTTAACAAAAATCTTCCATTAAACAAATGTTATCCTCTCGAATTCAAACTTCCATGGGATAAAACTTCACATAGACAGCTCGTATAAGAACATAAGTTGATAAGAGCAAATATTCTTGAGAAAGATATTCTAGTAACTCCGTAATGTGTAAGAGGCAAAATGAGTTAAGGAGTTATAAGAAGAAATCTTTTTAAGGCTTTCTTACAGTTCCCCCTCTCACCTATGAGTCTTAAAGGGAATCAATGGGCAAGGACCTACACACATGCACACGGCTAAGGCACTGCCAAACAAAAAATCAATCTTCAAAATATTTAGTTAGAAAAAACCTAACAACGAAGAACTTCAGAACCAAAATGTGTCCAGGTGCAAAAACTCACCTTCCACTGCCCTTTCCAAAACAAACAGCCGACGGAATCTCCTTCCCAACTTCCCAATTCCTCTCAAAAGCCCTTTCAACCAAACAGCTAAAGCAATACACTTCAACAACATGCCACTTCCCCTCAAAAGCAAACAAAGGCATAAAATTAAATAGGCATAGGATACTAGCAAATAAGTTATAACAGAGCTCATGTTGGTAGCAACTCCAATTTGCCTAAATCTCCAGTTCATCCCCCATGAAAAATAAAACGGCTGCTTAACACAGGAAAATATGATTAAAAAAAGCAGGCTATAGTTTCTTAAATCTCCTCAAATCAACTCTTGAAAAATAATGACCATTTTAATTAAGCCTTAATGCCATTTTTGAAAACGTTCTGCAAATACTTCACCAAAAATTTAACAAACACAGAAACCCCTAATGTCACTCATCTGTGTTGAGTAAACTTCAAAAATAAACTATAAAGCATAAAAAAAAAGAGAAAGAACAATTAAAGTATTACCGCGGGACCATAAATGACTATAATATGATACTTTGTCTCAGCAGAAGTCTCCAGGACTTTAATCTCACAGCCAGTTTCATGCTGCAGGTGCTGCAAAATATTACCTCCATTTCCAATCACACATCCAACCGTATCATTGGAACACAACAATCGAAAGACAAGAACCTTTGGAGCAACAGGCATCTGTCCTAGTACAGGACCTTCGTGAAACTTAGGAAAATTCGAAATGCCGGGAGCATCAAATGGTGTCCTATTAAGAAGAGGTGGGCCTTGAATGGGCAGATAATTTTTTGTGTTAAAAGCCTCCAGGCGAGGATTAGGAGCATATGGATGTGATGATGACCTGAGAGGATTGTCTGGAGGCAAATCACAATCAAGAGGTGGATTCTCCATAAGCTTCAGGGAAACTGATTGGAGACCTCTCCTTCTAGACTCCACACTTCCAGCAATCTATACTCCATCGTGATGTACAGAAATCACCATCCATTAGAAATTTCACATTCAAAATATTCAATGTTGAACACTGAAGCTGAATATAAAATAGTAAAAAAGCTGGGTGAATCTTCCAAAAAATATAATAGCAACAAAGAAACCAACGCTAAAAGCCAGGTTCAAATAAATTCCAAATTGTACTTAAAGGAAAAATGGCGTTTAAGTATATAGCACAAAATTCTTATGTAGTACATATCTCACACCTAAACTTTCATATTTACCACATAACACTCGAATGTTTAACATCACATAAAAAGTAGCACTATTACCACTTTTTGAATACACCTTTTCATGAATAGATTTAAAGCACCAAAGAACTATATATGTAAATATGAAAATTTAGGTGTGCGATGTAAATATATAAGAAGTGAGCGCTGGGTATGTAAAATTTCTAAAATAAAAAATCCTTCCCCAAATAATAATTAAGAGAAACTACTATCTAAGAATGCCCAGGTAACAAAGGTAGCATATTCAAGCATGCATTAGGATTGAACAATCAAATCATTACCTGCACAATTTCATCGAGTGGTGATGCACACAAAGGAAGCTCTCTCCTAGGAAGTATACGGATTTGGGCTCCACTGTCAGTCGACATCTGCTTGATCACACTTCCACCCATTCCCAAAAGACAACCAACTTGGTTGGCGAAAACCAGCAATCTTATAGTATGAGATTTCCTATTAGTCTTATGTGCATCATCATTCTCCTGCTCACCTTCAATTATTCTCTCAAAGATGAGCAGCAAAGCCTTTTGAACTGAAGATGTTGCCTTCGCTGACTTTGAACCTTCAGTAGTGGAAGAATCCTCCTTTTCCTTGCCATCCTCTGCACTAGCGTTACCATCCTCACCGCCATCAGCATTACTATCACTATCATCGAGCTTGTTTTGGACATTTCTAAACTTGGAATATTTTGCAGGACCACTTATAGCTACAACTCTCTCATCACAGCCAAAAACAGTTTCTTCAAGTTTTATTCTTGCACCAGTCTCGCGGCGTATTTTTGCTACAATGCCACCTCCTTTACCAATCACACTTCCAGTCTTTGAACAAGGGCAGAGCACACGGAAGACTACAGACACTGGTGGCACTTTGAATTGACTTGGCTGGGAAACAGATGGAGAAGTCTTCTGCCACTTTCCTATTCCATCTGGCTCATTAGGATGGCGTTCAAAAGGTCTCTTGGAAGATGTAAATGGCAAATCCATGCTTGAGTTATGTTATGGAAAGTTGGCCTATTACCTACGGTGAAAACAGAGATTTTAAGCAAGAATTAGCCATCAATATTACCCACCAAAAAAACATATGGGCAACAAGACTGTAAATTTAGTACTTCTCAAAATAATTTTGACGTATTATCAAAATTAACCCAATACTAAATCATCTTTGTGAAGCCACATGGAACGAATTTTAATTTTGCTTAACAAATACAGGCTAACCGAGCTGGGTTTTACGTGAAATCCAGTTGGGCTTTAGTAACATAAACAAAGATATATCACTGCAAATAAAAAAAATGTATACGCTGCATTCAACACAAATTTTAGTTAAATTAATGGAAGGAGATCCAGTAGATTAGTTGGAATCAAAAGCAAATTTTTAAAAACAAAATACAGCAACAGTTTTTTCCATATACCAAAATCAGTGAAGATTCTTGAAGGAGATAATTAAGTTGGACTAAAATATTAAAATAGGTGGATATTGGCTCTATTTGCAAAATCAAAAAATTACAACTTACCTTGTTTTTTTTTTTTTCATTTTCTTTCTTTTTTGGTTAAGAACCTAAAGCCAATCCTCCATGAGAAATTTTTTGCAGGAAAGATAAAGCATGTGTTCTGTCACGATGCAGTTATGGTGCCAGTGGCCGATATAGTATTTAAAAGAAATAATGATGCCAAGAGTGCTAATATAAAACCAGTCACATATGTGCTCAGCCAGACCAGTCGAAATAAACTGACCCAAACAAAATAATGAGGAGGATCTAATCTTCAAGACCTCCAAAACAGCAATCCTAGGTAACAAAACTTATTATAAACATTAATTCGAGAACAATGAAGACCTTCTGACTCCTTAGAAGTCAGACGTTTGCCCAAAACGCACGTTAGACGTCTAAAATGACGCCAGAAACACCAACAAGCCTCACAGAAATACTTAAATTCAAATGGGTTCGCTTTAAGCTAAGTGAGACGAGCAATACAATCAAAATCCGCCCCAATAAACTTATGGAATATGTTCACATATTACAAATTCTTAATTTCTACACGTATAGAAGAAACGACAACGAAAAACAGATGTCGCAATTCCCCGTATCCTTTTCATCGTGACAGAGATACTATAAATTGATCCTAGACCGAAATACAGAGCAGATTCCATGCCTTGAACCACCAAATAGTCGATAATGTATTGGAGGAAGCCGGAAAGATGAGGGAGTGAAAGAAGCAGCCGGAAATTAAATACGGGAATCGCCTGAAAGGATGGAAACAAGTTGGAATGGAGTGTAGAGCGGAGTAGAGGGGAGCCGAAGCGGAATGTTACCTGTGTGGAAGATGAGAAAACGACCGGATTTGGAAGAGAACTGGCAAGGGTTTTGCAGAAGCTCTACAGCTGCAAGAGTAGCGATTGTCATTATTTAAAATAATAAAACCTAAATTATATAGCTTAAATCCTTATTTAAAATTTATTGATGACATCCTACTCTAAATTGTACAAGATTTTTGGCAAAGAATGTATTAGATGGTTCCATAATAACTAATATATAAATATATGGAATTATTTCGAATCAAAATGAGTTGAATGTGAATGAACAAATATTTGTTTGTGCTCAGTTCGTATATATATCGAGTGCAAAAAAAAAAAAAAAATTCTTGTTTGGCTCTTTAACTCAGTGAATGAATAGAACACGAGTTGTTCACGAATAATAAATCGTTTTAACGGCCCTAATTGAAATATAATATTATCAAAGGTGTTACTCATGGTCGTCCGATTGAGTAGTCCATATTCGTAAAATATTTATGAACTATGTCACTCCTAAAATCTATAAATAGATGGTCACTCTCTTCATAAGGGTAATGCGACCTAGTGAGAAGACTTGAGGGAGTTTTATGCTCGCGAGGAGTGCAAAGTTCCACCACTACCATACTACCATCATCTGGTTACAACCCTCGAAGGAACACAATTGCAAGACCGCCACCTTCACTGCTGTTGGACCACCATCACCCAATCACCACCACAGTTGAAACATTATTACTCAGCCGCCACCATTGCCACCAAATCATCATCGTCACTAGCCACATCCGCCCTGCTTCCATTGTTATGGGATCACCATCACTGTGTCGACACTGAGCCACCATCGTCATGCCAAACTGTTGTTGTCAGGAGTCCACCGATGCGTCGGATTGCCATTTTCAGGCTACCGCCACCATCTGTGATTATCTTTTTTCGGTCGCCGGCTATATTTGTAAGGTCGCCATCATCAAACTACTGACTTTGGAATATCATTATCAAGTTGGGCCACCAATTGCAGTTCATTACCCATTGTCACCAAACCACTAGCACCCAACTGACGCTGAGCCACCACGTCCACTGTCATCAGGCCACTTCTGCCACTGTCAATTCATCATCGTCAGTCCACCGACGTCGATACGCCACACCATGGTGGGCTACCGTCGTTTGCCACTAAACCATCGACACCTACCGATGGCAAGCCACTATCATCGTCATCTGACCGACAACCCCATCATGCTATCAATGTCAGACCACCAATACCATATCTGGCCACCGTCGCTCGATCGATGTCGAGTCATTGATGTCACTATCATTCCATTATTTTCAGACAACTATCATTTTCATCAGGACGTCATCAACCAAAACACTACCATCATCATTAGATCATCATCTCTTGACAGCTATTATGTCGAATCACCAATGCCCAATTACAGTCGATGTTGTGTCCACTACGTTGTCATTGGATCATCATCTCACAAACGTTGCCGCCACAACGACAGACCGCCTTCTGAGGTCATCTCCTAACTAGCATTGTCATTCGACCACGGTCGTTGTCTCTGGATCATCATCACCCTGTTGATGCTACAACAACCATTTTCGGTTGCCATTTCACCATTATCTTCACCAAGTAACTATCTATAGGCCCCCACTAAGATCAGGCCACCTTTATCTATCAGCTAATGAAACACAATCATGTCGTTGACACTGTTGTTGCCACTATATTGCTTGGCCATTATCATAACTATTCCCAGACCTCCGTTATCAAATCACTATTGTCAGATCGTCATCACCTAGCAATCGCTAATAATGTTTTTTGATCGTTATTACCTAACAACCACATCATCAATGTTAATAAATCAAGATCGCCATCACAAAGCCTCTATTGTTGTTCTTCTATCTTAACAACCTGGTTGATGTCACAATCCTAATAGTTTCTCTCATTATTAAAATATTATTTTATATTGTTCAAAAACAGACAATTTCTTGTAACATATTTTTGAATAACAACTGAATTTAGCTTCACAATTTTTTTGTTATCAATTATTTTCTTTATCAGTGTATTTGAGTATGTTTACATATCACTTAGATTTTAATACAACTTCAAATTCTATGGCATACAACAACTGTAACGGAATAGCCATTATTTCAAATTACTTAGGCTCCATTTGGGGTGGCGTTTGACCCGCGATTTAGATCTGTTTGGGGCAAAAATCTGGGCATGGTGCAAGGCATTTTTAATAAAACTGTGGGTTGCGGGTTCAACCCTACAGCCTGTGTTTCTTATTTTATTTTCTACTGTGCTGCCCAAAGGTATCGCAGTTGGGTTATGCTTTATCATTTATTGTCTGCCCTAAAATTCTCCATATATCTCTTGCTTTCTCAGTGATCTTTAGCTTCCTCAGCCCTAACCTCTAGTTATGGACGTCTTCTTCCTTTGGTATTCTCTTTCCCTATCCTTTCTTGGTGGAATTGCAACTATTTTTGGATATGTTTTTGGTTTCTCGTTTTTCTCCTCAGCCGCTTGATGGCTGTTACCGCCTTAGATTTTAATGTTTTTGTTGGATTTTTTTTTTATGTTTTGTGTGAGAATTTGATTTTCATTGGAGAATTTGAGAAACGGTGATGTTGGTGGTGTCGATGTGGTGGTGATTTGTTCTTGGGAATGGTGATGTCGATGTGGTCGGAGGGTTTGGGGTTGGTGGTAATAGAGCAAGTGTGTGTGTGTTGGGGGGTGAGTTTTGTGTGTGTTAGCTCTGTTGTCCAGTGTGTGTGTGTTGGGTCATATGTATGATGTGTCATATGTATGTTGAGTCATATGTCTCTGATTTCTCACTTCTAAAAGTCTTCCTGGATGAATCAAAATTTGCGCTCAATTTGAAAAGTGTTAGTGAGCTATATCTCCTTGGGCTGATTAGTTCATCTTATGAGCGGGAGTTATCTTCGTTGGCATTTGGTGTTTATCTAACTAAGCAGATGAAGTTGTGGATGCTAGATTATAGGCACCTCTAATTTTTTTCATTAACATTATCCATATGACATCTATCTTGGTTATTTCTTTCATGGTGATTTCTCATCTAGTAGTCGTATTACGAACGAGTTCTGCATGTGCTAATCCAATTTTTATAGACAAATTTGATTATTTTTCCTTTGAAGAATTTGTCTTCAGACATGGGATTCGTTTTCTTAACTATCATTCTTGTCTATGGCATCATTAAAATAAGCCCTACATTTAGTAAGTTGTTGGCCTCTTGCTCTAAAACATCTTTAGTTTTATTTTTTGGCATTCATAGCTATGTATGAATTTCATGGAGACTAGTGTGAAGATAACTGATTTGATCAGCAAAAAAAAGCTTACCAAAATTAGAACTTTCATATTATGACTTGATATGGAAGATGGAAAGTTCAAATAAGCATGGGATAAGGCTATGTTTAGTTATAGTCTACAAAGATTTTTTCAGGATGAGCCATATTTCTTATTCCTTTTTAGGCATGTCATACTTTCATTCTTTCAGTCTATTCTATGATTCATGCGTGCATTCAATGTAGTTAGATGTTCATGCATAGGTTAATAGACTTATAGGTATAATGTTGTATATGTGCATTTATAAATATAGTTAGTATTTTTATTGTCACATCTCGTTCCATCTCTAACCCTTCTCTTACTAGTAGCCAAAGTACCTCTTCCTCATTCTGTCTTGTATAGAGGAAACTAGGGATTTCTGCTTGTCACGTAAACATGGTGACATCTCACACTTATAATGTACATCATTCCTCTTTGTGTATAGTTGCAACATGAATATACCAAATTGATCAGTGTCTTTAAGTACGCAATTGATGTATACAAAGTTGTTGTTCCAATTGGATTCCTTTTTCTGTATAGTTGCAACATGTATTTACCAAATTGAATAGTGTTTTAAAGTCCTTATTTGTTGGGATAGCTTCTTGTGCTTTACAATATTGTTATTGAGATGAAACAAATTTATGCTTGTAGGTAAGATCCATTTAATTGATATTTTTGCACTAATATATTTTTTAAATCATCTGATATTGGGAAAAGCTTTGGTGTTTTGCAATATTTGTAGTAAGATAAAACAAAAATAAAATGGTTGTGCGAGCAAATATTGCATCGTTATTATTATCTATGAATCTAGTGGGTTGAGATGATTGTGGCTTGGGGTGTTGATTTTTGGATGTGGCTTGGGATGTCGGTTGTGGCTTAGGGTGAGAAGTTTGTGTCCGGATGACCTTCACACATGAGCTTGGTGGTTAGAGGCAACAAAAAATCATTTTTTTTACAATGTCTGCTATCTTCTTATAGTGACAGATTTGTTAGTTGGTGTGTCATTGCAAACTCCAAACTTCCCTGCTCGTGTCACATCAGCCACATAACTACAAGAAACAATTCTAAAAATGCCCGCGGAGAATAACAGAGAAGTCCGACTTCTTTCGACAGGCAAATAGTCTGATAGATTTCACCGCCAAGAGTGATTTAGAATGGATAGCATCCCTGAAGAACTTATCCCATAACAGACGCTATCTGCATTTTTAAAAAATAATATTATCTCATCATTAAATATAATTTTAATATATTTTTTAAATTTTTTTTTAGTAATTGTAATACTCACTGTTAAATTAGGTATATATCTTATTTTTGTTCCGTTATGAAATAGATTTTTATTTCTAAAATATCGAATATAAACTATGACAATTCTACTACAAACAACATTATTACACCGAAGCAGAATGATCATTTGTGGAGAAACAGCTGCCGCACATCTATTTTTAAACCTCAGAAAGCAAACAACCAGCCAACTTATCTGCAACAACTTTCTAGGGCAACTGCTAGACAACAACTTATCGATAAGCTGCAGCTGCACCAAAAAGACCCATAGCAAACATGATACTAAAAAATAATGAATAAATAAAAGAATAAATAAACATGATAATGATTATAAATTGCTTTGCTTACTTCAGGAATAAATTAAAGTTGTATATTCATAAAGCCTCAAATGTCAGAAAAAAAAAAAAAGCTAAAATTCATCAATTTATTTGTGTTTAATCTATTCATTCTGTTCTTATTAGTCCATGTATCTTTTGCTAACGATCTAAAAATAATAATTAAAATTCCAAAATAAATAAATAAATAAATAAGAAAGCAAACAAAAACTGATTAATGTCTCTCGGCCAAGTAGAGTAAAGAAAGCAATCACATAATTTTTCTTTACCAATCTAACCCATAATATTTCATATTTACGTATCTAACACTCTATATCACAATTACATGGAAACAAATGTAATAACAATATATATATATATATATATATATATATATATATATATATATATATATATATATATATATATATATATATATATTTACTTAGAAAAATTAATATCAGTGATTTTTTTTTGGGAGAAAATAATAGCAATCAAGAACTGATTAATGTTATCAATCTTTAAGCATATTTAAGGAACAGGCCAAACATACAAGTATATATCATCATTACATAAGTCAGCCGATAATGTAAATGATTTTATTTTTCTTTTTCTGGGGCATTTACATGTATACCGCCCAATTTCTATGTATTTGCATATCTAACACCTGAACTTTACTTTTCACATTTATACCACCCAAATCTTTCGTATCACATTAACAAGAGGGATACACCATTTCATGCAGAATAAGGTGGCATATATGTAAAAAAGATAAAGTTTAGGTGTTAAATATGTAAATACATAAAAATTTGAGTTGCATGCATGTAAATCTTGCTTTATTTTATACACTCTTCAACTGAAGCCATAATAAGTATATGTAAGAGCAGCTGGGTTTAGCGCCTGTCTGATGCGACGGACTCAGCAGAGAACAGATACTTAACCCTAGAGAGCACAGAATCACGCGCAGGATCATAAGGATGATCCTTGGAAGGAATCTCCAGAATTGCAGGAACAGGTTTGTTGTAGCTATCCACCAGAAATCTTATCATGTTGGCTACCTGAACCATATAAAATTGGATCATTATTAACTCATCCCAAAATGATTTTCTTCTCTATTCATGACAAATATATGTGCAACATATGCAAATTTGGATGTAGCATCAAATAGGAAAATTTACATACATAGCACATAATTCTTAAGTTTGGTATTTAGTATTCGCACTTGACACCTTGATGACATTAATCTATGCAGGAAAAAGGTGTATTTCACTTTTAAAAGATAGTGATTTTGATATTTTTGATGTGATGTTAAAGATTTGAGTGGTATGCATATAAATATAAATGCATGGGTGTTTAGATATGTAAATACATAAGAATTGTGTGGTATTATGCATATGCCCAAAAAAAAATCATAAATTTTAATAATAATGATAAATATATATGTGTGTGTGCGCGCGCGCGCCGCGTACTTCAACTTGTTGGTTGGCATCCTTGATGTAAGATCCTTGAGGTCAGGGGTTCGAATTCCCTCTGACACAATTGACCTTAAGAAGGTGGTACTCCAATTGTTATACACATTAGGAGTGGCTGGAGGCTCGTATAATAGCCTCTGGTCAATCCTTTTATAAAATAATATATATTTATATAATGGTAAATAAAACATTTGAGAGTAATAATTACAAAGTAGATTAATGGCCTGTTTGGACAGCTACAACTATTTGTAATAGTTGAATAACTAATGTGGAGAAAATAACTTGAAAATTGCTACCGAGTATTATAATTTTCTTACTATTTGAAAAATAAAATAAAAATAATGGTTTTTCATACAGCTACCACAATCTAGAAAAATGGTTTGTAAAATTTTCAAAAAGAACTAGCAAAATCTAACTGATTTTTTAAATACATCTAGCCAAAAGGTAAAATCAAGGGCCGTTAGGGATCATTTCTTATTTTTAATTTTTATTTTATTTTAGGTTTCTACTTGAATTAAAACATGTTTGGCAAACAGTTATTTGTGTTTTGAGTGTATTTAAAAACAAATTAATTTATATTTGAAAATAAAAACAGGCATAAAAAACACTAAATAAACATGTTTTTAAAATTTATTAAAAAAATAAAAAAACAAAAAATAAAATACAAAAGTGATCCCAAACAAGCCCCTAAAAAATTAATCATTTTCAAACATGCTCTTTAAGCTCAAGCAACCAAAAGAGTCATTGGGAGTAAAAACACAAATGAACACAACAGCAGTAAAAGTACTTACATATTGACTAATAAGAACTATCGCGATGTCCTCCTTTGTGGTGAACTCTTTGAATGCCTCTTCAATAGCTTTTACAGTTGTTTCTAAACCAGTTAAAATAACCCAAAAAAACAAAATGTCAGTCATAACTGGTCAGCAAACTGAAATGAGATTAGATCAAATAAAATTGGTATATTTCAACAAGTCAATTCTTTCATTAAGCACGAAGTACTTGTGTATAACATTGTTAAGCATCTTCAAGACATTGTCGTGATTGTAAAATATTTCGATTATATGAATGCAATGATGAGGACATTTATGTACATACCATACAATCTTTATGTATTTACGTATCCAACACCTAATCCTTCATATTTATATATATATGACACTCAAATCTTTAATCTCACGTCAAAAATACAACTATTATTAACTTTTTAAAGGTGAAATACACCTTTTTCCTCAATAAGCTTATAAAACCAACTGCTATAAATGTAAATATAAAATTTAGGTGTTATAAATCTAAATTTTCCTGAAGAGAATCTAGGACTATCTATGACATGCTATTTTGCATGGAGTGCAGATTGAACATAATTTCGTATCAGACCCACCCTTGATATCAGAAAAGTTAGCTGCAGCCCATTACTTTATCACTCATTTTCTACCTAATTTCTATCTCCTATTTATCAAGATTCAGATTTCATATTCTACTGGAAGATAATATTGACTTAATATATCAGAAAAGAAAACACCATGAAGATTCGGTATCGAGTCATAACCTCAGTGAAATCAACCGTGAACTGTCTGCAACATATTTTATAATGGATAAAATTACAATAAAGGGCAGGAACAAATCCAATATCGCTCCAGAAGATGATCATGTAAAATAAATAGGAAGATCTAAATACATAACACTCAATTCCTGTGTAATTACATATCTAACACCTAAACATCAATCCTTATATTCATGTCGCCTTACTTATGCTTGAAAAGATGCATTTCACTTTTTAGTGGTGTTTTTTAAGTGATATAAAAGACTTCGGTGGTATGAACATAAAATATAAAGTTTAGGGGTTATGTAAATACATAGGAATTGGGTGGTAAGTATGTAAATGCCCCAAATAAATATAATAAAGAAATCCAATATGTTTCACATGAAACAAATCTACAAGATGATGTTACATCAAAGCACCATAACTCACAATGAACATGCAAATTTTAAAACTAGAATGCCAGTTTAAGATGGAATAAATTGAAAGTGCATGCATAATTCATAAGTTGACAAAGAATGGCTTAGACTAACAAATCATAAAAACAATCAGGCATTTAAGTGAAAAATTCCAAAGAAATGTAGAATTGACTTGTTTAAGTTGAAACATGAAAGCAAATATGGAAATCAATGGTTGAGGAAGTAAACATGGCAAACTAGTCAGGTGAGTTAAATCTAAAAAAAATAGGAGCAATTACATACATAGCACCAATTCCCACGTATTTACATATCTAACACCTAAACTTTACTTTATACATTTATAACACCCAAATCTGTCATATCATATAAAAAATATTACTATTTTAACTTTTAAAAAGTGAACTACATCTTCTCATACATGTAAAAGTTTAAGTTATGGTGTTAGAAATGTAAATATATAAGAATTGAGTGGTACTTAAGTAAATATTCCTCAAAACTAAGGGTAGTCAATATACTTGAGTCCACAATGAGGTAGTTGGTCTTTCTTCGCAAATCAACATTACCAACTCCAGCAAGTAAAAATCCAGTCACAGTGTCCTGATCGTTGGAAAAGAAAAAATGTTAAACTTTAAAAATATGCAAATTGCCACATAAATGGAAGCACATAAAACAAAAACCTTAGCAGGTTGCCAATTATTTCAAAAAATTATTTAATGAGAAGATTTACCAACACTATGCAGATTATGGAATCATTCCAAGGATTCACAGCTTTTTAAGATATTTTAAACAAGAGTTGCCATTTCTTCATCAGTACACTCGATTAAATGAAGAAAATGAGACTAAAACATTGAAAACATAAGCTTCAAACCTCGTGAATATATACTGATGTAATTACTGGTCTCTATTTAACATCTGCACCAAAATGCGCTATAGCATTTTATAATACCATTCTAAAGTAGCCATGATCATTAAATTAGGGGCCATTTGGGATAACTTCTAGTTTTCTTTTTATATTTTATTTTGTTTTGTTTATATTTTTACTTGAAATACATGTTTGGTATGTTATAGAATGTTTAGTTGTTTTAAAACTCACCGAAAACAACTTTAGGTATTTTAAGTGTTTTAAAAAATAAATAATTTATTTTTTAAAACAAAAATTAAAATACACAAAAAATATAATAAACAAACATGTTTTAAAATAAAAGCAAAAAACAACAACAACAAAAAATAAAAATAAAAAATGATCCCAACAAGCCATTAACTTTGGCCTCATCACAATCATTCCACACAGCTCGAACGAAGTAATCCTAGAACTTTTAGACAAGAACAGACACATCCCAGAATCCATTTAAACAACTTCTAAGGTTCTAAAAACTGTAATTTTTATCTTCGAAGGATTATCATGGCCATTAAAGCTGCATTGGTTCTTCTCAATTATACTCTGTTCCAACACATACTAAGTTTTTGCTGGTTCCACTACCAATGAAGTCAATCTCCACTTTGAGATCCTCCTGTGACTTGGGATCGTTCTCCTCAGCAGAATAGTAATCTCCAATAGGATTTTCAAAATATTCCTCATAATTCATCAATAATTGTTCTTTCATATGGCCTTTAATAGACATTCATCACCATCTATATAGCGCACGCACTTTGCCTCAACCATAGACTTTCCATATTTTTATCGTTTTTCTTCATTAGGTCTCATTGGTGTTTATTTCCCCTTTGTAATATTAGTTAAAATTGATGTCACTTCCTCTTTGAACAGGTCATTTTTTTTGGAAGATTTACATACATAACAATCAATTTCCATGTATTTACATATCTAGAATGAGGATAAGAATCTGTTGCGATACCAGAGGAAACCCAACCCACAATAGAAATAGAAATATTATTGCTAGATTTCGAGGGATTACAAACAAGGACAATTGCAATAAGAAAACACGATACAAACACAAAGTTAGGGCGTGGATCAGGGTCGCAATGTTGCGGTTGTATGTAGGATGGAGGGTGATGGCAGCAGAAGGTTTAAGAGGGGTTGTACAGTTCAGATTGCGGTGGGGAGAGGGCTGTGGTTGGGCTATATGGGGTTGGACTGGAGAGGGGGAAGGAAAGGGTGAAGGGCTGTTGTAGGGCTGTAGCGATTGGGCTGTAAAGGGGAAGGAAAAAAGAAAAGGCCGGCTGTGGGGAGGTTGGCTATATGGGGAGGAAGACAGGAGCATGGGAAGTGCGGTGGGACAGCTGTGAGGAGAGTGACCGCTGCGGTACAGGTGGCTGTGGGGAGGTAGGAATGTTGCAGGTTGGACAGGAGGGGGTGAGGGCTGGAGGAGGAAGTTCGTAGTGGGAGAAGGATCGACTGGGATTCTGGCGTGACAGAAACCTGCAGAGGGAACCTGCAGGTATTACGTCTGGAAATCACTGCCAGTTGTGCTGAGGGAACCCCGAGCTGGCTGTACGGGATACAGTGGGCAGGGGGAGGGTGGAAGCGAGCAAAAGAAGGATACAATCATCACTAGGGCAGGGAGAGGGATACAGCCGGAGCACTACTCTAACCATCGAATACAACCATTGAGGGGAAAACAAGATGCTGGCGGGTGTCCACACAAACAGAAATAAAAACATAATATAAGCTGAACCCTAACACTACAAATAACATATAGAAGAAGGATGGGCGAGAAATGAAAACATGAAGGAAGGAAAATTCCCGCTTAATGAAAAGAGGGGGGGGTCGGGTCAAACCCCTCTCTCAACTGATTTGATTTGGGCCAAACCGTTTAGCTTTAGGAGAGAAACTCCCGTGTCATTCTCCCGGGGTTGTGGGAGGTTCGACCTCATTAGTCGAAGCTCACGAATCCTCATGGTTCGGCGTTAAGTCTACTGGTAATTTGATCATGTCGTCGTTTTTATTCTACAACACATTACGGTAGAACAGGTAAACATTCTCTTTTGACACATCCTAGCGGGAGCTGCATATAGAGGTGGGTTCCTGTAATACATCGCTCGAGCCCTTACATGTTGAATCTTCTCCTTCCACTTCTCGTGCCTAGTGTGTGGCTGTTGAGTGATAAGTATGTGTGGGAAACTCAATTCTAAGATGAAATCTGTGGCAGACTGTGCCACTCTCACTATTAACCACTTAGGAGAGACATCTTCAGTGAGGGTGTGGATCCCATTGAAGCATTTTCAACATCCTCAACCTCCTAGGGCACATTTCAAAGCTGAGGTTCATCCATCATGTCTGGACATCTGCTGATGGGTACCCCGCTAAGTTGAATCTAAAATTTGAAATACTCTCCGTAATGTTCCAGGCAAGGCACAAATGAATCCTCTTCGAACATGCTAAAACTCCCTCTGTTGGGATAACTCAAGAGGGGGTCTATAAATATGAAATATTTGTATTTCACTTATCTGCGGTGACCCTACATCTGATGTCGGCTCCTCAAACTCATAACCCTTATAGACATCCAAGGTCAGGTCTGTTAATGTTCCTCTCTAAGTTTGCAAAATATTAGCTTGAGACATCATAATCTCATACACTGCTGGACTTTCCATTACCTCATGGTCACTACCTTCTAGAGACGTGACTGTTACCTCGGCTGGAATCTCTATCTCGAGGTCAAATTGAATTGGTGACGTCTCGTCCTCATGCTCAGCTGGGACTAAGTGTATATTGTCCTCCTTAATCAGAAGCGGTTTCTTGTTTTTGTCCTCACCGTTTTCAGTGCTTGCGATGTCTTTACCAAACTTTTCGATGACGCCCTACTCGGTGAAGTATATCATAACCCTTGTAGACATCCAAGGTCAGGTCTGTTGATGTTCCTCTTCAAAGTTTGCAAAATATTAGCTTGAGGCATCATAATCTCATACACTACTAGACTTTTCATTACCTCATGGTCACTACCTTCTAGAGACGTGACTGTTACCTCGGCTGGAATCTCTATCTCCAGATCAGATTGAATTGGTGACGTCTCGTCCTCATGCTCAACTGGGACTAAGTGTATATTCTCCTCCTTAATCAGAAGCGGTTTCTCGTTTTTGTCCTGACTGTTTTCAGTGCTTGCGATGTCTTTACCAAACTTTTCGATGACATCCTACTCGGTGAAGTATATCATAACCCTTGTAGACATCCAAGGTCAGGTCTGTTGATGTTCCTCTTCAAAGTTTGCAAAATATTAGCTTGAGGCATCATAATCTCATACACTACTAGACTTTTCATTACCTCGTGGTCACTACCTTCTAGAGAAGTGACTGTTACCTCGGCTGGAATTTCTATCTCGATGCCAAATTGAATTGGTGAAGTCTCATCCTCGTGCTCAATTAGGACTAAGTGTATATTGTCCTACATAATCAGAAGCGGTTTCTCGTTTTTGTCCTCGCTGTTTTCAGTGCTTGCGATGTCTTTACCAAACTTTTCGATGACGTCCTACTCGGTGAAGTATATCACTCCTCTGGTTGTGCATTTTGCTTCAACATGTCCAAAACCATGGCACTTGCAATATTTTCTGGTTGCGACAAACTTGCAGATCGATTTTGCTGGATGGTAGCAAGGGTGATCTCTTAGTGGTGTTGTCCCTCCATTTTCGGACTAGAGTCTACAACTTTTGACAGTAATAAGTTGGTAAATTGACCCTGTGTTTACTACTTCATCTTCATATCTTCTCTTTCACCCCTTCGACCTTTCGAACCATGGTCGAGGGTAGCCTCCTATTGGATTTCATCATTCATGTCTGTAATCCACTGTCGAAGTCGGTGGATCTCTCGTTGTATCTTCTCCCGAGAAGGCTTGGCCATGTATCTTGTTGGTGGAATGGATGTGGTTTAGGTTTGGAAGGTGAGCGAGGGCTAAAAATTTAATATAGGGTTGTTGATTTTGAAAATCAGCAAACAAAATTTAGGGTTTGGTTTTGAAATGAGAAGTTCAGGGTAGGAAAGAAAATTTTCCGGTGGGGGGTAAAGCGGACACTAGGAAACCCCAGGATATGACTAGAATTAGGCTAGCTCTGATATCACATGATACCGGAGGAAACCCAAACCACAACAGAAATAGAAATATTATTGTTGAATTTCAAGAATTACAAACAAGGACACTTGCAATAAGAAAACACGATATAAACACAAAGCTAGAGTATGGATCGGGGTGCTGGTGTTGCGGTTGTATGTGGAGTGGAGGGTGATGGCAGCAGGAAGGTTTACAGTGGAGAAGAAAAGGGAGAGGCCTGCGGTTGGGCTATATGGGGTTGGACTAGAGTGGGGGAAGGAAAGGGTGAAGGGCTGCTGTTGGGCTGTTGAAGTTGGGCTGTGATGGGAAAGGAATTGGGGAGCTGTTGTTGTTAGGCTGATGGGCTGCAAGGATTGGGCTGTTGAAAAGGGAAGTGCCGGCTGTGGGGAGATTGGTTATGGCGAGGAAGACAGGACCACGAGAAGGTGCGGTGGGATAGATTTGAGGAGAGTGACAGCTGCGGTACAGGTGCCTTTGGGGAGGTGGGGATGTTGCAGGTTGGACAAGGGGACTGCAGGCTGGAGGAGGAAGTTTGGAGTGGGAGAGGCCACGGGCAGGACAGAAACCTGCAGGTATTACGTCTGGAAATCGCTGCCGGATGTGTTGAGGGAATCTGGAGCTGGCTGGATGGGATGCAGGGGAAGTAGCGAGCAGCGGGAAGGTGGAAGCGAGCAAAAGAAGGATGCAATCACTACCGGGGAGAGGGATACAGTCGGAGCACCACCTTAACCATCGAATACAACCCTAAAGAGGAAAACAGGACGTCGGCGGCTGTTCTCACAAACAAAAACCAAAAAATAACATAAATTGAACCTTAAAACTACAAACAATATATAAATAGAAGATGGATGGGTGAGAAATGAAACTATGAACGAGGGAAAATTCCCGCCTAATGAAAAGGGCAGGGGGGAGGCCGGTTCAGCCCCCTCTCTCAACTGAACCGATTCGGATCAAACACCAATTCAATTTTTGGAGAAAAAATCATACGTCACATTGTTCTCAAATGTGACATTAGGTTGGCCTAACCCTGCTCTCTATGAAAGATTACAAACATAGTGCATATGCTAAGATGTTCATCTCCAAAATAAGGAAGATGGCAATCTCTGATCTAGGGGCTAGGGAGGCTAAGAAAGAGTCATGAAATTTATAGCAAAATAGAGAGCGAGATGGGTTTCGGGTAGCCTTTTTGGCTGAAAGTTGGAGATTGAGAGAGAGAGGGAAAATTTTATTTAAATAATTTTTATGTCCCAGGACCTCCAACTTGACAGAAAATAGGAGCTAATGAGTCTATACACAATTACAACAAATTTGGGAAATTTTATCTTAAATTTCTTACATCCATTCAAATTATGGATATCCATAGCTTAAATCAAGAAAATAATCCCTTGAATCTCTCCTTGACGTATGGTTGACCACGAAATAGGCGGTGAAAATTAGAGGGAGAAAAATGGGTAGCTTCCATGATTCCCTCACATAAATACATTTTCCATCCTATCTATCACTTCTAATTTAAAATTATAATTTTAAAAATTATAACTTAAATTTCTTATATTGCAAATTTGATATTCCAAAGCTACACTTAGCAAAACAAAAACCTTTTGGATCGTCTTCCACTTTTATAACACTCACTCATACAATTAATCGCTGAGCAATGACAACTTGGAAATAAAACCAGCTCTTAACTAAAAATGTTGATCTTAATAAAATCACAAATAGTTTTTTTTTAATCTAAACTAAATAACTTGTCCATTTGATGTAACCATCTCACTGATCTTATTGGTTAACAAAGTCCATATGCATGCTAACCGACTTTTGATAACTAAGATATTATGATTGAATATAGATTGATCAAACCTGAATGAAGCTAAAGTTGATGTACTATTCCAAGAAATGAATTGTACCTATCTAAAAGAATTCGGACAAAAAAATCTCTTATTTCTTACGAAAACTCTTCATAAAAACTATTTTCCATCTTTGAATCCTTTAAACCAATCCTGACATCATGTTTGGCCTCTTGGGTATATTGTTGACATCCATTGGTACTAAATCTATAGTCCATGTTGGTACTCTATATAATCCTCCTAGGTCTTATTCACATCTATTTAGACTTCACATGAACTATGTACTCCTTTGTGCACATTTCATTGGGTAAATCAACTATAAGTACTTATTGATTCTTTACTTCAACATCTCTCTACATAGATTGACCCACATTTTATTCATATGGTTTTTTGGGTACTAACTAGGCAGCAAGCTTTCAAAAGTGATCACTTTTATGATCGACAATCTATTTAGTCATATAATTTGAGAAATTATAAAAAGTTTAAATTCCTTTAAACTTCTCTTAATTCTACTTTCTCTTGATTAAAAAAAAAATTCTGCGTATAACATTCTAAGTTATCCTTTAACCTCATAAAAACCATAATGAATGCATTTTAGATGAAAGAATCTCATCTCTGCACTGAATTAATAGAATATATTTATGCTTGAAAATTATAGTTTAA
This sequence comes from Papilionanthe hookeriana x Papilionanthe teres, assembly GCA_022702705.1. Lineage (NCBI taxonomy): Eukaryota > Viridiplantae > Streptophyta > Magnoliopsida > Asparagales > Orchidaceae > Papilionanthe > Papilionanthe hookeriana x Papilionanthe teres. The sequence goes on from CM040435.1 coordinate 6,024,296, forward strand.
TAATTTTCTCGACTAACTATTATCATGAGCCATTATAAAGCGGAGAGGAAACATATTGATGCTCAAGGAGTTGCAAATAGCTTAACAGTAAACAAAAAATAATTCGGGTTTTAAAAATTTAAGATAAACTTTAATATTATTCAATATAAATGATGCAATATGGTGAACATAAAAAAATAAAAAACACCAAGATGGCATACAATGGAAATGAAATAGCTTAAAGGAAAAAAAATGGACGTCTCAAAGGTGTGGTGGCCGTAGATAACCAAAAAACAAAACATAACCAGAAATAGCAGAGGTAAAAGTCATGCAAAGATGACTGACTTTACCACCGAACAAATACATTGTTAAGATAAGAATAAGAAAAAGAAAAAAATCCTCCTAAAAAATAGCATCACAAGCTGCAAAGCAATATTCACAAACCAAATTATAGCATGGCAATCAAGCTATAGGACGCATTACAAATCTTATGAATTGATCTGAAGGTTTTTTTTTTTTTTTTTTTTTTTTTGACACCATAATCAGTAGCATCTTACTTCTCATCTTCGTTTACTAACATAATCGTTACCCAACAAGCACAACAATGCTAAAATCAAACTAAGTGTCATAAAAGATGTTCTAAATGACATGACTAAAAGGCTAGTTACATGCTTGAGATAACACCTGCATTTTTATACCTCAGGTAGAGCCTGCAGTAAAAAAAACTTCAATTTATAAATACGAGCCTTTTGGATCACATCTCCCACTTTTATGACAATTGCTCATGCAATTAACTGTGAAGCAAAGAGAAATTGTAAATAAAATCAACTCTTAACTAATGATGTTAATCTTAATCACGTCAGAAAGGGTATTTTTTTATCTAAGCAAAACAACTTGTCAATTTAGTGTAACCATCTAACTGTGGCCTTTTTGGTTCAAAAAGTCCATATGCATGATAGCAAATCCTTTGATAAGGCTAAGTTATTTTGATTAAACATAGAGTAATCAATCTTAAACGAAGCTCAAGTTGTTTCGTGAAGTTCATATGCATGTTGATAAAGCTAAGATATTTTGATTGAGTCCATCTTAAATGAAGCTCAAGTTGATGTACTATCCCAAGCAATGAATTATACCTAACCAAAGAATTAGTACAAAAAGTACTCCTTTACCTATGAAAAGTCTTCATAAAACTATTTTTCACCTTTGAATTCATTAAATGTATCCCACATCATGTTGGGCCTCTTGGGTATATGCTTGACCTCCTTTGGTACTCATTCTATAGTCCAAGTTAGAATTCTATGATCCTCCTAGTTCTTATTCACATCCATTTGGACTTTGCATGAAGAATGTACTCCTTTGTGGACATTTAAGCAGGTAGATCAACAATAAGTAAAGAAGAGTTTATTGGTTCTTTCCTTCCTCATCTCTCTTTGTAGATTGACATTTTCTTTATATTGTTTTGATGTTACCAACTAGGGAGCAAGGCTTCAAATGTGGACATCATGGTTGTTATATGATCGACTATCTATTTGGGTAAATAATTTGAGATATTGGAAAAAGTAGCAAATCCTACAAACTTCTCTTAATTCAAACTTATCATGATGGGAAGATTTTTGCCTCCAAATAACTTTCTAAGCTTTCCTTTAACCTAATAAAATCCATAATGAAATTCCTACTTGTTGAACCATACTCAAATATCAATTTGATCTACAAGTTGTGATGTGCAAAAGACTGATGAAACACGTAGTAAAATACAAAAATATGAGCTATCATTATCGAGAGAAGAGTGAGAGAACGAGAGAGCAAAAGAAGTTGGTGGCTTTGCTCCTGAGAACCAGAATACTAGAACAAATAGCAGTTTAGACCATATATACTTGTTGACCTCACTTTTTGTCGAGGTTTAGTATTCCTCCTAGATTTAGGATTCTAACCTCAAGAGCTTCCCCGACGATCCTAGATTTCTAGCGATGGGACCCACCTCGTTTTAGAGTGTCTGAAAGCCACATTGTTACTCTTTGAAATCCTGTACGAGATTCCGTACCGCTAGTCTATAGCCGGTCGAAATTGACGTCAGGAGTTCAAATTGAGTCCCTATAGGACCTCTGGACATTATGACAGCCTCGTGCACATCTTACACACCTACATCATTCTGATCGATCCAGCTCGAGTTAAAATTTTGCGACGATACTAAATTTCAACGCAATTTTGACGCGACCGTCGACGAGGTTGTCCGAACGACCTCGGATGACGAAACGGACTGTGTTGATGCGTCCGGAATGTCGATTTTACCTAAAATCGACATTCAATTTGCGACGATAGCACGTCGGGGACGAAACTTACGAAATGATTATAATTATTATATTAATAATAATAATATTTATATTATTATTGTTAAAATATATGTTTAAATATAATACATTTCCTAAGCCCTAATCCCCCTCACGCTCGACTCGGCCGGCTCCCCATTCTCCCGCTCGGTCCCGTTTTACTGCTCGCACGCCAGGTCGAGGCCTTCCTCTCTTTCCCTTATCTTCGCAGCAGCAGGCGGCCCATCTCCTGTGATCCCCTCCTCGAGCCGCACTCGATCTCTCCTCTCTTATCCCTGCTAGAGCAAGTGGCTCCTGGCGGCATTTTTCGGCGCGTGCGTTATCCCTGCGTCATTTCCCACGAGACCCGATCCTTTGTCGCATCTCCTTGCAGCATTTCCCTCCATCCCCCGTACCTCCCTCGATCCTATTTGACTCTACAGGTAGAGAGCGGCCCTTCCTCTCCTCCTCTGCCTATAAAAGCTCCATTCTGAGATGAATTTAGGGCTGGCCAAAAAAGTTTCTGAGAGAGGGAAAACTCTGTCATTTTTCTTTCTCGCTTACTCCCTTAGTTTTTTGTGCTTGGATTGGCGTCCTCTTGCTGTTGGAGGGAGAGTTGAGGTTGGAGAATACCTTTAAAGTTTCTATATTGCTCATTTTTGCTTCAGGAATGTACCTTTTTATCTCTTATGCTCTGCTTGCCTTTTGGTTCTCTCTGTCGAGCCATTGGAGATGGTTCTGTGGGGTGTTACATAATGCTAACTCACTATCGTGACTATATTTGGGAATGTTTATTACTTAAGCATGTGAAAGATAGGATTATGGGCATGTTCTAGGAGTAGGCTTGAGCACTTGCTTGGAATGATGAAAATATAGCATGTTATGAACTCTTCTCTCTCTTTCGTTTTATTCAAAGCAAATTAGAAACATGAAAGCATAATTTTAAAAGAATGTTAGCTCCTCTTGCAAGCATGTTGGGATGCGTACTATAAGCCTTTCATTCAGTCTTACTTAGCATGAGATATTGGAAGGCTTAGTTTTAATGTCTCAAGTTTTCTTTGGCTCAAAAAGTACATGCTTGGGTTGATTTGGAAAGATTTTGTGTTTACTCTTATTTGAAGCATGTGGAAAATTAGAAACATGAGCATGTTTTAAAGCATAAGCTTGACTATCTGCTTAAAGTGGTGAAAAATGTGACATGACATTGGCTCCTTCCTTTTTCTTTTTGCTCTACTTGCTTAAAATGATAAAGTATGGCTTTATGTTTAGGCTTATCTAGTATGAGATGTCAGGAGAGTTTATTTAAGCCTTGCAAGCATGTGGTAAGTTTGGTTCTCATAATAAGCTACTAGCTTCTCTAGTAAACTCTAGCAAATATTTTTGAGTAAAGCTCTTTACTTAGTATTGTTGTTATGAATTGTTGAGGAGCCTTCGACTCTTTCATGCATATGTGAGGCTTGGTGCTTGCTCCTTGTGAATTTCCCTTACAAAAGTTGCATTCTAGGGAGAAGCTTAAACTTAATTTGGAACAATTCGTGTTTGTTCTCATGTAAAGCATGTGGTGGCTTTATGTCATGAACATATGGAAGTCTAGTCCTTTATGAAAGCATGTTACGAAGATTTGAGATATTTCTATGTTTATTCTTGCTTGCAAGCACATGGTAGTTAAGCTTTTAAAAAAATATGTATGTGCCTCATCTTAATTGAGTTCTTGAGAAGGACTTGCTTCAGCTTTATGTTGGATTTGGATTTAATTATGAGTGGAATTGGTTTTAGCCTCATATGGCTCGGTTTTGTTGAAATCCTGTTGTATTCTTTGTTTTAAGCTCGATTCGGGATTTGGTTTTAGCCTATGTGGCTCGAGCTTTACGTTAATCTTGTTGTTTTCCCTGTTTTTAATTCAAAGTGAATTTGCTCCCAGCTTAGCTATGGTTTGGGTTGGCTTCTTTGGCTTTCTCGGGCTTTAGCTTCATGTTGTGGCTGTTGTGATTTGGAGCTGAGCTTGTTTCAGCCTTGCTGTGGCTGGGTTTTGGCTCTTTTGACACTTCTGGTTTTAGCCTTATGTGGGGATTGTTTTAATTCAAATCTGGGTTCGTTTTCAACCTTGTTGTGGCTCGGTTTTGGCTCTTTTGACGCTTTTGGTTTAGCTTTATGCTGGGGCTGCTCCAATTTAGTGTTGGGCTCAGATTTTGATTATGTTTTAGCTTGGGTTGGATCTTCTAGCACCTTTTGCTTTAACCTTGTGTTGGGAGCCGTTTTGGCTTGGAGCTGGGCTGATTTCCAGCCATATGGTAGTTTGGGTTTGACCTGTGCTTGGCTCGATTTTCAGTCTTGTGAGGGCTCAATTCTTGGTCATGTGCTTGGTTTGATTTCAGCTTTTATGAGGGTTTAATTGCGGCCTTGCGTTGGCCATTTTGTTTGCTCGGGTTTGAACCCTGTTGTGGCTCGGTTCCACTCCTGTAATAGTTTCCTGTTGTGACTTTGTGTTGGGCTGCGGTTACGGCTTTGTGACGAATCCATTTGTAAAGCCTTGTACAAGGTTATTTATCCTTCTTATGTCTTAGCTGAGAATCTCTGTTTGGATTCATGGGAGGCTTTTACACTTTTTGTGATGTATCAGATTATAAATTGGAAGTGTGGAAATCTTAATGTTGGCTTGATTTGGGAGTATCAGTGTAGGCCTTTATCTTATCATTGGCCGCAAACCTTCATCCCTGTTGCAGCCTTGGCCGTGAGCTGCCCTTCTCCGGTTTGTGCCTTACCCGTGAGTTTAAGTGGGGTGATTCAAATGGTGGTGGTCTTACCTTTAGTCATCTTTGCCCATGGAATTTAGGTTCAGTTCTAGCATGGGTTTGGAAACATTAGCAACCAGTGTTTTCCTAAGTCATTTCCTATTTTACTTGATTTTAAAGGCCTTGAACGATTTTCTCGGATTTCGTTTCTAAACACTCTTTTGATATAATTGCACCCAAGCGAGAAAATGACACCCTCGAGGTCGATTCAAGGAGCTTGGGCTTTGTTTTCGGTGTTTTATTATTACGTATGTCTTAGGGAATTTTAGATTAACCCGTCCGTCGCTTTAACGCTTTAAATTCGAAGGTAGTTTAGTCTTCTTTTCCCTTCGCATTCTTGACACGTCTTCCACGCTCCACTCGGAGTTTGGTTTTGTTTTGTTTTTGGGGCGATGACGGCGATGATGCAAAGGCACGCCAGGTGATAGAGTGAGAATGATACCGCCATCCTACGACATCGGGATTCGCTCAGGGCACCAGTAAACCGTAGGATGACGGTATCATTCACCGTTCTGCAATGACGGGGCACCGTACCTTCTTAGGATTGTTAGCGATCCTTTCTCTAACGAAATGATCGACTCGTGGACAATCAGTGATTTTCAAAATCGATAAAAATATGATATTACATTTTGAAACAAAAAAATATATATATCTTTCCACTACTGATCGGAAATTGATAAAACTCTCTTTGTATGCACGAAACTCATATGCATGCTTAAAAATATAAATTTCAAAAGCTATATTATAAAATACGGTTGTCACTTATTGATTATCGGTTTTGGGTTGAGGAGCAATCTCTCCGAGTCGGGTTTAGTTGGATACGCCTCACGTGAATAGTGGACTTTATACGCTCGTGTGGCTGAGAGTAGCCTTCGACGACCCTGCGATCGTACGCACGATTCGAGCTAGCCCGAGCCGAGTGCTTGCGGTTTTCTTCGGGTTTTCGTTTAATTTTTGATAGAAGCACTCGTGGCCCTTTTTAGGATTTTCCGGAGTTTTGATGACTTTTTATTATTTCTTTTCTCGGGCTTTCATTGTGAGTCGGTCATTTTATTTTTCTCGAGCTTTTCGACGACCTTTTTCTTCTTTTGCTTGGCTTTCACGTGACATGATCCTGCGCATTACACATAAGAAGACTACGGATCTTCAGGGTATACGGGTTTGTTTACGTTTATAGCGTGTTACTTTTTGCGTCACTACTTCGTACGTCTTTATCTTTGTTTATCATTACTTTGTATACCTACTCACGCATCTTTCTGCTAAGCACGTTGTACTTATACTCTCTCTGCATGTTTTATTGTTTTCACTATGTCTTCACATCTGTTATACACTATACGACAACTTAAGCATACTCTGCATGGGATGTTTAGGTGAAGCTAACTCGACCATGAGCCACTGATTGAACATTTCGACTCGTCACCTGAAAACTTAACTTCTTCACTACGAGGAGTTGAGCATTACTCCAGTGGCAACGACGGCCATCTTCAACAATAAACATGCTCTTCACCAACTAAGCCAATTCCTTAGTGATTAAACAACAATACGTGTGATTTCGAGGTTGTTCGCTCAGTGCTGACATAAATCCTCAACCTCTTATTGGGCGCTTTGTATACTTCTATATGCCTGATATAAGCTCCGACTCGTTTTAGGATTCAGAGGTTGTCGTTTATTATAACCTAAATCACTCGCATCTTCTAGGTTGTTCGTGTGATCGTTTCAGCACAAATATAAGCACTAATTAAATAAAATTGGCGAGGATGAAACACTTAAATAATACTCTCATAAATCGAGCCAAATCATAGGATAGCTTGGGAAGTCACGAGGTTCGCATCCGGATCTTTAACGTCCACTGGTTCTTCCTCCTTTGGATTCTACGATAAAATGTTCGATTTTGAGTCAATCACCTTCACACCTCTTTGTCAGATTACATTGAAAAGTCACTATCCTTTTAGCCTCCTCGAAGATAATATTCCCGATTTTTATCGAGAGTTTTCTTAAGTGACTTGGTCATTTAAGATGTAATTAACTATAGAACATCGCTTATAGAAGCAGTTCCGAACGCAACTTAAAATAAACCCTATTTAATTCTTCATATTAAATAGGGAAGCTCATCAACAAATAAAATAGTTTAGCGAGCCAAAACGGACGTCATATATTTCTTAGTTTATTTGATCGAGCTTCAGCACTCAAGTCTTGTGTTTGTCTTCGGGATAAAGGCGTGACTTAGGTGTAGCATTCTTTCATTTAAACTATGAAAAATATGGGGTCGGTTGATTCCTTCCTTTCTCGAGGATCCTTCCGAAGCAGGCGACGAGATTTCAATTCCGACGAACGACAGCTTCTTACGGGCACTTCACACCCAAAAATACGCCGACAATACTATAAGAGCCACAATGTACACATTATTGTCAAAATTTAAGCAAAACACGTTTGCAAGAATGAATTCAACACCTCATTACTAATCAACAAGCTTTATTGCAAAGGATAATCAAATTTGTTATGTTCTTATTTATGTAGCACATTGTAAATGAAAGAGTCACATCTCCATACTAAAATAAAAGAATTAAACTATGCTTGGAAATTACATTATAAATAATTATTCTCAACTAACTATTTTGTGAACTATTATAAAGTAGAGAGGTAACATGGTGGTGCTCAAGGAGTTGCGAATAGCTTAACAGTAAAAAAAAATAGGGGGTTTAATGGTTTAAGATGAATTTTACTATTATTCAATATAAATTATACAATATGGTGAACATAGAAAAATCAAAAACACCAAAATGAGGTACGCATAACTGAAATAGGTCAAGGAAATAAAGATGAACGTCCCTAAAATAAAACATCAGTAAATAGAAAAAGAACAGAATATACAACGAATATTGATTTTACTGCTGTACAAAGACGTTGTTGAGAAAAGGAGATAAAGGAAAAAATCACCCTCAACAATGATAAGCTATAGAAATACTCACAAGCCAATTGGTGATTAATCCATAGGATATATTGTGAATCTTAAGAATTCATCCCAACTACAGCAAGAAATTCTTCCCTTTTTTATATACCATAATCGATAGTAGTGCACTTCCCATCTTCCTTTACTATCACAACAGAATTGTTAGTCAACAAATACAACTAATGCTACAATCAAACTAGGTGTCATCAAAGATGTTCTAGATGTTAAGACTAAAAAGGTAGTAGCATAGTGGAGATAACACCTACTTTTTTACATCTCAAGTAGAACCTATAAGAAAAAAAATTTCTATTAAAATGTCCAAGACTTCAAAGATAGTGACAACAGATGTGAGCCACTATATTGTAGAGAGAAAAAAATTCCCCTCATCAATAGGAACATTAGCTTAAACCAAAAACATATACATCAAACAAATGTAAAGATCGCAAAAAATTCAAAGCAATCTCAATTTAGGGCCTGTTTGGTTCGGCTTCGAACCCCTGCAGCGCGGTCGGTCGACGCGAAGTCGAGTCCTGCGGGGAGGCGCAGCCGACGGATTCGCGGCAGATTGGCGCGAAGTGGCCTTGAAGCGGACAGCGGGATAACCCCCGCAGTCCCGACTTCGACGCGGCTTTGAACATTTTTTTTATATCGCTGCCCTCGCTCCGCCGCACCCTCGATTTCCCTCTGCCCTAGACCTTCTCTCGCGAGCCGACAGTCTCTCCTCTTCCTAGACCGAGAAAAGATCGAATCCAAGGTAACCTACCTTCGATCCTTCTCTCCCAAGTCCCCGTCCACCTCTCCTTTTCTCGTTCTCATTCTCATTCGTTCCATCTAGTTCAATACTAAATGTAACGCACAGGGCCGAAACGCCGGATCCCCAATGGAATCGCGTCGTCTCCCACGCACTGTAATTGATCTGAAGGTCCGCCAGGTAGACTTCTTCACCTCCGGCGATCCACCACCGGCACGCTCACACTCCATCCCAGTCGACACCACCCAGACTTCCGATCTCAACTTCACCGGAAATTCCCTCTCCCCTGTCATGATCCCACCACTTCGCCACTTATCGCCTCTCCGGCACGAGGAGGTGCAGATGCCAATCGGGAGCTGCAACCCGGCGGAATCGTTTTTAGGGATGTCGCCATCTAGAAGAGGGACTGATGGGTGGGATAACTCGGAGGCCTCGACGTCTGCTTTGCTTGGGATAACTGGGTCTATTGATGTTGCTGCGTCGTTCCCGCAGAGTAGTGGGGAGATGATGATGGTTGTGAGGAATGATGAGACCACGACGAATATAGTTCAAAATATGGGCATTGTAGGATTCATGTGCAGATGGAGAATCTTCCAGTGAATATAGTTGATCCCAGGTCTCTAATCAAAGGAACTACCTGCAGAGGAAGATGGAACTCCAACTGATATGAAAAATGAAGGGGCTGGAACTGGAAGACCTCATAAACAGAAGACCACTAGAGCTTAACGACCAGCCATTCAGGAAGCACAACGAGCCTCGAAGACTTCGACGAGTGGTGGTTGGTAATGTTTTTGTTAACCATTTCTTGAGTAGACCCTTAGATTTTTCTCAAATGACTGCCGACAGTACACTGTCTCTAATTGGTCCAATGTTTTAGCACAGCATATATCTGTTGTGGCTTCTTTGCTTGGGAGATATGATATCTAGCTTGATCTCTTTTGCTAAATTATTATCTTCCATGCCATCCTTAGCTATTAATTTTTATAATTTTGTTTATGTTATTTTATGCAAGTTCAAAATTTTCTTTAGCATTATTTATGTTCTTATACTGCCTTCAAATTTTACTACTGCTCATGTTATAATAGATGTCTTGCATTGCTAGTTATGAATAGATAATTTGCTAGACTTTCAGGATTTTCTCCGTAAATGTGAAAGGTTAGTTAATGTCCTAGCAATAAATTAGTTTCTTCTCTTTTATTTTATTGTATTTTTTTTTGTGTTGTTGATATTAAATCTAGCTGTAGATTTTTTATTTAGGTAGGATGGAGTTTCTGGAATTGTTTTTGTTTAAAGATTAGCATACATACCACTCAATTCTTATGTATTTACATATCTAATACCTACACTTCAATTTTATAAATGTATGTCACATTACTTATGCATGAAATGGTGTACTTCACTTTTTAAAAATTAGAATATTGATATTTTGATGTGCTTGAAAGATTTGACTTTAATAATTTAAAATATAAAATTAGGTGTTTGACATGTCAATACATAAGAATCGGGTGGTTTGTATGTAAATGCCCCTTTTTTTTTGTTTTATTGTTTTGTGTGTAGGACTTTAAGGGGCTAAATTTGACACCACATTGCAACCCCATTTCGAAAATCTAATTTAAATAAATATATACATAAAATATTATAGCTTCACATATTTTTAAAGGAATTTTAAAATTCTCTATAAAAAGAATATATAACAACAATTTAATTCACATTAATAATTAATATATAAAATTTATAAAAATTTTATGTCTATTAATCTCATATTTACATAAATAAATCGAAAATTTAAAACGAGTTTTAATAAATATGGGCGGTTTGGTCGTTTTACATAGAACAAAACAGACAACCAACTTCCTCATAGTGATTCCAATGGGCAATGCAAGTATCTGATAAAGCTGAAAATCTGCAGCCAAACCAAACATACCCTTAATCTTGTCCAAATTTAGATAGTATCGGGTCATGCTGGCTAGCCAAGATCTCAAAAACTTCTACGACATTACCGACAAGAGTACATAAGAAAATTTGTTTGAGAAATACTATATAAGTTTGCTTGAGAAGTCTGTGAATGGTAAACTACGCAAAGAGGAATCCAAATGAATTTTAATGTAGATTTTTTAATAATATAAAAAGATAAGCCTAATCAAAATCTCCGATGGGATCAGTACAAGCAGGTGCATAAATGAGTTGCAAAAAATAAAAAAAATAGAGCCATGTTCAAGCGCAGATCATTATTTTTTCACTGTTAGTGTTCGGTTCATATTCATTAATATTTGTACTTCTCTTATTTTGTTCAGTTCATTATTATTTGCAATCCAAGAAAAACAATTAACAAAGACAACTAATAATTGACAAAAAGGAATTTTGACTATGCTTAATAAAAAAAGAGAGATAAGAAAAAATTAAACTCAAAATCTTACCCAAAGACAGACATTTAACATCATAAACAACCAATGAATTACTGCTACACTATAGCATTATTTTCACTACAGCATAAATACATATTTAACATAAAAAATATATATTTTAACAAGTTTTAATGAGCCAAACATATACAAACGACGCTTTGATTGTGCTCAAATCATCCAGGAATCAAAACTAAATAAATGTTAACGTTCAGCTCATTAGTTAACAAACTAGCCAAAAAGAGCTGCACATGTACTGTTAGCAAACATCAATCTAGATGACCATTCTTAAGGGGGTAGATATCATTTTCATCATTAAGACTAACCTGAATGTAACAAATAAGTCGAGCAGATAGTAATAGAATGTTGTTAGACAAATAGTAACTAGTGAAGCCCCCTCCTGGTGGCATGGTAGCAAATCTAAACATAATTCTGGAACACCACATCTGAGTTGGCTACCAAACTGAGTATGCATCAACAAGAAAACAAACAAATTATTTTAGGAAGATTTGCATGCATACCACTCAATTCCTTTGTACTTACATACATAACACCTAAACGACAATTTTTACATATATGACACATTACCTATACATGAAAATGTGTATTTTACTTTTAAAAAGTTACAATGATGGTATTTTTCATGTGATATGAAAAATTTGATTGATATAAATGTAAAAAAGTGAATTTTGGGTGATAGATATGTAAATACCTAGGAATTAGGTGATAACTATGTTAAGGTATTTTGAATAAAAATTTTACAAGAAGGCATGTCGAGCTAGGACCCAATAATTAAAGTGTTATCTATTATTTTAAGTAATATTGGGGAGTGTTACCACTTAATCTCAAGTACTACACCTAAATATGCATTCGCTAAATAAATATAAAGTTACTTTAGGAAAAGAAGAGATATATTATGCAGAAGCATAAAAGAAAATTAGCAAACATTGATAATCCAAAAGAACAAAAAGTATTAATCACTTCATCCTATGACTAAACAATAAAAGATGCAATGAGCCTTAAGCAACTCAGAGGAGGCACTACAGTCATGAAAACCACTAATAGGTGAAAAAACCCCTATTTTAATATAAAAAAGGAGCATACCTCATCAGCAATCATAGCTATAAGAGCAGAACTCTTGGTAGCTATCTGAGTTCTTCCAGCCATCGCAAAAGATTGAGAAAAAAACCTGAATAGTTCAGAAATAAAATAATTACAAATAACAGTCCCATAATATTTAATAGGCTGACTATAAAGAATTCTTATCATCCTAATACTAATGAAGCAATACAAAAATGTGTCAAGAAGCTATAATTAAACAGACTGTCAATACGTAAAGAGTTTCAAAATAATATCAAACTTAAAACTGGTTCTTCAAGTTTAACGAACAGGGAGCAGAAAACACAAGTAGAAGGATATAGAAAGATAATGAAAGCCCCAAGATGTAGTCTTCCAATGAAGCACGAGGGTTATAGCAGCAAAAGTATTACAAAACATATTTATAAACTTTTATTTAGCAAAGATAGAAATAGTTTTTGCATGGCAAAATAGCTGTCAACTTAAGCCTATCTCAACTATCTGAAGTCCACTTTATCCATCTCCTTCACCAATCAATACATATCCCCACAACTCTTTGCTTGCTTTGTGCATTAAAGAATTCTGAGAAAGATTTTACCCCTGACCTGAGATAATGAATTACACCCTCCTATATATGATACAGTGGTCAGCATAACAATCCACAAAAATAGGAAATTGGGTTCCCTTGGAATTCGGAATCCCACCAAAATAGGAAAACATAAAAAAAGGCAGTATCTAGTAGATAAAAAATCAAATTCCAAGTAAAGGAAATAAATTCCTTTCTAATCAAGCACACAGTTGGCTACTTCCTATATGCATTGTTCATCATTGTTTATTCTATTTAAAAAGTTGTATTTGGTGTTATTTATAAGTTAGCCAAATGGTTGGAGCCATTTTTTTTAACTTCATATCAAGCTGTGATTTAGGGTGACTTAAGGGTTAGGGATTTTAATGTAGATCTAATAAGTACAATCATAATTTTATATGGAGAATGTGAAAGTTTTTTATCGGTAATCTCGACCTTATCCTATTAAAAAAAGAGAAGAAAATTAATCGGGTCATCCTTTTGAATAATATATCCCATCTGCACGAGAAATAAAAACTCAATTTCTACACTTTGTAGGAGGAATCATTTAGAGAACTCACAAAGACTTAAGAGAGAAATGGAAGAGGGAAAGATAGCAGTGCAAGCAAAAAAATGGTATAAAATATGCTAAAAGATAAAAAAAGATATACTTTGTGATGCAAGGAAATTATGGAGCGGATCATTCACTGAGAAAAAAATGGTAGAGATTTTGAATTCATAAAGTTGTAAGTGTCATTCAATAGTGGCATAGATTTTGAAAAAGAAAAAATCATTGATTCTATATTCATTTTGAAGCAGTGATTCGCATGTGTAATTGATTATTACCTAGTTGAATGCCCATACGATCTAGAGAACAATAAAAGAGGTCGTGATGTCGCATTAAATGCAAGAAATATTTGGTTGATTAAATTAGATGCATGAAATCACTTCTTTGGTGATGTTGGTACGACTTCTTTTCCTCAATTTAGCATAATAATAAAAAAAAAATCCTCACCAAAACAACCCAAAGAAGAAGGGACTAAGTTTTTATATGATTACCAAATCTGTTGGTTAAACTGTGAGATTGAAAATGTATGGTCAAACTTTTAACATAACAAGCCACCATTAATGATAGACAAAATAGCTAATAAATCTAAAGTACTTAAAAACGATAACACATAATACTTAATATTCTAAAAAATTGTAAACACAATATAATTCACATCCACCAAAACTGCATATCGAATACTAGACCTTACTTAGCTAATCTTAAGCTGCTTCTCTTTTATATTTCTCTCCATTATTTTGAATTTTGATTTACTAAAGATGTTTAATTGATCACAATTAAGTTATTCATAAATATCACACATCAACATTCAATAGGTAGATAAATCAACATACAAAACCGTGAAAGTCATTTATAAAATATCCCTATAAATAATACAAAAAAGAACTTAATGTTAATATTTGTTGTAAACAAGCTTTGATCACTCCACAAGTATTTCTAATGCTAACCACTATAACAACCACACATACATACATGAATACATATATATGTGTGTGCATATATAGCCTTAAGCGAGGGAGAAAAATGCTAGATGTTCGATGGGAGGGTTGACCTTCATTGGTCAAGGGAAAGCTTTATGCACCTTCATTGGGGAGAAGAAGCTTTGTATGTTTGCGGTCTAGAGGCATAGATCAAGATGAGAGGAGCTTCAACAAGAGAAAAAGGTGAAAGGGCGTTCACGTGTCTAATACTTCTTAAAGAAGGATTTAAGGGTGGTATCAGAAAAGTAGCCTAGTGATACATTTGTGTTGCTATTAACTTTCAATTGTCATGCAAGTAAATAGAAACTTTAAAATGTTAGATATGTAAATAACAATGTTTAAAATTGCACAATCGGGTACTGTGGTGTTTTCATTTCGTAAGGTGTTGACCTCACTTTTGTCGATATTTAATTTCCCTCTTAGAATTTAGGGTTCTAGCTTTAGAATCTTCCCTTTGATTGTCTTAGAACTTTAGCAATGAGACCCGCCTCATTTTAGAAGTTTTGAAACCACTTTGCTACTCTTTTCGAGTCCCGCATGTAAATTTGTACCTCTAGCACGTAGGAGGTTGGAAATAACGTGAGGAGCTCAAAGGGAGTCCCCATAAAACCATTAAGCCATAAGATTATCTCGCGCACATTTTGCACTACCACGCGCACAAATTTCACAAATCGTTGCCTCGACATCTTCATATATTCTACAATTGATCGGAACTGAAGTCAATTCTTCAGAATGATCGACAACAAGCCAGAATTTCGAGAAGAAACGAATTTGACGCTTTTTTAACCCGATCGTCGATGATGTTGCCTGGACAACCCCGGATGAAGAAACGGACTGCACCGGGACGTCCGAAACATCGAAATTACCTAGTAAAGACATGCATTTTGTCATGATTCCGAGCACAAATAAACAACACGATATTTGACGTGTTTAAATGAAATAAAATAATAAAATAAGTTTTCTTTTTTTAACCATTAAATCCCTAATCTCCTGCCTAAATCCATGCTCACGCCTCACCCTCACTCGGCCTTTCCTCCGTTCGAGTGGCGCGAACCCTAGCCTCGGCTCTCGTCTCCCCGCTCTCAAACCGACCCCGATTCGGCCTCCTCCTCGAGTCGTCCCCTTATGTGACGAGGGGGAAGTTCGCTCCTCAGCCCCGTTTGGTGACGCTCTGTTCGAGCCCCTCCTTCCCAATATCGCGGGCTTTCCTCTTTGGTCTTATGCTCTTGTCAAGCCTGTCGCCCTTGGCAGAAATGGGGAAAAGCCTCTCCTTCTCGATGCCTTCTACGCCCTTCTCGAGTCTTCTCCTTCTCCGTCGCTCCCTGCTGTGACCTTGGCCCTCGTCTCTTGCATTTGGTTCGACCTTAGGTGAGTTTAGGTGAGCTCTTCCACTCTCCTTGTGCTATAAAATTCCCACTTGGGGTAGGGTTTTGGGTTGGCCGAATTTCTTGAAGGAGAGGGGAGGTACTGCCAGATTGCTCCTTGGCCCATTCTTGTTTTTTTCTTGTGTGCTCTACACAAAGTGGTAATCTCTTCCCCCCTCTCTGTTTCACCTGGTTCACTTGATACCTCTGTCTGGTTTTGCTCAATACTACTGTAGCTTGCCCCTTAGCTCGATATTTGGTTGTTCGGCTCGGCATCCATGTGGGTTTTTGCTTGATATGCATTACTTATTTAGTTTGTTGGCTGTTCCTTTTTCTTCTTCTTTTTTAACAGCATTATGGTTTAAAAAAAAAAGAAAATAGGAAGAAAAGGGAAGGTGAAGAAGGGTGGTGGATGTGTTAGCTAGCCTCTTTTCCTCTTCTTGTTGCAAGCTCTGTAATCTCTCATCTTGTCGAAAATGGCATCAACTATATGTGGTTTTGGTTTTAGGTGTTGAGTGGAGGTTTTAAATGCGTGTTATGCTTCTTTTACTAATGCTTCTTTGGGCTTAATATGTTTCACTTGGAGGCTTTGGGGGTTTGCATCTTTATGAGGTGCACATGCATGAATGTGATTCTTCCTCTTCCCAGCTCTATTGCACGGTTTTATGCATGTTAACAATGTGATGCATTGATTGGAGCCTTGAGTTAGCTTATTTTGTTCTTTTCAAAAAAAAAAAAAATAGGAGAAGGTTAAGTAGAGGAGTTTCATGCTAGCATAACTAGTGAACACTTTAAGACTTCATGACCGCTTAGTTATTCTCTTTTTTTTTTATTATTTCAAGTTGAGGCATGTTGAGCACACTTAGGGGTGCCTTAGACTTTATTGTTGGCATGGTTTGGATGTTGTTTTGGAGCCCTTTTTGCTCTGTACTTGCTCTATACCTTGCGGTTTTGCTGAAATTTAAAGTAGCTTATGATTTTTGGAGTTTTATGGTGGCTTACACCCTTCCTACTTGCTCTTTACCTCATCATCTTGCTGAGATAGTTTTTTATAAGATGTGCTAGTGATTGAAAGAAAGTCAAATGTTAGAGAAATAACTGCAATCATCTCCTGATCGAATTTCAAAAACATTAATAAAATCTTCTTCCACAAAGCATGTCTCCATAGCAAGTAACTAACATAAAATGTAAGTTACATCTATAACAAATTTTCACAATCATGTGTACTCATTGATGCTCCTGAGTCACTTTTCAAAATACAATACATGTCAATCGATGATGAAATTAGACAATTTATCTCATTTAAGTAGTAAGACAGTAGGTAATCACAATGTGTTACGCATGCATTCTTAAATAATATTAGTGGATTTACATAAATATCACCCAAAACTTATAAATTTACATAGCTAGTGCCTAAATTTTGCTTTCAATATTCATAACATACAAAATTTTCATTTCAAATAAAAAATACAACCATTTTAACTATTAAAAAAGTGAATTACACCTTTTCATGAACATTTAAGTTTGCGTGGAATCAAAAAATTGAAGTCTAGGTATTAGATATGCAGATACATAGGAAATTGAGTGTATGTAAATCTTCCTTTAAAATAGAACAAATGAAAAACAAGGAAACAACGATATAAAAATTTAAGCAAAATGATAAATAACATCATGATCGAAATGATAAATTAAACAAATAAATTGAAATACATTAATTTATGCATGCTGAAGCTAGCATTTCAATTTTCTCCTCAAATATAAATTTATAATAGCAAATTAAGAACGCTTGTATGCCCAAATCATCTAAAAGATAATAAGCATGAAATGAGGAACATGGATGCAACCCTTTTGAACTGCCCTAAAACCTCAAACCACAGTCAAATATCGTTGACAGAGCTTGCTCACCTGAACCTGCGTGGGCTAAATTCTCAGCTACAACGAACTCTGGGAGACGGGAGCCGGGAACCGGGAGCTTTGCGGCGAGGAAGGCGGGGAAGGGAGAAGCCTTCGCAAACGGTGATTCGGGGATGCGTTATCCTAGATTTGGGGCAATTACATACAGCCCACCCGAAGCTTGTTATTTACAGATAAACCCTCCTCTTTCATCCATTTTCTAAATTCTCACTCCAACATCAAAATTTATGATGAAAGTTTAAATTGGAAATCAAACATTCTCTCTCATCCTTTTTTTCCTCTCTCTAAGAGCCCGTTTGGCGCAATACTGAGGTGTATTCTTAGAGATAACTGTGAGGGAAGCGGACGTAGGGAAAGTCTGGTCGTATGTTTGGTTAAAGCATGTATAAAAGCATTCTTGGGACAGCTTTTTCTAATGAATAGTAAACCTGTCCATATGTTGTTAAAAACGTTTAAAAATTTTAATATATTTATGTGTATGGAGGTTTAATATTCGTAAAATTTTTAAAAATACTATGTATTAAATTTTCATATGAGCTTAAGTTTTATATGTGTTTAAGTATATTTTTAAAATTCCTATAAAACATTTTAAAATAATGATATTTTGTATTTATAAAAAATATTTAAAATAAAAACATGTTGTGTTTATAAAAATATTTAAAATAATGATGTTTTTAAATTTAAATGTTTGATTGATTTACTATAAAAATAAATTTGCAAACATATATGTTTTTAGAAATAATTTTAAATTTTGTGAACATATAAAAATATATTTTTACTTACATAAATAAACATACATAAAGACATCTTAAACCAAATACATTAGAGTTTTTTATAAATAAATACATCTCAAGTCATACAGTTTTGGCATTCAAAAATAGTCCAGATGTACATGAAGACGTCTCAAACACAAGCTAGTAGGAGTAGAGTGAAAAAAAAATTGTAAAACTATCACAACGACGAGTAAGATAATAAACCAAGCTGGCTCAAACAAAACCGATAAATTGAGGCTTTATACAAGAGATGATCCAATTTGAACTCACATGAGTGAGATCAAATTATTTGAGGTAACATTAGAAACTTTGAAACATGTACGAATTCTTATAAAAAATTTGTTTGATATGTTATGATGTGGTATTGGCTTTTAAGTGTAACATGATCAGTAATGCGATTGCAGACCAACAATCTTTTTGTCTTTCTACTGTCAGCCACACATACATTATGAAATCTAAGTGATACGTAAAAGCGAGATTTCTCGAAACATGCAAAAATAAAAATTTTCATGATGTGGCTACATCACAATTTTGGAGCAACCGAGCATGTTTCATCTATCACAATAATTTTGTGGTAGAGGTTGCTGTTGGAAGACACAATTTTTGTGCATAATGATCTGTTGTTGATACAAATATTCTGACATATTCATAGTGAAATGCTGGTGAAACAAATAAAATTGGGAGGATGGTTATATTTATGGCTGGGAAACAACTCTGTTACATAACCTACAGTGAATTTATCTTTTATCATGTCTTTTTATGCAGTCCACCAAATAGGACAGTTTCATCTATCAAATTAAAGTGTGATACAATCTTGATCTGTTAGTGATACATGTAGATTATGGCAGATTCATGGTGAAATGCAAGAGAAATATAAAAATTGGGAGGATGACAAAGTTGATGGGTGAAAAACATCTATTTTACATAATGTCCCTACAGTGAATTGCTCTCCTCTCCTTTCCTTCTATGCACCCCACCAAATGAGGCTTTTTCATGTACAAAATTATAGTGTGATATATAATGCTCTGCAAATGATATACATGTCATGGCAATTTTATAGTGAAATGTAAGTGAAATATAAAAATTGGTAGGATGAAAATATTCATGGTTCTTTTGATTCATCATCACTTTAGTTTCCGAGTGATAGAGGTTGGTGTTAGAAAATAAAAATTTTTACATAGTGTGCACTACGATGAAATTCATCTCCTCTCATTTACTTACATGCACCCACCTAATGAGGTTTTTTCCATGCATGAAATTATAGCGTGCTTACATATTGATGATTAGATAACAACAATATGTAGCACATTTCTTTATATGCACATTTCTTTTATAAAAACTAAGATTTCTCGAAACGTGCCAAAACAAAATTTTTTCATGTTGTGCTTACATCACAATGTTGATGCAACCCAGCAATTGGGCATGTTTCATCTAGCACAATATCTTGTGGTAGAGGTTATGTTGGAAGGCACAAATTTTGGTGCATAATGATCTGTTGTTGATACAAATATCTTGGCAAATTTATAGTGAAATGATGGTGAAACAAATATAACTGAGAGGATGACTATATTGATGGGCATGAAACAACTTCATTACGTCGTGTGCCTACAGCTGAATTTATCTCTTATTCTTTATTTCTATGCGGTCCACTCATATGAGACAGCTTTCATACTATCAAATTAAAGTTTGGTACAATCTTGATATGTCGGTGATACACATAGATTACAGCGATTCATGGTGAAATGTAAGAAAAATATAAAAACTTGAGGATGACAAAGTTGATGGGTAAAAAACATTTATTTTACATAATGT